>JBBBDQ010000139.1:3142500-3337500 GCA_037127315.1 Ascarosepion bandense | reverse complement strand
TGAATTAATTGCTTTCACTTACGCACAAATACCTTTGGGAAAGGTATTCATCTCCTTCTTTTTCCCTTGGTTAAGAGTTAAATACAGGTTATATTCTATAGCATTGGTTGGCAACCAGTCTACCACAGAAAGAAATCGAAACCTACTGCGCAAAATCTTCTGCCTAGTCATTTATGTCTTAAAAGTAACATGCTTGCCCAAGCGTGTAGCACGTATGGTATCTAACTGAATAGAATTATATATCTTGCAGATCAAAATAGGTATTAAATTTGCTTACTCCATTTAAGTAGGAAGATAATGTTCCGTCTTTCTTTTGAGAGGAGAGAATTCACTATTTGAAATCGTAACTTTGTATTTATATTTTAAATGGACCACTGACCTCTTGTGCAGTGGATATCGACTCGGAACGACAAATCGGGGTGCCGAGTTCGAATTCCAGTTAAATTCCTTGCATTCACTTATGCACAAATACCCTTGGGAAAGGTATTAATCCTTCTCTTTCCTCCAGTTATGGGTTAAATAATAGGACAAATTGGCTAGCTACCAGTCTACTGCAGAAAACAATGGCAACCTACTGCGGGATAACCTTCTGCCCAGTTAGTCATGTCTCGAAAGAGACATGATCGCCCAAAGCGTATATCACGTATGGCATTTAACTGACTGACTGACCTCTGCCACCAGTATATATATATATATATATATATATGTGTGTGTGTGTGTGTGTGTGTGTGTGTGTGTGTGTGTGTGTGAAAGAAACAGAACACACACCACTTCTTTGCTACCTTGGTTTCTCTTCTGAAGAGACTGGTGTGATTAAAACCTGGGTAGAAGTAAGTGGTGTGTGTTCAGTTTAGTTCTTTGACATTATTTGCTCAGTATGTATGTCTAGCCACACGGATGAGCTGTGATACAGCGAAACAGGATTGTATGTGGATGACAAATATATATATATATATATATATATATATATATCCGCAGACAGATCTGTTTCGCTGTATCACAGCTCATCATTACGGTTAGACATCCGATTGCTTTTTAGCCAGGATTGAAACCTGACCGAATTGACGTCAGTCGGCGATTCTACCTCTGAGCTATGGGCGGAATGAGGCAGACTTTTAGCGTGTGATATACCATGTTGACACACGCCAGTAACTAAGAGTGTTGTAATTAATTACTGAATAAACGATATATATATATATATATATATATATATATATATATATATATACAGTAAACACACTGAAATGCGGTATGAATCACAGCTACAGTAATAATCTGATGTCATTTTATATAACATGGAATGGAATAAAGATACATTTTATACATTTTCCGTATACATGGCTGGTGCGAATTATCTTGGAATTCATTCCCCACGACCTGAGTGGACTTAAGCCAGACTATGGTCCCCGGGCAGTGCTTTGTAACCCTCGCCATCATATCAACATTTTTCTACCTACGTATCTTAGCAACGGGACGTGCGTTGGGAGCAGTGGATATCGTCTCGAAACTGAAAGTAGGAGAGCCGAGTTCGTTCATTACGTTCATTCAATTACGTGCAAATACCCTTGGGAATCATGATAAAGACAAGAGGAAAAATATTCTTAGCAGACGCATTTCGTCCTGTGTTAAGGCAAACGAGGACCAAAACGCGAATCCTGTTGTCTATTTATTAATTTTGTTTCTTCACATATGCACTCCTTATGAAAATAATTTACATGTGCGTGTGTGTGTGTGTGTGTGTGTGTGTGTGTGTGTGTGTGTGTGTGTGTGTGTGTTATATAAAGATGAATAAGTGGACATATATCGAGTTAATTTGACTGGCTGAGTAAAGGACTATTATATGGACGTGATGATATATATATATATCTGTGTGTGTGTGTGTGAGAGAGAGAGAGAGAGAAGGACAGAGAGAGATAAATAGAGAAAAAAAGAGGGACTATTTAAAAGCAGAACAAATAGGTGATATATACCAAAGCGATTACTGTCCGTCTAATCACGTAGATGGCCCCATGTGAAATGCGTGGGTAGAAGTCAAGAATGCTTTTGATCCATCCCTGCCAGCCAGCGCCTAAACACTCCCAACATCACCCACACATGATAAAAGTCTGCTTCACCCCACTCCATTTCTCTTTCGACCCCGTTTCTCTTCTACGTCAAGGGAGTTCTCTATTTCGTCTTACGGACGTCGGTCGCGTTAATTGCTTGTTTTCAGGCTATTTCTCTTCTTTTATGTGCCGTGTCCCTTCAGGACGTAGGCGATCATGGCCCTCTACTTCTTCCTGTTCCTTGTAGCTCTTAATAAATTTTGTTTTTTTGCTATTTCTCTCAAACTTGTTTTGCCATCCATTTACTCAAGCCCATCAAGTATGTTGTGCGCTGCTTTCCTCTCTCTTTCCTTCAATCTGTCCCGTGAGTATCAGATTTTCCAGGCCTTCCTTCCTCGTTACGTGCATCGGAAATTTCAACTACCTCTTCCCGATGTTAAGTATGATTTTCCTGTTTATTTCATTCTTCCCAAAACCTCGTTGTTGCTCACATGTTCGGTATCCTCAGCATCTTTCTGTAGAACTGCATCTATGTTGCTTCGAGTCTCTTCTTCATCTTTAAGGAGATTTTCCAGCATTTGCTGTCATATTGGAAGACAGATATCACATAGCAGTTCACTACTCTTTCAAAAGTATCATGCCTCTTTCCATATATCGTTATTAGTTCTAGTCACAAGCAGAGACCAATGATTCATTATTTCAGAATATAGATTAGTTACAGACAGACATCAACAGACTAATCGATATGAACAACCATGAACAGAAAAAGATCGATTGATATGAACAATGCAAAAGTCATATGTAGATATTTAGATATGAAAAGAATGAGATTGACGATGAATAGGCTGAGATAAATTTGACTTCTCAAAAACCGACACACACCCAAAGCAGTTATATGCAGCACGTTTCTTCTTTTATGTGTCATGTCCCTTCAGGACGTTGGTGATCACGGCCCTCTACCTCTTCCTGTCCCTTGTTGCTCTTGATATATTTTGTCCCGTTATTTTTCCCAAACCCTGCTCAGCCATCCATTTGTTTAAGCCCATCAAGTATATCACACGTTGTTTTCCACTGTTTCTCTTTCCCTCTATCCTCCCTGTGAGTATCAGATTCTCCAAGCCATCCTTTTTTATTACATGCCCCAGAAAGTTCAGCTGTGTCTTCTTAATTCGCATGAACCACCTGACGTTCATCGAATATTTCGGAGTTTTGAACATTAGAGCTTACTGTATGCGAAATGTAAACATTTCCTGAAATCATTATAGTTAAGTAATTTATTCAACAAATAATCTTGTGCTTTACTATAGAAAAAATAATAATCTCTATTTTACTATAAAACATTGAAAAATGATTTGTAATTAATTTTTATGCTAAGGTCATTAACTATGCTTCTATATGATGCATACAATTGTCAAGTACAACTTGACCACTGACAACTCAGATTTTGACTGAATTTTTATAGTAAAACTAAGTCGGAAATGAAGAGGGGAGTAAATGATGAGGGCGGAGAAGCTCTATCCTCATTGACTTCAACATGTTTCTTCCCGAGGACAAAAAAGCCAGAAGAAAATTCATACTTTACCAGCAAGTGTCGTGTAAATTACATGTCTATATTAATATATATATTTTGCTGCCCTCTGAACTTTCAACCTATGACAACCTATGACTGTGATCGTTATAAGAAAAATGACACAGTCTTTCTTAAACTCACTGAAATGTGGTATGAATCACAGCTACGTTAATAATCTGATGTCATTTTATATAACATGGAATGGAATTAATAAATCTTATACATTTTCCGCATACAAGACTGGTGTGTAGTATCCACTGAATTCATTCCCTACGACCTGAGGGGACTCAAGCCTAACTGTGGTCCCCGGGCAGTGATTTGTGACACCTCGCTATCTTATCAACATTTTTTCTACCTACCTATCTTAGTAACAGGACATGCGTTGTGGTGCAGTGGACATCGGCTCGGAACAAAAAATCGGAGAGCCGAGTTCGAATACCAGAGAAATTCGTTTCATTCAATTATTTACTCTTAGGAAAAGTATTAATGCGTCGCTTCTTCCTCCATCTATGGGTTAAATACCAAGAGAGATTGGGTTCTATAATCTTGATTAGCAACCAATCTCCCGCAGAAAGTAATGGCAACCTAGTACGGGGAAATCTTCTGCCTAGTCACTCATGTCTCTTTTGAGACATGATCGCCCAAGCGTATATCATGTATGGCGCTTAACTGATTGATTTGGATAAAAGAAGTGAATAGGATAGATTGAGTCCTGTAGCCTTGGTTGACAACCAGTCTACCGCAGAAAGTAATAGCAACCTAATGCGGAAAGTCTGCGTGGTCAGTCATGTCTAGAAAGACCTTAGCGTGTATCACGTATGCCAATTAACTGACTGATCTTATCAAAACATTTTTCTACCTATACGTCACAAATTAAACTAAATTTAAACTGATTATTAAAGAATGAAATATTTTCGCAGATTTTGACATCATTCTGGAATTTATTTTGCGCATGGTAAGCATAAAAAACACGATATAAAATTTTATTATAATCTCAAGTAGATAACATTACTGCAAGGCATTGCTAATTTATTTTAAAGTGGAATTAATTTTATGACATGTCTCTAATTTGAATTTACAAATAGTGTATTTATTTTCTACTTTTCTAGTTGAAATGTTCACCTATATTGTATATGATCCACTATTTTACATAATTAGGTTACAATAAGACTGATATTTTATATGAATACTACCTTATAAAAAGTTGAGATGTAGTAGTGTGGATGGTTCCGTATCATAGGTTCGAGGGTAGGGTATGTATCATAGATTTGGTGGGGTGGTTTTGCACCGGCCCTGTACCCACATGAAAGATAATATTAGAATTATTTGTGTCACGTGGGCGACAAAAGAAATATACAAAGATAACTAAAAGGAACAAGACCAACTAAGTTTTATAGTAAACAAAAAATGATTTTTTATAATTTTATTGATTATGGCCAAAGTTTTACCGGAAAGAAGTTAGAAAGACTTCGCCAGCCAACTCGCTTAATTTTGGAGCCAACCAACAAACACAAATACCCAGATGTAAATCTCCACATCAAGAAATTCTCTGAAGTCTATTATCTAAATTATCCAGAAATCGGAGAAGCTTCTTTCATAAAAATATTTTCACTTCACACTTGTCTTAATTTTTCTCAACTGAGGACTGATCATGTGTAATCTGCAAATGCATGTTGTGTATACATTATAGATCAGTCAGTCAGTTAAGTGCCATATGTGATACACGCTTGGTCGATCATGTCTCTTTCCATCCATGACTGATTAGGCAGAATATTTTTCCACAGTACTTTGCTATTTCTTTCTGCTATAGACCAGTTGCCAACCAAGGCTATAGAACCCAATCTGTCCTGCTAAATCAATCCATAGCTTGAGGGAGAAGAGATGGATTAATATCTTTCCCAAGTGTATTTGGGAATAAAACGAATTCGACTGGAATTTGAACTCTTCAATTTCTCGTTCCATTAAACCACGAGAGACAGCACAGCAATAAAAACATGAAATGATATCAAATTGCTCACAAATAAATATATTTTAATGCTGGCCCAGATCACATGAGAACATAAGAATGACATTTTTCATGGGTTCGTAAATATTTAGAGAGAAATAATAGTAGAAGTTTTTACACCAATAGTGCAATTTGCTAATGGGATACAAAGATTTGATCCGTGTTATGTCTCTTATAGAAGACTCTGCAAACGCAGAACTAAGTAACCTTGACTTTCTCCTAGTGCGTCTATAAAGCAAGTAATTTGTATCACAGTACGCTGTTTCTAATATATGTAACACCATGTCTAGAGCCCTGGATTTCATCTTTCTCCACAATGAACGTTCTATTGTGCTCTTGAAAATGCCGACATGTCAACGGATGCCCATACGAAGAATTTTTATGTTAGATATTTCTATCAGATTAAGATTGAGCAAATATTATTATAACTTTTGTTTGTATCTCTTTCATGTAAAATTAATCTTAGCACTTTATATCAGTGGTGATTTCGAACCGAACCGTTTATTTTGAACCGAACCCTTTATTTCGATGACTGGGGTTTATCATTCTGATTCCATGTGCGACGCCACTTTCGGATGTCAGCAATAGTGAACAAATAACTTGAGTTGAATTACATGGAGATATCTACATGGCATCCGGAAATTGCATTTCACATGAAGTGATCAAAATAAAGTATTCGGTTCGAAATTCCTAGCACCTGAAGAAGGCCGGAACGTATAACGGCCGAAACGTCGTGAATATGACAATAAAGATAAAGACAATAGTCCGAAGAATGTGAATAAGTTAATCACTAATTTTTGTTCATCGTTCTTATAATATGAGCTGGTCTAACGAATTTATGTTCAAACTATATTATGAATACTATGAATAATTTTTTTAATGGTTTTCCTTTATTATTTTTCAAGGTGTGTAGCTCGGTTAAAGCTTCATGGCTTAAAAGCTTCATATCTTAAAAGTTTCATACTTTATACCTTAAAACTTTGTCTCGAACAAACTATACGCTTCATAATTATGGTGCAGGAACAAAACTTAATTATACCAACTCGAATTAACTGATTTTAGTAACCCAAAATCTGAACAGTAAACATCATTGACTAAACTGTAAAGAATTTTCTGATTTTGTTTTCGTATATCATTCTCGTTTTTTTATTTTGCTAATAAAATTTGTCTAATTATTGTAAAAAAACGTTTCATATATAAGAAATAAAGACGTAATAAATTATTTTAATAACATTAAATAAAAATATTGATTCCCTTTACAAAATTATTTTTTATTATAAATTGATAGAATATTTTTCATTAATCAATTAATTGTTTTCATTTTGAATTAAATGAAATCAAATATTATTTATATCTTATTAATTAATAAATTTCTTTTAAATGTTTCAAACAATGCAAAAAAAAAGTCCCATTAATTCCAGAGGGCACATATAAAATATCACAAAATTAAAAAAAAAAAAGATTTATTCATTCAAATGTAAAAAAAATATTAAATCATATTAATTAAATAATTGAAATACTAGATATTTTATTTTAAAAATATGACTTATTTTATTAAGCAAATTAGAATATTACATTTTTTACATTTCCAGTGACATGTGTAATAGGACACAGATTACTTAATATATTTGATTACAAATCCGTTTAAAATAAGTTCAGGTATTTGTATAATAACAATGATTTTAAAAAGGGCATATCAAGCAATATCTTTTTAGATTTACTTTATAAATGGGGTTTCTTTTCTGCTATATGTAGACGTGCGGACGGTTCAATGGATAGCAGCTCGAATTCCAGTCGAGTTCGTTACATTCACTAAGCCTAAAGGTATCCATTTTTCTCATCCTCGAGCTACGGGTTAAACAGTGGGAATTTGTATCTTGAAAAATGTTTGTTATTCTCAAAAAATTGTTATTCTCGCAAAAAAAGTATATTTTTAGAATCCCCAAAATAATTTTCGGCTTTATCACGAACCGTTGATACCCTGCAAATAACAATTAGTTCTGCTATATCGTAAAATATTAATCGAATACTGATGACCCCTGTAATTTCTGTTGCAAATGAAAGAAACTTCTTAACTTCAAACAGAATTCGCTCATTCTTAATAGGCACAATGGATCAAGATTGGTTGTCTTCCTTGGATTGCATTTAGACCAAGAAATAGATACTTATTGAGTTAGAATCTTTTTTAAAGATGACAAGAACCATCAGAGGATAATTGCTAAAAACCAAAGTGACTGAAATTCGTATTTAAATGAAGAGTTTATTTCTTATAATGCAATTTTTTATTTTTTATTTACTAGTGCAGTGCAAGTCAATGCATTGTTGATTTTATTATACAAATACAATTCATTTGATTTTAGATTTGAAATTCATTGAAAATAAAGCAATTTTGTATTTTCCAATTCTAAAATAACACACTAAATAACCATAGCCATGAACAAACAATTGGTCATGGAAGATAATGAATATATTCAAAATATAGAAATCAACCACTAAAAATGATTTGCACGACGTGTTGTCTGTATAATTTAAATGTAAGACAGAAGATTAAAAATATGTGTTAGAGATAAATTGTAAAACCTACAAATCCTGGGCTGGTTGTGTGATCAAGGGAAATAATCATGTTGGTCTTCCTACAATCACCTGATTGTTGAGTAATCAGGATGTATGTACAGATTTCTTAAATAATATTTTAATTAAAATCTTTTCTGAATTCACCTGTTCTATCCTAAATTGTATGAATATTAACTTTTGTTTTAAATAAATTGTATTTAGAGCGTGTAATAACAGCCATCAATGCTATGTATGTATGTATGTATGTATGTATGTATCTATCTATCTATATGAACATAAAATCATTAATACATATGTATGTATGTGAGTGTGCGCGTGAGTGTATGTGTGTGTATGTATGTGTGTGTGTGTGTGTGTGTGTGAGTGAGAAAGAGAGAGAGAGAGAGATTTTCGATTCGACCCATTTACTGAATCCGGCCAATACATCAGATTTTTGGGGGGAGAAGTTTCCTGGCCGGACCGAAAGAATTTGAGTATCGCCACACACACACACACACACACACACACACACACACACACACACACAAAACAAAAAAACAAAAAACAAAAAACAAAAAAAAAACAAACAAACAAAAAAACAAACAAATACGCATACGCACGCGCACACACAAACATACACACGCACACACACACATATATATATAAAAGAAATGTATTTTTTGTTGCTAAATATTAAGACCGTACAATGGAAGCTGATCCATGAAGGTTTTGTTGATAATGCAATCACTTATCAGTAAGGTTGCACTTTATTTTGTTTTTTAGTTTTATGAAGTGTTTATTGATTTATTTTTTTTAATAACTGGCATTATGCGTTGGCACACATGCGATATAAATATGTCCAGAAGATTTTGTCAACGTCAAATGTTTTATACCATTATACGATTAAAAATACCATTATACGGTAAAAATATTGACTTGCATAATGATATCTGACATCCTATATATACATATAATTAAAATCCAGGTATTACACACATATATTCATTGTCGGTCGTTTTTAACATAACATGCTTAAATCAAAGATTGCTACCCAAATATATATATAATTTATGCATATATATATATATATATATATATATATATATATATAGTCATCCGCAAACATATCTGTTTCGCAGCTCATCAGTACGGTTAGACAGCCGATTGTTTTTTACCCAGGATTGAAACCCGACCGAATTGGCGTCAGTCGGCGATTCTACCTGTGAGCTACGGGGGCTCGGTAGAAAGAGGCAGACTTTTTAGCGTGTATATTATCATTATACTCACTAACAAAAATATGTTATCACTACAAAAGTAGCTATTTTGTTTCGACACTATCAGTGTTATATTTTATTCTATTCTGTCCATCCCTACCCTATACTTGTATATATATAATTGTGTATTTGGACAGCATATATATGTATATATCTGTATATATAATTATACATAAACATTTATGAATATACACACACACACATGTACATGCATATACATACACATATATGTATTCGTATATATACATATACACATACACACATATACATACACAAATTTTCAATTTTACACAAATTTCTCCGTTAAACCCTTAGTGCTGACTGCGAGATTAAGTTTTAAGTTTCAAAACTGACCAAAGCCTCTCAGTATAGGAACATTGTTACGTATTCTGTGATGACTAATCAAAATACAAGCAAATGCTAATTTGAAAAACACGAGAACAATTTAGTGGTGCACCAATCTTTATTTTTAATGAAAAATTATTACTAAATTACTATTATTAAAAAGGCATTACTAATTGACAATTAATTTCAATTTAAAATAAACGTTAAAATTCATTTTAAAAATTATTACGAATTATTGCTAGAAATTACAAATTTCCAATTCTAAATTTAACTAAGCTGCGTGTTTAAAGTATTATAGATTTATTCAAAGATGAAACAAGAGAGACAGACACACAGATGTATATAAATATATACATACACACGCATTCACATACATATATGTACACATATTTTTTTTAATCGTATCACCCCGAGCAAGGCGGTAACGCCACTGATGTGCAGGGGGCTACGTAATAGTGAAAAGATTAGAAAAGAGAAAGCCGGAAACCACATCCTAAACAGGGAACAAGGTATGAGCCTCTTAACCTGTTCAATAGACCTGGGTGGAGTGTGAACCGGGCGATCGATAGATCTATCTACTCCAATTGAAAAAAAAAACAAAAAAAACAAAGTGAGAAGATTGGAAAAGAGAAAGCCGGAAACCACATCCTAAACAGGGAACAAGGGATGAGCCTCTTAACCTGTTCAATAGACGCGGATATATATACTTAAATATATATATATATATATATATATATATATACATATATGTATATATACATATATGTTTCTTAACTATTGTTTTTAGCAACTTGTCAATTTGTCCGTTATATATATATATATATATATATATATATATATATATATATATATATATGGGATCAGCAGTAAACAATCCAGGAGAAGATTGATATATAATCCTAGATGATCCTTGTAATATCGCTTAAATATTAAAAATTATCCAAGAGAGAGTTCAATGTAAATTTAATTTACATACCAGATATTCATTTATTTATCTGTAAATTCAAATCACAATTAGTGAGGATAGCTATTTCAATTTTCATCTGACAAGATTTGTCGTATTTATTGGTTTTGTTCTTTGACGGTCGAATAAGGTGACTGGGATTAACAATGCATGTCTCCAACTGACATGTTGAAATATCTATCCTTCCTAAATGTGATCGGAATTTACAAATAAAGAAATGAATACATATATATATATATATATATATATATATATAGGTAGGTAGGTAGGTAGGTAGGTAGGTAGGTAGGTAGGTAGGTAGGTATGCAAATGAATAAGGTACGAAAAAATAATTGCAACGTTCAAAACATTAATTTAAAACAGTGCTCAATATAAAAATAGAGTATCATCATTATTATCTACCTGATTGTTCTTTCAATATCGAAACAAAATGTACAATTTTGTAGTAGTTTGTAGTTTGTATAAACATGTTCTAAAGTAATAATTTATAAGATAGATAGATAGATAGATAGATAGATAGATAGATAGATAGATAGATAGATAGAATGTAGAACAGACTGGCATAGATAGATAGATAGATAGATAGATAGATAGATAGATAGATAGATAGATAGATAGATAGATAGATAGATATGAACAGACTGGCATAGATAGATAGATAGATAGATAGATAGATAGATAGATAGATAGATATTAAGAATGTCAGAGATAGATAGATAGATAGATAGATAGATATGAACATACCGTGATAGATAGATAGATAGATAGATAGATAGATAGATAGATAGATAGATAGATAGATAGATAGATATGAAATTAGTTGTTTATTTTCATCGTCTTGGTAATCACAATCACTTCGGCATTAATTGTTTTATGGAGAAGGATGAAATATTACTGACTTTTTGATTCGGTTAAATTTCGGGTAGTGATGGTATAATAGCTGTTCTCTACAATCAGAATGTAACTTCCTTCTCAACGATACAAAAATACAAAACCGGTCCGGATATGAAAAACAAAACAAACATGCCCTTAAGTTTTTGGTTCTTTCTTTCTCACATTTCTTTTTCTTTTTATTAAAAAAAGTAATGTTGTTACTATAGGTAGATTAATTCTGTGAGGGATGATGTTACCTGTAAACGTCGTGTGCTTCGTAGGCTTTCTTTACCTGTCTATGGTCCAACGTTGTTTGATATCTGCGGAACTACAGCAGCTAATGTAAGTCATTTTTACTGAGGGGTTATTTCGACTTTTTTTAAATTTTTCAGTTTGGTTTGTAGTCTTTTTGTCTAACCCTTGATAACCAGAAAAATGGACAGGGTAACAAATAGTAAACATGGACATTGGTCATCCCACGGATTTAATTTACTCATACGCATGGTAATAATTACGTTTTACCCACTAAAAAATACAAGGATGTACAAAGACATACTTTCTGTTATATATATATATATATATATATATATATATATATATATATATATATATATATATATATACGGTGATCTATATTGTTCGGAAAATGTACAATAATCAATATATTGTCTTAACAGCCTATTTCTATCACGAAGACACAAACATTATTTCCTAATTAGTAAAAGTTTGCTTTTGAGGCACCAGCTTAATTCTTCGCCCAACCGGTGGTAGTTTAGTCGTTTTCATGGCTTTAGCTAAGCTTCTTAAAATTTTGCCACTTTACTCTTTGTTTATGAGCTTCAAATATGGTGTTAATACAGGTGTTTATGAGCTTCAAATATGGTGTTAATACAGGTGTTTATGAGCTTCAAATATTTTCATGTACGTCAATCCAATATTCTACTTTTATTATTATATCTTATTTATTTATTTATTTATTATTTGGACCTATTTTATTTTGCAACAAATAATTTTTATCATTCATGCATTTTTTCTCAAATCCTTATTTCGATATTCCTGAAGAAATATTTTTTCTTATCTTCGGAATTTCTTGAACTTCATTTTTAATTCCTCCGTAATCTTTTAGTTTTCACCAATTCCCAATTCCCAATGTGTTTCAGTCATTCATTCGTTTTAGATATTGTTTCTCTTTGGAGCTTATGACTACTTACGTTCCCTTAGATTCTTTACGTAACTTAAAAAAAAGAAAAATAAATATCGATAACTACGCTTTCATAAATATTTATTTTCAATAAGATAAAGAACGATTGAGTTGCATAAAAAGTCATACTAAATTAGTAACTGTGAATATTTAAAATAAAAACAGGTGTTATAAGCTGAAATTCACATTAGTATTTATCATCCAAATTTAACACTATCATTTTACAAACGTTGCTTAGATTACTAATATTGTGAAATTATTGACACGCATAATCCTACCACTGCGTATTATATAAAGTTATCCGTTGATTATAGAGTGCATAATTATGCAGATATTTTTATTAAACACACGGGCACTTAAAACAATTCACTATTCCTGGCAGAATTTCTGTTATCACAGTGGAATATCTAATAAAAGTGATGTAAACAAGAAAAAAATCTTAATGAAATAGGTTCGAAAAAAATAAATTAAATTTAAAATTCTAAGCATCCCTCTTTCGTGCGCATGTGTAGTCGCACAAACAAAACCAATTTAGTCCGATGAAGTCCCAAAGAAAACTCTTTCCACTTTGTCATACATTTTTCCCAATATTATTCTTGAGATATAAAAAACATATACAATTATCACATCTAAAGATATATATATATATATAGATAGATAGATAGATAGATAGATAGATAGATAGATAGATAGATAGATAGATCTGTCTCTTCCTTCCAGCTATAGATTAAACAACAGAATAGATTGGTTTCTCCAGCCTTTATCACATATAACACTTATATATATATATATATATATATATATATATATATATATATATATATATATATATATATAAAAGACAATGAATGTCTATTATGTTTAATCATGAGTCATTCTAAACATCATATTTTGACTTTAATTTCAGGTGACAATAAAGACAAAAATTGTCCAACATTTGGATAATTTTTTATTATGCTGGTTCTAAGCTTTCAGCTCACATAAAGACATCCACCATCAAAGATGATTTTATCTTGTGTTGACATAAAACATTGCTATGCAACGATGACAGTCACCGAAAAGCAGATGCAGTTCGTAAATTTGTAATGCGATTCTATTACGCCACACCGTATCTTCCTGATGTAATCATTTGCCAAGTAGGACTCTATGCAGATAATACCCCATTTACTTCCGTCTCATTAAGAAATCTACCAAGGCTGACAAATTAAACCTCGCTGCTGGTTTTGAAAAGGACCTCCTCTCTGTAGTGCACTGGAGTAAGAAATGGCTCGTAAATTTTAATGCTTCCGAAACGAATTGGCTGTCCTATAACTAACATAGAGAAACTTTACTACCTTCTATCAGTATGGATCATGCTAATCTCCTAGAAAGCAATATATTACCCCTCCTAAGCCTAACTCTCTCAGCCGATCTCAAGTCGAATGAATACATCGAATCAATAGCTATATCTAGGAATAAAGAGTCACTGTGTCAGATAAGGAAGTTTTTCTCATCAGAATTAATGTTGCACAAAGGAGAGCCATGTTTACGACATTTCGGGTGTGGTACACTCCTGCGTTCTTCAGGGGCTAAGAATTTTGAACGGCCAAAACATCGTAAACATTGCAATTAAGGTGAGGACAATAATCTGAGTAATGTAAATAGTGTAAATATTACCGCATCTCAAAAGTATTGACAAATAATAAAGAGAGAGATGATAATAAAGAGAGAGATGATAATAAAGAGAGAGATGAAAATAAAGAGAGAGATGATAATAAAGAGAGAGATGAAAATAAAGAGAGAGATGATAATAAAGAGAGAGATCATAATAAAGAGAGAGATCATAATAAAGAGAGAGATGATAATAAAGAGAGAGATGAAAATAAAGAGAGAGATGATAATAAAGAGAGAGATGAAAATAAAGAGAGAGATGATAATAAAGAGAGAGATCATAATAAAGAGAGAGATGATAATAAAGAGAGAGATGAAAATAAAGAGAGAGATGAAAATAAAAGAGATGAAAGAGAGAGATCATAATAAAGAGAGAGATGATAATAAAGAGAGAGATGATAATAAAGAGAGAGATCATAATAAAGAGAGAGATGATAATAAAGAGAGAGATGATAATAAAGAGAGAGATCATAATAAAGAGAGAGATGATAATAAAGAGAGAGATGATAATAAAGAGAGAGAGATGATAATAAAGAGAGAGATGATAATAAAGAGAGAGATGATAATAAAGAGAGAGATGTAGTTCTATAGATAACAACAAAATGTTATAATGGACACAATGAAAAAAAGACTTCAAATTCTGGTGGGTGTTGTAATAAAAGAGAAGAGACCGATATTATATAAGGTATCTTTATCCAAAGAGCACTGTATATTGAAGTGCGTTAAAAAAAAAAATCAGTTAGACCGTTTATATAACGTCGCCTTGAGTGACCTGAAATTGGTTCCATGAGACAAGAGAACTCCGAAATTAAAAAAAAAAAAAAAAGCATATACGCAGAACAGTCCTTGACATTCGAAAGTACGTGAGTAGAAAATAAAATAAAAATGAACTCATGGTAAAGTTACCGAGAACCATAAAACTACTAAATTGGAAATTCGAAAAATTAATTTTAAAAAATGATAGACGGAACTTGTCCATATTATTTAATCAAACAAACATGTTTGCTATATATATATATATATATATATATATATATATAGGAAAAACTACTAAAAAGTTGTAAGTTAAAAATGTATTTTTTTGACAGTATTTATTTATTTCTATTATTACATATATATATTTGATATTTCAGACCGGTCTCGGCCTTTCATCAGAAACAAATGATTTTTTTATTTTAAAATTTAAACTAGAAGCGTCCGTCACGTGATATATATATATATATATATATATATATATATATATATATATATATATATATGAACAAAGAATCCTTGTTTAAGCTGCTTAATGCTGTCATGATCCTTACCTTTAGTTCTTCTTTGGTGTTACAAGGGGTTTTGTTGGTCTTTCACTCAACTGCACCCCATACATAAAGATTAAAAAGTTTGCAGTCTGGGGAGTTAGGTGACCAGATATAAGGGATGATATAATCACAGAAATTGGCTATGACTGGGTTCTCCTGTTTGTGTGTCCTAGTGCAGTGTCCAGTTCCCAGACATAAGGACTTCCAGCAGTCAACCTCTTAACCCAGAGCAGCACTACATCTTCAAGGTACTTCATGTAGGCCTCCTTGTTGAGTCTGACGTCCTCTTTTCTTATCATAACGATCAAAGTGAGTTTTCCGAGCTGTCGTACATTCGTAGTCACCATTAGACTCACCCAAATCTTTCTAGATCCTTTGTACTGTCCTGAGATAACTCAGCGGTAAAATCGCCGACTGACGCTAGTTCGGTCGGGTTTCAATCCTGCGGAAAAGGTGATCGGCTGTCTAACCGTACTGATGAGCTGCGAAACAGATATGTCTGCGGATGACTATATGTGTGTGTGTGTGTGTCTTACAAGTAGTATATATGTATATCTTACAAGTAGTACCAACTAATGGTTTGGCAGTCCACTGTTTTTAGTGATTATTATGATTGCTCGATACTTAGTAGAGTAATATATATTGTAGTATTTTTATTATAAGTTATCACTGGCTTTTATATAAAATCGAATTTATTTACAGAAATCTTAAATTTCTAAAAATACGTTAATTTGTTTTATATGTAGCTTAATATTCAATTTTACTTGTTGTTATTAATGATCTATCTATGGATGATCACAAATAATAATGTTTTGTCAACAACGCTATCCTCCAGAAATAAACAGGTCGACCTTTTCCATGACGTGAAGTGGGGTCAAAACGGAAACTTTGTTATATATATCACTATAAAGCCTTCTTAGGCATCTTAATATTTGAATAGGTATCTCTGTTTTAATGTCTACTGGCCTAGATAATCGAAAGCCATATTATTGAAAATGTACTTCTCCGTAGAGATCAAACTTGTTTAACCCAGAATGTTTCTAATTTACCCCATCAGCTATGGTGTCTCTCACAGGTGACAGGCGGGGAAGTGTTGTACTGCATAAGTATGTATAGATGGTCGGAAGTCCTTTTATAAGAGAAATAGGACCGCGCAGACAAACACACACGCAAACATACAAACGCACGCGCTCACACATATGTGTGTGTGTGTGTGTGTGTCTGTGTGTGTGTGTGTGTGTGTGTGTGTGTGTGTGTGTGTGTGTGTGTGTGTTAATCAAGAATTGGACGTTCTCTGTATGACAAGTTAAATGCAGTTGATAAAATTCTGGCGTTTTTAAATTGCACAAATTGGAATTGGTATCAGTTCAAATGAATATCATTCCTTCCTTAAATTCTTGACCCTCATCGACCCTCAGAGATAAAGTAATTTTTTTTCGAAATTCCTTTACTGTTTTCCTTCATTATATTTTTGGGATAAGATTAATTTAGCTTTATGTTTTGTTATTCTTTTTTCCCTAAATACCAGACGTGTTTAATCGAATAATAATAATAATAATAATAATAATAATAATTGGGATTACAACGAGAATGACGTGCTTTTCTGAGGCTCCTGAAAACGTAACGTTTTTTTGTTTTTTTTTTACGTAAACATTAATTTCTCATTTCACTATATTAAACATAAACATTAATTTTTCCCTTCGTATATAATTTTAGGTGTATGTTTCTGCTTTTA
Organism: Ascarosepion bandense; assembly: GCA_037127315.1. Lineage (NCBI taxonomy): Eukaryota > Metazoa > Mollusca > Cephalopoda > Sepiida > Sepiidae > Ascarosepion > Ascarosepion bandense. Next base: position 3,319,981 of record JBBBDQ010000139.1, on the reverse strand, counting down.
ATGATCCTTAAATAGATTTATTAACTAGTTTTCTAAAGCAAGACAACGATAAAAATATGACGAAAAGCGCTAAAATCTGTTCGATCTACGATATTCTTTCTTAGAAAAAATATGTAATAATTTTTCTTAGAAAAAATTCTTTCTTAGAAAGAATATGTAATAATTTATTTATATTTGTTCGTTCATTTTATATATTTGTTTATTTTTCAATAATCTTATTCTCGTTGGATTTAATGAAAGAATAACACAGAATACAGTAGGCCAACAAATTATTTTTAAATTTTACGGTAGTAAACTCAAAGGTATGTCCACTTTTTCTTTCCTATTAAAAAAATTTTTGAGATTTTTTTTTAAACGTAAACATTAATTTTTAATTTCACTATTTTAAACATAAACATTAATTTTTTCTTCGTATATAATTCAAATTGTATGTTTCTTCTTTTAATGATCCTTTAATAGATTTATTAACTAGTTTTCTAAAGCAAGACAACGGAAAAAAAAAAAATACGACGAAAAACACTAAAAAAATGTTCGATCTAGGATATTCCTTCTTAGAAAGAATATGTAATAATTTATTATATTTGTTCGTTCATTTTATATATTTATTTATTTTTCGATAATTTTATTCTCGCTGGATTTAATGAAAGAATAACACAGAATACAGTGGGCGAACAAATTATTATTTTTAAATGTTACGGTAGTAAAACTCAAAGGTATATCCACTTTTTCTTTCATATTAAATTTTGAATTTTTTTGCAAGGACAAAGGTTAATAGTAGCAATAATTGTTTTGTTTTGTTTTATTTTAACAATACTCTCTAAGTGCAGTGATGTTTTTTTTTGTTTTTTCCGTTGAACGGCCGTTACGTCCAACTTTCTTTGTTTTTTTTCAACCAGCGTCTCTCTCTTTGAATTTTTCTTTTTCTCAATATGAAATTCTGTTTTAATATAAACAGGATTTTTTCTTTAGATATTAGGGAATTTTTTTTTTTTTTTTTTTTATGAAATTCTGCTTTATTTTAATTTATCTGTTTGTTCTTTAAATTAACCTAAATAAAATCATCCGTATTATATTTCCTTTAGCTGTCGATATTTCGTAAAATTTTTTTTTAACTATTATAATTTTCTTAAAAACAAAACAAAACAAGAAAATAAATTAAATCCGATGAAAAACAATTTATATGGTATTATTTTATAGAAAGTCTACGTATTTATTGATAAATTTATTTTTATTTATTTATTGATTTAATTTACTTATTTAATTTATCTTATTATGATAATCCTATTTTTGACCAACGACTTTATTGAAAAAATAAAAGATAAAGTGGACGAACAAATTATTACATTTATTTTTATATTATTATTTTTTTTTTTTTTCAACAAACGTCTCTCTATTTGAATTTTTCCTTTTCTCAATATGAAATTTTGTTTTAATATAAACAGGATTTTTTTTCTTTAGATATTATAAATTTTTTTTTTTTTTTTTTTTTAAACAAACTACTCTAGTAATATTGATGTTTTGTTTCGTTGAGCCGTCTTTCTCCTTGAATTCCAATCGCGTCTATGTCAGATGTTGCTTGGCAGCCCATTTAGGAGAAGGAAAACTCCGAACAACAACCCGCAACTCAAGGTGTTAATCGTGCCGAGGAGTGAATGGCTACTGCGTTATGAGGTCACAAACGATTCCCTACAGGCTTCGGGACCCTGTTTGTAAAAGACCGTTACCCAACGTGCCGGGCAACTTTGGGTGGACTTTTGGACCCGTGCGTCACTCGTGGGAAAAACATGAAAAATACAAATAGAAATAAAAAGTCCAGTATGGCTCTTCCAGTGGATAAACAGGGAGCCCGTCCTTCAGGAGGGAACCTACCTGAGGTCGAAAAATCTGCCATAGGAACAAACTCCTACACAAAGAATGTATCTTCAGGTCCCCACAACCAGGATAATCCTAATGATGGTCCTGAAAATTCACCAGCTAGATCTACAACCGTATATTTAAAGAAAGAAAAAATAAAATGGTCTCGTGAGGAGTACAAAGTCGTTATGACTGCATTTCATGAAGCGTTACTCAAACCTCAAAAAAACATGACTCGCCAAACATATGACATTTGGCGTGAAAAAGTTGGTCAAGCAAATAGAAAGTATATTGACGAAAATAAATTGGCCAATGTACGTAGGTACATTATTCGTAATAACCGACTGACAGAGGCTGAAATTCACGAAATTAAAAGAATTGTAACAAGAAGAGTCGAATCAACAAAATATGAAAAGGAACCGGAACCAGAAATAAAAAGTAATAACATCAAACAAATCACAGGTCATAATGTAGAAACCGTGAAGCACGCAAATCACTGCGAAGATAATGATGTAAGTTTAAAAGTGCTGGAAAGGTGTGATCTGAGTCTGAGTCAGTTAAAAGACAAAAATAAAATGAGTTCAGAACACATCGAAGATAATTATTTGACGGAAAATAAGAACAATATACAGGAAGCCAAGATAGAAATAAAAAACCAGCTAAGTCAAATACAAAGTATTACAATGGAGGAACGTGAACAGCTCCCAAAATTCCAACCAACAAAACAAAACCTCCGAACTATTAAATTGTACAATGCAGCACTGAAATCAATACTGGATGAAGACCCTCATACAAATCTTAACGAAGTAATATATGCATCAGCAACAGCAGCAACAAAAAAAATTAAATATCAAAATAAAAACAAGGCAGTCACGTAGACGTGAAGATCCACCTTGGAAAAGAAAAATCGAAAAAGAAATCGAACAACTAAGAAGTGAACTGTCAGTACTGGATGAACTGAGTAGAGGAATAAATGTAAGAACTAGGAAAAGAAGAAGAGCCGAAAAAAATATAACATCAGGTAATGAAAATGACGTCTTATCAAATAAAGAAAAAATAAAGCAAAAAATCCAACTGAAGGCTCAAAGAATAAGACGCTATGAAAAAAGAGCAAGATTTTACAGACAAAACAAGATCTTTCAGACTGATACAAAGAGATTTTACAGGGAAATAGGTAAAAAAAGAATTGAAGTGACAGTACCCCCCAGAATGGAAGAAGTCAGACAGTTCTGGGAAAAGATATGGGCTTGCCCTAAAGAACTTAGCAAGGAAGTACATTGGATTACGCAGGAGATAGAACGAATGAAAAATAAACCCGAACAGACATGGTCTGGAATTACAGAAGATGATGTTAAATTTGCACTAAAAACAGCACACAATTGGAAATCCCCAGGTATAGATAACATTCCTAACTTTTGGCTATATTATTTAAATGCAGCACATAAAAAAATAGCCAAAGAACTCCAAGAAATGGTTGACGATCCCACTAACATTCCTGCATGGATGACAAAAGGAATTACATTTCTTCTACCCAAGAATGGTGACACAAACAACCCGAAAAACTACAGACCAATTACATGTCTTCCGACAACATATAAACTACTAACATCTATTTTAACAAAACAGACATATTTATTCTTAGAAAGAAATGACATGATACCGCTTGAACAAAAAGGGTGCAAACGTGGCTGTTATGGTTGTAAAGACCAATTGCTAATTAACAAAATGATCCTGGAAAACTGCTACAGTACAAAGAAAAATCTTAGTACTGCCTGGATAGACTACCTAAAAGCATTCGATAGTGTGCCACATTACTGGATTTAAAAGACTTTAAATATATACAAGATATCGCCCGTCATCATCAATTTCATCAAACAGTGCATGTCTATATGGAAAACAACCCTTTACCTCAATCATATAAATGGAACCTATAAGTCTGATGAAATAAACATCAAAAGAGGTATATTTCAAGGTGATTCTTTATCTCCCTTACTATTCTGCATATCATTAATAGCACTAACCAGTCAACTTAATAAGACAGAATGTGGTTATCAAATAGGCCAAAAGAAAATAAGCCATCTATTTTACATGGATGACTTGAAGTTGTATGCTAAGAATGATAATGAACTGGAAGGTCTTCTGCAAACTGTAAAATGCTTCAGCGAAGACATTGGAATGAAATTTAATTTGAATAAATGTGCTAAAGCACATTTTACGTGGATCAATACAAGAAACATCCTCAATTAGCCTAGACCCTGCTGTAACAATAAAAGAATTGAAACCAGAAGAAGCTTATAAATACCTAGGTGTAAATGAGAGCGAAAACATTCACCATAAAAAAATGAAAGAAATAGTGCGTAAAGAGTACTATAGAAGGCTAAGAATGATATTAAAAACTGAATTAAATTCACAGAACAGAGTTATGGCCATTAATAGCCTTGCAATCCCAGTTGTCCAATATAGCTTCAACATCTTAAACTGGACTCTAAACGACATCAGGCGAATGGATGCTAAAACAAGAAAGCTTCTTTCTAAGCATAAGATGCATCATCCAAAGGCTGATGTAGACCGTCTATACATACCCCGTAAAGAAGGTGGAAGGGGTCTTATTCAGCTGGAATTGTCATACAAGACAACAACTATTGGCTTACTAACATACATAGAAACAACAAAGGATTGGATGATACAATTAGTAAGGCAACATGAAGAAAGAAAGAAAAAATATTCAATAATAAAAGAAGGCAGTAAATACAAACAAGATTTACAGTTAGTAGATTCTGTAGAAAAGCAAAACAGAAGCCAAGAACCAACTATTGCGGCAAAAAATATGAAAATGAAAGCCAAAGATAAAGCTCTTGAACAGATGAAACAGCGCTGGCAAGACAAACCTCTGCATGGCCAATATCCAGAACGTGCCAATAAATCCAATGTTGACAAAGTTAATACTCATCGATGGTTACGTGCATCTGGATTAAAGTCTGAAACTGAAGGCTTTATTCTTGCAGCACAAGACCAAAGTCTTTTCACTAGAAACTCCCAGGCAAATATATGGATTCAAAATGCAGGTTTTGTGATAAACACCAAGAAACAATAGACCACCTAATCTCAGGCTGTTCTGTGCTTGCCCCAAATGAATATAAAAATCGCCACGATAGAGTTGGGCAATATTTACATTGGGCAATGTGCAAACATTATGGAAAAGCTGTAAACAAACACTGGTATGAACATCACCCAGCACCGGTTACAGAAATAGAAGATGTAACCATTCTATGGGATTACACCATCTACACAGACAGAAAAATTGAAGCAAACAGGCCAGACATTATTGTTAAAAACCAGGAGAAAACTTTTCTATTGATATAGAAATTGATATGGCTTGTCCAGCGGATTGTAACATAGCAATCAAGGAATTTGAAAAACTGTCAAAATATAAAGACCTGGAAATTGAAATAGAAAAAATGTGGAAATTGAAAACAAGAGTTGTGCCAGTGATAGTAGGTGCACTTGGAATGATAAAAAATGGAACAAAACAACACATTGAAAGAATCCCTGGAAACCCCAGCTTAAGAGATATACAAAAAAGTGTCTTATTAAGTACAGCCCACACACTAAGGAAAACTTTATCTATGTAATGCTGAGGATGATAGGGAAGATAGAAAAACATGAAATGGAGCCATAACAACACGCCACTACCTGCCTTAGGTCTCCCCGCAGACTTGGTTGGTAGTGAGACCAAAGCAGAAATCGAAATATGATGAAAAATGACATAATAATAATAATAATCACTGTCTTGATAAGTTCAGCCCACACACTAAGAAATACTTTGTCCATGTAGTACTAGTGATGTTATGGGCGGTAGAAAAACAAATCATGAAATGTAGCCATAGCAACACACCACTGTCTTTGGTCACAGACTTGGTAGGTAGTGTGGCCATAGCAGAAATCGAAATATGACCATAATAAATAACAATAATAATAATAATAATTAGAAAAACTTCATAAATAATATGAGTAATAATCAGCACGTTAGAAAAATAAACATTTTTATTGACATGTTTGAGATAATTAATGGAATGAGGTATTTGATAAGTAGTATGAAAGGTATTGATAATTAGTTGAAGACACTGTTTTTACAGACATTCTTCTGACTCGCAGGAATTGAATGATCTTAGAAGATGCTGGTAAAAAATGAGAATATCGACAAGAAAAAAATCTTATTCATATTTGTGTATTTGAAAATATTTAAAGAAATACGCTATTTACATCGTTCGAACTGTTGCCCTCATCTTTATTGCCATATTCACAATGTTTCAGCCATTGTGCCCTTCAGCCTTTTTCAGTTGAATGTTGAACCAAACCCTCTATTTAGTCCACAGGGCCGAATTATTCTAAATATAAACAAAATACAGCATGGTTAAAAATAAATAAAAACAAACAACTAATTCCTGAATTTTGATAAACGCTTCCCGCTTATAAAAAATAAAATAAAAATGTTCCACTAATTAAGCAGACATATGGGACGCTAAGCCAAAGAATCCTCAAATGTGTTCTGGAGAGACTAGATCAGAAAAATTTGAAGATTTGTTTTATTATTTTTTTCAAGTCTCTATATCTGCTTGATTGAATGCGCGGGAATAATTAAGTGATGTACCGAGATAGATAGATAGATAGATAGATAGATAGATAGATAGATAGATAGATAGATATGGAATTATATATATATGAATTTTGTGGCATCAATTCTTTGTTCATATATATATATATATATATATATATATATATATATATATATATATATATATACAGGGGGAAATATTTTTAGCAAAAACCCTAGGAATTCTTTTAGCCAATACATCATCGGAGGGTACCGCTGGCAAAAGAAATTGAAATTGATAAACAAATTATATCAAAGATATACACACACACAATATATATATATATATATATATATATATATATATATATATATTCCATTTTTAAACGAGTTATTTTACTACCGAGGTTTCCAAACTGGGTAGCGAAATAACTCGTTTAAAAATGGAAAATATTCAAAAGTTCTACAATATAATTGTATCGAACACTTTTTAATACAAATGTGTACTGGTCTAACCGTATTAGGACCGAAATCTAAGTATTAAAGAATATATATATATATATATATTTGGAAAAAACAATGTCGCTGACGTGACGTAGAGTCTCTATTAGAGATCCTATGTCGAAATGTACACCCGTCAGCTTTAAATTTTGAAAATTTTCTCTAATTTATATTGGCTCTGTATTCTTAATACATTGAGCTCTCTGCCTGCATCACTTTTTCATGTTAAATTTTTTTAATATTGATTAGGATCAGGTTCTTGGAATTTACCTTCCTACTCTTCCACTTCGGATTAAAAAAAAAACAATATATATATATATATAAGCTATCAATATGCATTTTATATATCCAGAGCAGCATTTGGAGAAACTGCATGACAAAGTGTACAAAGTTTATTTGTGACGCGTTTCGTCCTTTACGACTTCATCAGACAAATTTGATATGTTGGTACGACTACACATGCACGAGACATTTTATTATTATTATTATTGTTGTTATTATTATTATTATTAATATTTCATCGGTTAAATGTAAAATTTATAAATCTCACAGGACCTCTTATATATATACGTGTGTGTGTGTGTGTGTGTGTGTGTGTGTGTGTGTGTGTGTGTGTGTGTGTGTGTTAAACTGTAGAAATTTCCTGCGTTTAAAAAATAAAATTTTACTGTGTATGCAGTGTCTTTAGTATAGTGTCTCTTTCCCAAAAATGTCCCTATATGCAATAATAAATTACAATATACACGTGTGTGTGTGTGCGTGTGTGTGTGTCTATTGCAACCTGATGATCCATAAAAAGTTTATTAGCACACACGCCCGCACGCATATGTGTGTGTGTGTCTGTGTGTGTGTTTGTGAATTGTTATGCGTTTTATGTGTGAATGAATTTTAGCTATGCTTGCATTTAAAGGCGTTTGGTTTGAAGATCTCACTCCACACTCAACCATTTGGGGGGAGAATTCTTTCATAAGCGCCAAAAGTTTCCGACATTTTATTGCAGTTGAAGTTAACGATTTTATAATCACCTTTTTACAGTTGAAACTTGTTTCTTCTTCTTCTTCTTCTTCTTCTTCTTCTTCTTCTTCTTCTTCTTCTTCTTCTTCTTGTATCATTTTCTTATTATTACTTATTATTTTTTTCTACTTCTTATTCTTCTTATTTTCCATCTACTTCTCCTTATTTTTCTACTTCTTTCATTATTCTACTTTTTTCTTTGCTTTTCTTTGTTTTTATATCTTTTATCTTCATTATATTAATTTTCTTTCATTTTTCTTGATGTTTTTCCTATGTTCGTCCTCATGACTCATATTTCTACTTTCTTCACCCTTCTCGTTTTCCGCTTTTCTTTCTACCTCTTTTGTAACGTTTTCTCTTCCTTTTGTTCTTTTTTTTTTTTTTTTTTTCCTTTCTTTTCTGTGCTTGTTTCTTGGAGATTTCTCCTTCGTCCTTTCTTTCATATTCTCGTTTGTTTATTCTTTTTATTCTGTTTTTTGTTCTGTCTTTTCTTTCCTTTTTTTTATTATCTACTTTGGGTTTTTATTTATTTATTTATTTATTGCCTACTTTACTTTTTTTAAACAGCTTTTCATTACTTTTCATTCCATCTCTCTTCTGCCTATATTTTTTATAATTCCTCCTTCCCACTTGCTTATTTTCCTTTGTCTTTTCTTTCTTTCTCTTTTCTTCTCTTACAGTTTCGTTTCCAAATCGCGTCTGCCTCCTTGGTTTCCTATGACTTTGACATCACCATTTATCTTTTCACTGGTTCTCAGTGTCTCCATGAATATTTTTGCTTTTATTTGTAATTTAAAAAGCCATCAACTGAAAAAAATGATTTTATGTTGTAATGACGACGGAGGTAAAATGAATATGCCTTCGTTTTGAGACGTTATATTCGAATGTTGAATTTTTTTTTTTTTTTTTTTTGTATCTCTGATTTCGCAGTAATTACGCGACAAAAAAAAATAAGGGGTTAATATTATAAAATCTCGGAAGGCAACATAACAGAAAATGGATTGTACTTAACTAATTGGAGAGGAGTTGCAAAACAACGTGTGAACAGGCATAATATATAAACGACGGTGCAGTGGATAAAAGCGTTGGTTGAAATCCAGTGAGTTGACCCAAAGGATTATGGGACTCATTTTGTTCAAGAATGCGGTGGGACTCATTTTGTCCAAGAAAGCGAAAAATTAATTTGGATAAGACCCTTACTCATAGGGCACTAAAAATTTGCACAAAAGGATTTTTGGGTGTGGAATTAGATTTTATTCGCAGCACCTTATCAAAAAAATGGATATCCAAGTGATATTGTAAATGATGTGACGCGTGATAAAATCAACAGTTTTTCTAAGGACAAGCCGTATATTGTGGAAAAATGCCTAGTTTATTTACGGCTCCTTATATTATTTCGCGTTGTGAGCTTTTGGCTAGGCGAATTTCTATAGTATTTATTTCTTGTTATTTCTCTCTTCAGATTGGTACTCATTCTGCTTTTCCATCTATGCGAAAGGACTGACTTCCTCCTCATTATATTTATTCTATTGTTTATAAGTTTATTTGTAGTTGTCGTAATGACTACATAGGAAGGTCGTCACAACGCTTAGATTGCAGGATTAAGGAACATGTGCCATTAAGAATTCTTAAACCTGATGTTCGTGCAAGTCAATTTGTAAACACTTCCGGATCAGCAATCACTGAACGCCATATTAGAAGCAGAAATTGTCTGGCTGACTTCAGTGTGAACCAGTTCTCTGTTTTGTCTGGTTTGCCCTCTATTTGCAGGCATTGGAATAATTATACATTAGATCTAGGATGCCGTCTCGCTGCAAACAGAGATATTGTCTACTTGGACTGCATATTATTACTATCTAGTGTTCGCCCCTCTCTTTTTTTCTTTATCCATGTCTATTCATCTTCATTTTTAAATACTTTATTAAAGATGAATTAAATTCCCAGTCGATCCTGATGAAACTTGGGACTGAAACTGATCGTTCGTTTTCGTCTTTCTGATTTATTATTTTTCTATCTTTAAAATGCCTGTAAGAATGAAATTTACCTTATTTCGTGCCTATATATATATATATATATATATATATATATATATATATATATATATATATATATTACATATGTCGTATGGACATTTCAGTGAGAAAAATCCTCGCTTCAAAATTCCTATAACTTATTCTCATAACAATTAAATTTTAACGGGTTGAGATAATACCAATACAAAAACAGCGATTTTAAATTCTTGTAATTGTAGGTCCGTGAACAACTGTCCGGTGGAAGGCAAAAGTAGATCTACACAGGTAATCTACCAAGCCCAAATCTCCCCAAATAACAACCGGAAGAATTGCCAAGCTTATATTGTTATTTCCGTAGGTGAATTTAGGCAACGTTACTACACTCACAAACACTCCTTTTCTAACCTCAATCTAAGATTTCAGACATCCCTTTTTTGGAAATAAAAGAAGAGGGACTAAACCACATAGTATATTGGAAACTGATAGGTTCAACCCGCACACCCCAACCTTTACGATAGATGTAAGATATGTTTAGTTGAAAAAAGTAAAATAATTAGGTATCTTAAACAAATCTACTTTTAAATATACTTAAGGAACTCATAAGCAAATGCCGCCACAAATCTAATTTTTTAAATTTTGAATTATAATATAACCACCCCCAAAAAAGTAAACCAAAATTTATCTATGTTTGATAGAAATTTTCCTTTCCTTTTCCTAATCACTACAGTATTAATTAAAACGACCATGTAGAGCTGACTTTTTAACTCTTACATTTTCCGAGCCCATCAATTTCGCTAGCAACTAATCACAAATTCTAAGTTTATTTTCCCAATCTCCAAACACTTACCCTACCTAAAATTTTCATTTGTTTCCTCCTATTCCTTATTCGACTTATTCTAATATCCTTCCCATTTCACCTACCACAATTTCTTATGATTATATATATGTGATGTGTATATTTCCTTTATTTTAAATTCTATTTATTTTACTTTATTTTATAAGTTCGTTTGATATATATGTGTGTGTGTGTGTGTGTGTGTGTGTGTGTGTGTGTGTGTGTGTGTGTGTGTGTGTGTGCGCGCGCACACACGTGACTGAGTGGTTAGAACGTTCGTTTTCTGAGACCCGGGTTTGAATCTCATCGTGGTCGATTTATCAGGAAGGCGACATCTTTTATGATATTGGTCTGGATCCCAGTGTGCGATACCTTTGGAAAGTGCCTGAAAACCATTCCATGGGTTGGCCGAAGCTTTGTGAGTGAAATTGATTAGAAGGTTTCCCTTGAGGAGTCGTCGATGGTTGGGCTAGCTCGAAGTCACAAGTCATCGTGACCAAGGGTTTGAGCGTCCTGGCCTTGTTCAGACGGTTGTTCACGCTAGATAACGCGCTCTCTCCCCGAAACTGTAACTAAGGTCCGCTCAGCATGGTTGCTGTATAAACACAGGTTCTGTGGGTGTTAAATAAACACAATTTTGCCTGAGCAGGCGTCTACAATGGAAATTAGCTAGCCGCCCTAGTAAACGGGTATCCTCGAATACAAGTGGTCAACCATTATGCATATGTGCGAATGATATATATATATGTGTAAGTGTGTATGTCTTTATATGAGTGTATATGTATTTATGAACTCATATATGTGAATGATCGTTTATATATTGTATAATTTTTGAAATTTTTTTTTCATCTATCGTTTTAGTGTTTCATTCATATCAATAATTTTATTGATATACTGAGATAACGTAAGGAAATCCATGATCTACATTACAATTATCTCTATCTTTAGAATTTTCTATATCAATCTTTCTATCTTAGGTATTTTCCTTCATATTTTCTTTATACATTTTTTATGTGTATATATGTATTTATGTATATAAATATATCTATCTATCTATCTATCTATCTATCTATCTATATATATATATATATATATATATATATATATATATATATATATATTGTGTGTATTTTGGCAGCATTTTTTCATTAATGCAGGTTTCATTGAATAATATAGACAAGTTTTGTCTATTAATTTTGTGTAGGATCCGTTCATACCGTCTGATATACTTGATGGTGATGTCGTTGAAAGACAACAAAAAATCACAGTATTTGTTGAATTTTTTATCGGGTCTAAGCTTTAGTCTCACATAAGCCATTATCAAAGAGTAAATATTAACACACAGTAAACATAGAACATTTAAGCTATTAACAATAAAGAGAATTGAATTGAAAATATAAGTCCATCCCTACCGTGGCGGATGGCCGAAGACAGTGACAAAATAGTGATGTTGTGGTCCCTGGTCTGATTACAGACACTTGAGTACGTTATTGGAAATATCGAAATTGATTGTATTCAAACCAGGTTTAAATTGTTTAATGTAGAGTGCTTCGAGGATTTTTAGTTTCTGTTTGTTATTTTCTTGTTTAAGTATGTACGTGTTATCAACAAGCGTTTTTCTCAGAAGTGTGCGTTGATAACCGTGTTGTTCTAAATGACGGAATATATTTGAATTTTTATTTAAGTGCAACGTCAGACGCCGTGAGAGCGAATTTGTGGTGTGGCCAATGTAGATATTATTGAGGTTGTTATATATATATATATATATGTGTGTGTGTGTGTGTGTGTGTGTGTGTGTGTGTGTGTGTACATATTATTTATCAATAGTCTCTGTTTAGACCCCCTCCAATACAATATTTCCTTTTTCTGCTCTTCCCCTTTTATTCCAGTTGTAGAATTTAAAGTAATTCTATCCCTACAATAGTAAGACGATATTATTCTAAACGCATTTTTTAAAAAATAATCTTTTGACAGAGCCGAATGTTACATCATGTTACCTTTTTTCTCTATTTCCATTTACCTCTCTTTTCTTCCTCTCTTTCTTTTTTTCTTTTCTTTTTCCATTTTATGTAGCTATCCCATTTTTTCCCCTCTTCTTTAGCTGGCGTTTCTTACGACGGTTGTCTGGCGTGATTTTTTCTTCTTTCTTTTGCCACCCACCCATCTCTTCTTTAACTCTTTTCCTGTCTACACCGTTGTCTTTTTTTGTTCCCCTTCTTTCCGTTTTCCCTTAAAGCCACTTACTTTCCTATAACACGCTTTTTTGATTTCTTAACACAGAAGTAATCTAAAAGTCCTTTTCGATTATTGAGTCTTGAATCCTTTTCCCAGTTTCACTTCTGTGTGTGTTTGAAAACTTTAGGCATGTGATGTTGTTTCCCTGTAATCGTACATGTAATGTTCGGCATACGGTGAAAGGAAAATAAAAAAGAGCAAGATTACTAAAAAAAGTGACAGAAGAACTTTTTCTTAATAAATCTAAATGTAATCAACGACTAGTAATACGCAACTATCTTAGCCACATGGCATGCCTCTGATATGGAAAATGTACACGCGCATACCTCCTGCATATACACACTTATATATGCATACACATGAAAAAATTGTATATTTGGGCAGCAATCTCTCTTTTATGCAGGTCTCATTAAAAATGACAGACAAGGTTTTATGGTTAATTTTTTATATGATTTTTCATGTGATCAGAACAGATCTAAATTCGTAAGTAATTGCATTTTATACACTACCAATCAATCAACGAGAAGACTCGCGTTGCATCTTTCAGACCATAATTCAATTCGATCTCATTTAAACACACACGGAGACCCCATCAAAATCTATATCAGTAAAATACTTGTTGATAATACAAATATAATAGCATCATCCACATCTAAAAAAAAAGGCTAAAATAATGGAAGCATTATTAATAAAAAATGAAAATTCAATACTTAATAATATCAACTACGAACACGGCAACAATGTGCTGACCGTTTTCGGAATATAAAGCACACATATGATTTTACATACACATATGAATGTGCATCAATGACTCGGTACTGTTACACCATATTTGAATTTTGATCTGAAAGTTTCATTGTATAATGTTTCAGCGTATATGTTTGATTTATGTGATTAATAGTCCTTAATGAAATAAATGTATTGATGAGAAAGGGGAAGAACAGATATTTATTATGTAATGTAAAGAGGTTTTTCATAATCAGGCTTCAGAATTATTGATCTATTACGTATTAGACTGACAGTAAAAAAAAAAAAAAAAAAGAAGCAAAACAAACACAAATTTCTATGGTGTTTTTGTGATAACGATTGTCACCAGCCAATCAGAGCAAAGCATGAAACTAAATCTTTTGCTCTAGTCTGAGGTCACTTTTCTTTTTTTCTGTAAACTTCTTACAAGCGTTATAGACTTTAAACAAAAAGCTGTTTACTTGATAATATTTGCTGTGTAGTAATAATTTAGCCTTGAAATTGGAGTAGATAGATCTATCTATCGCCCGGTTTACACTCCACCCACGTCTATTGAACAGAGGCTCATCCCTTGTTCCCTGTTTAGGATGTGGTTTCCGGCGTTCTCTTTTCCAATCTTTTCACTATTACGTAGCCCCCTGCACATCAGTGGCGTTACCGCCTTGCTCGGGGTGATACGATTAAAAAAAATCTATTATCCGAGGGTCATTGCAGTGAGTTCAGTCACCACTTGGCATCCTTGTGTAATACAGAGCTAAGTTTGTCAAATAAGAATAAAAAATAAATTGAAGGAAAGAAATAAAGAAACGACACAATATGAGTTAATTTGTGGGGAAAGGATGAGGGGTAACGATAGAGAGGTGAGAGGATGGAGAATGATTCGTTACCCAAAAGGGTTCGGAGGCGCTTTTGGACTCTATCAAAACTGAGAGTGAGGTTTGGGCATCTCTCGCCCAAATATGACAGCAGAACTCGACTGTCTAAGGATGTCCGTTGCGGTGCAGTGGTTATCGGCTCTGAACGAGAAATCGGAGAGCTGAGTTAGAATTCTCGTTTATTTCGTTACATTCACTAATGTGCAAACACCCTTGGGAAAGGTATCAATCTGTCGCTTCCCCCTCCAGCTATGGGTTAAATAGCAGAACAGATTGGGTTCTCTAGCCTTGGTTAGAAACCAGTATACCGCAGAAGGTAATGGCAACCTACTGCGGGAAAATCTCCTGTCCAGTTAGTCATGTCTCTTTCGAACCATTATAGCCCAAGCGTGTATCACGTATGGCAATTAACTGACTGGCTGATTCTATTTTTCGGCCTGATTTGACTCTTGTCAAGGTAGAGAATAGCCATTGAAGTCAGGTACTTACTAGAGCGTTACAGAATCGTTCATTTTACCTGCATCCTTAGTGATGAAATGAGTTCTACTTCTCGAGGGGATATTCTTTTCGTTGTGACGGGTGCTAGTCAGGAGTCAGATCCGCGATGATGATAATAAAAGAAAGAACAAGAAAAAAACGGGGAAAAATGA
Organism: Ascarosepion bandense; assembly: GCA_037127315.1. Classification (NCBI taxonomy): domain Eukaryota; kingdom Metazoa; phylum Mollusca; class Cephalopoda; order Sepiida; family Sepiidae; genus Ascarosepion; species Ascarosepion bandense. The sequence goes on along the minus strand of JBBBDQ010000139.1, from coordinate 3,304,664 downwards.
ACTTTTGTTTTATTTAAAAGAAAATCACAAGAGGTAAGAAAGAAGGAATGAAAGATTAAACGATCGAAAAAGAAGTTTAGAGCAAAACAAAGAGAGAAACGAATGAATTAGTGACAACCAAATCAATGATATTATTCTGTTCAAAAAGTATAAATATATATTCAACAGTTTGGTTGCCGCTTCGTGGTGTAGTGTTTAACATATAGATACGGATAATGATGATGTCAGTTCGAGCCTAATTGGGTGCCCCCATACTTCTGCCATATGCAACTAAGCTTAGTGAATAAATATATATTTTTATTACGAAAAAGAAAAAAAAGAAAAAAGATTCTGAACTCAAAGCATGTATGTTTGAAAAAATAATAGGAGGTTTTAAATGTCGACTGAATTCATTATTCGGAACAACACGCATCCAGCATTTTCAGTCAGAAATTATCCTCAGTAAAAAATATCAATTCAAAATTTTAAAATCTGTCAGGTCATAGAAATGAAAATTTGAAAATGAGCAGAGAGTGTTCATATATATTTTCTAGACATATGCTATTAAATATAAGAGACAATGAATGTCTATTATGCTTAATCATGAGCCGTTCTAAACGTCGTATTTTTGCTTTAATTTCAGTTGAAAATAAAGACAAAAATTCTCCAACATTGGAGGCCATGTACATCAAATCAAAACAACCAACACTCAATAAAATCAACTTTAAAACAGGAAATAACATATTACATTGCATTTGACTACATGGTTTTGTTGTCATTTCGCGCTATCCCGCGGTGTGACGTCATAAAACCGCATCGCAAACTTAAGAACTGCGTTTATTATTTTTGGTAACTATTGCCGTTGCCAAGCGGAGTTTTATGTCAACACAAAATAAAATCGTCGGTGATGGTGGATTTTATAATATTTCAGTTTAAACTACCTCTCTGAAGATGGCTCATGTGAGCCGAAGACTTAGAATAAAACCAATAAAAAATTATCCAAATGTTGGAGAATTTTTGTCTTTATTTTCAACTGAAATTAAAGCAAAAATACGACGTTTAGAACGGCTCATGATTAAACATAATAGACATTCATTGTCTCTTATATTTAATAGCATATGTCTAGAAAATTACTTGCTGCCTCGATATACTAAATATATATATATATATATATATATATATATATATATATGCACACACATACACACACACACACACACACACACACACATATATATATATATATAAAAGGCAATCTGTGAGTCTGTGTCTGACTGTAAGCTATGCACGCCTACATTTTTTAAGCTACGCCATTCAAATTTTCTAGGGACACATATCTACAGGGAAGCAAGGTCGACGCATACTTTTTTAGTTTATGTTCAGCAATTTTCCCTTTCGCACTTTTTGTCCAATGCAGCCGATTGTTTACATTTGCTCCGTAAAACATCTAACATCTAAGATGGTTGCTGAATTACGTCAGAGAAATCAAATCACAAGTGTTAAACGCGACTAAAATATTTTTTATTAAAAAAAAATGAGCCTTTATATTTAATTTTTATTCCGACGTTTGCAAAATTTAGTCAACAAAAGATGTGAATATTTTTCCCCGTAATTTCGAAACAAAAGAAATATTAAAAAAAAAAAGTGTTTTTTCAAACAAAAACAAAATATGTAAAAAAGAAAAAGTTTCAATGGTTAATTTAATTATTTAAGTCTTTTTTTTTTCAGATTTAATATTTCATATTTCAGAAAATAAAATTAAAAAACAAAATAAAGCATTAATGTAACTTTTTCCTCTAAAATTAAATGTCTACATTTTTAAATATTCTTCGAAATTTTCTGAACTGAGAGCGTAATATTTTTTTATATTTCTAATTTCAGTAAAACAAAATAAATAGCTTTTATTTTTATGCTAAGTCAACAAAAATGTAAATATTTCCCCCGTAATTTTGAAACAAAAACAAACGCAATGTTGTTTACAATGTCACACAAAACATCAAATCAGGTTTACGCAAAAAAAAAAAAATATATATATATATATATATATATATTTTTATTTAATTAAGTTTTTTAACAATTTTTAAACAACAATTTTTTATATAATTGTTTTTTTATATAACCGAGTCCTACTACTATAATATTCTGAGTTGCACCGGCAACGCCGGGCTATGATGCTAGCATATATATATATATATATATATATATATATATATATATATATATAAATCGTTACATCCAGGCAAAAGCTGACTAACATTTGGATATTGTTTTATAACGCTGGTTTTCAAATTTTTATTTGTTAATATCAGTAAGATTGAAATTGAGATTAGATTCAAGTTTATGGCGATGGGTTAATGCTGACTTAACTTCGGTTACCTACGCTACTCTCTATTAGCTTACCATATCTATTTTGCAACAAAAAATTGTTTTCTCAGAAATTTTTATAGGGTGCTCACCTTCCACGCTCATCTCTGGATCCGCCCCTGTGTGCATGCGTGTGCTTGTGTATGTTTGTGTGACGCCCGCGATTGAAAATTTGAATTCATTGCACATAGAATTAATTACCAATTTGCCACGTCTAACTTTCGATGAGTTACAACAAGTGGAGATTTCATTTTTAAAAGCTATATTAATCTCTTATACCATATTCTATTGAATTTTTAGGACATAGAATTTACATAATCTCTTCTTTTATCGACTAATGTTTCATTTTAATCCACTGTCTGAAAAATCGCGCACAAAATTCACCCGCCTTTCAGTAAATCAAGATGCAAGGGGAATAACTCAATATAAACCAGTTTTTTTTTATATTTTATTAAAGAATTTTATTAAGATTTTTAATCTTTAAATCTGCATTTGAAAGTAAAATCTAAGCCACAATATTTTTATTATCGTTTCTGTTTTACATTCAAAAACATTCTTGGTTCCAATATACGCAGGTATCACCACAGACTTCCTAAAACATTCGGAAAATTGAAATTTTGACGTTAAATTTTGAAAGAGCTAAGGCTAATTGACTTTCTTATCTAAATGAAGTTAAGCATTTTTAAAACATTGTCAGGTTCATGGACTCATAGAACGGCCATTACAGACGACAATTGTAAACCATGAATTTTTAAAAATCTCTTAAAAATTCAATATTTGTCCCAAAGATGTGTTTTGAAGTGAATTAATTATCTGGTCAAACTGATATGTTCTGGCTAATCTATTTATTTAGTTCTTTAATTCTTCATTCTCTTCTTCCTTTATTCTTTCCTTCCTTCATTCCTTATTTCCTTCCTTTCTTCCTTCTTTCCTTCCTTTCTTCCTTCATTTCCTCCTTAATTCTTTTCTTTCATCATTTTTTCCTTCATTCCTTCATTCCGACTTTCCTTAAAGATTAAATAACTAGATTTGAAAAATATAACACCTCTCTTAAAAGCACGTAGTTTAAAAAACAAAAACACAAAAAAACTACATGACATCAATAGTGAAAGAATCACGAAATTGACGTTATGTTTAAAAATAAATTATCTTTAATCTTATAGAACTTTTAGTTTAAGAATATAATGTTTAATTATATGCGCTTTAATGAAGTTTAGTAGAAGGAACAATTTTATCTTTTATGCAAATTAGAAGTACGTTTTTAGTTAAATAATAACTTTTAAATTTAATACATTGCTTTTATATTTTTAATATTTTTTTATCTGCCAGATGTCAGAAAATATTTCATTTTATGTAATGTGGTCTTTTAAAAATTATTCTGCATTTAAAAGTTGCCGAATTATCATGGGTATTTGATCAAAGGCGTTAATTCCGAATTCCTTTTTGAACCCCCATAGAACTAAATGAAAAAAAAATTCTTTATAAAAGGTTCACACTTGAAAATAATATTACTCTTTACATCTTTAGATTCTTCAGACATGTCCTTATTTGATTAAAAAAAAAACTCTTCTTACGAGGAACAACAGAATCAATTTTCAAAATCACACTGGAAAGTAATTTTTTTAAAAAGTATTAAGTGTTTTTTTTTTCCAATCTAAAATAAAATCTGACTTGCAGTTGTAAAATAACCGCAAAAGACAGACTCTACTAAAAAGAAAAAAAAAGAAAAAAAAAAAAAGAATTATACTGTCCGAGGCCAAAAGCTACTACTGGTTGTGGTTGCACCAGAGGTGACCGTACCGCCTTACCCACCAAAACTGTGTTATCTACCCTCGTTGGCGGCTGACAAAGGTTGGGTATAGCACGTGCTTCCACACGTCGTATGTTGAAAGTAATGTGTTTTATTAAATTATGCAAACGACAACTCGCAAAAATAACTATATTTTCAGTTTATTTGATTTATTTTTGATTAGGTTCGGGACGAATTTTGAGTATGTTCCTATATGATATTGCATAACTTGTTTTTATTTCTTAAGGAATAAAACAATAACTTTAAAATATAACTTTAAAGAAAATTCGTCACCTCAGAAAAATTAAAATATATATATGTAATATCGAAAAGGGGGGTGAAACAGACCCAAAACATATTTCCACAACGCTTTCTAATAAAAGAAAATATTCAGTATATAGTACTGAAAATTTCGCTTGAATCAAATGATTTTGTGAGGGTAGGAGATTTTTAAACAGGGCGTAGTGATTTTTTTCTTTCAGAAAAAATGCATCCATTTTGGTAGCACCTACATATAAGCAATTAATTATTTTTAAATATTTAAGTTAATCATTTATTGATTATTTATAAAAAACTAACTCCCTGACCGCTTTTGTAGTGGTTTTAACATTCCGTTAGAATTGCAGTGCATTGTCACAGTATTACTATTGTGGGATGTACAAGTATCGCCTTTAGTTATTAATTTCTCTTCCTTCAGTTTTTATAAATAAAAATGAAAAAGTAAAAGGTTTTATTTTGAAAAATCGAATTAAATGACCACTATTAAAAGAGATATTTGTAAGTTTTAAAAACTCAAATATTAAAAACATGGACTTTATTTTATATTCTGTATGATCTTTTAAAACAATTTATAATCAATCTGACTCCTTTTCGACATTTTCTCGACACTTATTACAGATAACCATTACATTAACGCTACGTGTTTGTAATTCGCACAAATATTAAGACTATAGCCAGAAACTCCTTGTACTTACTTGGGAAATGTATTCAGAAAAGCTACTTGATGAATGAAATCAAGACTTAACAATTGATAAATATTAAAAAAATACTATTTTGAGGAGTTTTTAAACGGAGGATTAACTGCAAAAGTCAGAGAAATGCAAGTTTCAGGACCACACAATTTATGAGGAGAAAAAACAAAACAAGAATAAAAATAAGTATTCAATACATTTTTTGTTGATTACTCATGGTTATGTGCCGGTCCCTTCAGAACATAGGCAATAATGACCCTCCACTTTTCCCTATTCCTTGTTGCTCTCAATATCTCTTCTCCTGTTATTCCACTCAATCCCCGCTCCACCATCCATCTGCTCAAGTTCATCGTGTATGTCATGCGCTGCTTTCCCTTGTCTTTCTTCCCCTTTATCCGCCTCGTGAGCATCAGGTTCTCCAAGCCTTCCTTCTTTATTACATGTCCCAAAAAACTTCGGCTGTCTTTTCCTGGTGTTAAGTATCAGTTTTCTTTTTGTGTCCATCCTCTCCAAAACCTCGTCACTGTTCGTGTGTGTGTTCCGTCTATGGTAGCCTCAACATCCTTCCAAAACCTTATCATTGCTCACATTCTCGATCCGTGATATCCGCAGTATTTCAACCACATTTCAGTTGCTTCAATTTTTTCCTTCACTAATATTGTCCAGCATTCACTGCCATATTGAAGAACTGATATCACATAGCAATCCAGTACTGTCTTCTTTATTTCTAGTGAATTTTTCCTGTCTCTCTTCTGGAATGCGTCCTTTGCCATGCCAATTCGCCTTCAGATCTCTGTGTTGCACTTTCCGTCTTCTGTTAGAACACTTCGCAGGTATTTAAATTTTTGTACCTGCTTGATTTTAGTATCCCCCACCTGTATTTGGTAGTTTGGGCTGCTCTTTTTGCTGACGACCATGCATTCGGTTTTCTAGCAGTTTATTTGTAGTCTTTTCTTGTCACTCTCTTCAGCTACCTTCTGTAGAAGGTCTTGTAGTTTCCTTTCCGTGTCTGCTATCAGCACTGTATCATCTGCGTACCTTATGTTGTTCAAATTGTGGCCTCCGATGACAAATTCTGGCATAACATCTAGCGTCCTCATAAGTTGAATAGATCCGGTGAAAAAACACATATAGAGGGAAACCATTAACATCAAACATTGCAATGGTAATAAAATGGTTACTCCCCCGCATGCAACTACTTCAGACACGTTGCAGGCCAGTGTCGTTTCTTAGATTTTGTGGCTTTTCTATTTAATGAGTGACTCAGATTAATTTGCAATATTTTGACACGTGAGCGTCAACCCAAATGATATTGACAGCGTATATAAACCAGTTTTAGATGTTCTTCAATTGACGAATCAAGGAATTGCGCATACACTCCTGATCAAAAATTTAAGACCACTTAAAAATCTTTAAAAAGAAATTTTTTTTTTTTTTACAGATAGATTTTAAACTCCTACCACTTAAGGTTACCAATACTACAATCTAAAAGGTTATGGAAACAAAAAGCTACATTCCAAACATTTTGTTTAGAAATTTACATTTTAATAAAATGAGGCGATTTACGCATGATCAAAATTATAAGACCAGGTGTATAAATTATTAGATCTATGGTAATTCCAATGTTTTTAGTTCAGTTAGAGATTAGCAATCACTGCGTGAAGGTATTGCCATGCCTAAAGCAAGCAAACTTATCAAAGTTGAGCGTTCTCGAATTGTAGAATTCCATAAGCAAGGTTTGTCATATCGGGCGATCGCAGATAAGGTAAATCGCAGTAAAACTGTGATTTGTAACTTTCTAAAGAACAGTGAGAATTATGGAAAAGCAAAATCCTCTGGTAGGCCCCAAAAAATTTCTCCTGCATTGAGTAAGAGAATAAGACGGGTTGTTATGAAAGAGGCGGGACTTTCTTCTAGTCAAATTAAGGCAGTCACAGATGCTGATTGCAGTCCCGTAACCATCAGACGACACGACAAAAAGGCATGGTAAATAAAAAGCGTAAACAAATTCCTCGGCTGCTTCCACGTCACAAGGTGGACTACTTAAAGTTTGGTTGTGAATACCAAACATGGGACGTTGAGAAGTGGAAGAAAGTCCTGTTTTCTGATGAGAAAAAATTAAATCTAGATGGTCCTGATGGCTTCCAACGATATTGGTATAACAAAAACATGCCTCCTGAAATTTTTCTCCACACGTCATAGTGGTAGAGAGTCCCTAATGGTATGGGGTGCCTTTTCTTACAGAGGGACGATGGAGCTCCAGGTGGTGCAGGGTTGTCAAACGCGGCTGGTTATGTTAGAATGCTACAAAAAGCATCATTGATGATGGAGGGCCATCATTTGTGTGTGGATGGATGGTTATTCCAACAGAATAATGTTGCAATCCACGCTGCAAGACGGACCTTGACGTTTCTACAAGAAAATGGGGTCCATCTCTTGAGACATCCTGCATGCTCACCAGACTTGAACCAAATTGAAAATGTTTGAGGATGGATGACAAGAAATGTTTATCGAAATGGCAAACAATATTCAACAAAAAATGAACTTTGTGAAGCCATCTTCAGAAGCTGGAGCAACATCCCCGCACCTTAATGGAAACGCTTATTTCTAGCATGCCCGACAGAATTTTTGAAGTCATCAAAAGCAGTGGAGGTAGAACTCATTATTAAATTTGGTTGTTGAATGTTTTCATACACCTTTTGTACAATTTCATAGAATTTTTGTCTCTAGTCTTATAATTTTGATCATGTGTAAATCGCCTCATTTTATAAAAATGTAAATTTCTAAATAAAATGTTTGGAATATAGCTTTTTGTTTCCATAACCTTTTAGATTGTAGTATTGGTAACCTTAAGTGGGAGGAGTTGAAAATCTATCCGTAAAAAAAAATATTTCTTTTTAAAGATTTTTAAGTGGTCTTAAAATTTTGATCAGGAGTGTATCACCGACGATATAAACATGTGCCTATGGCCACTGTCGCTAACGATTTATACAAATCTGTGTACCTTGTCAAAAGTTTAAACACGTGTTTGTGGCCCGCTTCTCTAATGATTTATACATATTGGCGTCTCTCTTGAGGTCTTTTACTCGGATATTTTGTACATGCGTATAGATACTGGTTCTAAAAGTTTATGCATAATTTTTTAACCCATGTTTAAAATAATTTATGTATTTACCTGTAGTTCATGTCTTTAAAGATGTATACATGTTTCTGTGGCCCCAGTCAAGATCAATTAGTTAGAGAAATGATATTTAATTGCTCACTCGCAAATTATATTGGGGAAACGGACGTAATTCAATGAGAAGTAATATTTTTTTCATAGATATCAGAGTTAAGAGAAGAGTTTAGCAACTGTCTCTCGCCCCTAACCAGAGATAGATAGATAGATAGATAGATAGATAGATAGATAGATAGATAGAGTTTGTATATTTAATAGAGCAGATTCATGCGGACTTCGAAGTTTCGTGAGGACAGTGTTATGATGTTCTCACTTGTCAGAGCAGTTTGCTCTTTATATATATATATATATATATATATATTTATATATATTATGTGAATTAAGTTTAAGCGTCGAAGGATTTTTTCAGATTTAACAACTTCTTTGATAATTTTAATCAGAGAAAGATTAACAATCGAATAATGTGTTAAATTTATCGAAGGTTATTACGAAAATGGAAGTTCAAACAGAAATGCATTTAGCTGTAATGTATGTGAAATTCCCGGGTAGTATCATCTCTCGAAACAGTGAAATCAATTGGCCACCCTGATCGTGCGACTTGACTCCTTTAGATTTCTTCCTTTGCGGTCATCTGAAAAGTAAAATCTATGCCAACAAGCTAACAACAATTCAACAGTTGAAGGATGAGATATTAAGGCATTGGTGAGATCGAGAAGCAACTATGAAGAAACGTCATCAAAAATTTTGACCATTGAGTGGAGGTGTGCCACCGAAGCCTTAGCAGAAATTTGGGTGATATTAGTTTTTTACATATAATTGCCATGACTCAAATAACATGACAAATAGTGAAATCAATAAAAAATTACCAATAACACTGTTTTATTTACTTTTAACTTCTAACCTTAATAGAACATCTTATATATATAACGTACGTGTGTAAATATCCCTGTTTCTACAAAGCAATGGAATTAATGTCTACCGGCCTAGAGATCGAATGTTCTATTTAACCGCACATTGTACGTGACTGTTGAAACGGTCTCTCTTCCCCAAGACAGTAAAAACTATAGTAAAAAACACAATAAAAAGTACTATGTAGTACAAGAATAAATATACCGAATGAAACACCCTTGAGATTGTTTAAATGATTGACCTAAAGCGCTTGAAACAATAAAAATTATAAACTATTTTTATTTTTATTTTGATTATCTTAAAAAAAAAACAAAAAAAAATGTTGGAATACTGAAAAATCAATAAATTCTGAAAGTTATCACCTGTTGAACAAGTTTTTTTTTCTCTCAGTTATTACCATTTTTATTCCCATAGTCTGGGTGCTCTCTATATGACCTTGTTTCAGACTCTAAGTTTTATCAGGTAAAGATCTACTGTGTTAAGCATGAATAACTTTTTTTAATCATTTCACCCCAAGCAAGGCGGTAACGCCATTGATCTGCAGGGGGCTACATAAGAGTACAAGTTTAGACAAGAGGGGAGGGAGAGAAAGACGAACCAGTTACAGGTTGTGTCAGAGAAAGGGCAAGAGAAGGATGGAAATGCAGGTGTAAAATACAGGCAGAGAGAAAGGTAAAGAACAAGATATACAGGGTGATGTAGAAAGAACTGGAGTCAAGTGGATAAGAGATGGGTATTGACTTTGCATCTGAATTCCTGGAGGTTGTAGCCGCCAGGAAAACAAGTATACGGAAGGGAGTTCCACAAGCGGGAAGTGCGAGAAAAGATGATGGAGTAGAGTTGTCGGCTGTATTTGGTCGACGTAACTGTAAATGAGTGGGACCTAGTTGCCAGTCTGGTTGCACGAGTAAATTCTTGTGGCGGGGGTACCAGTGATTTAAGTTCGTTGGAGCAGAAGCTATGAATATATTTGTAGAATAGACAGATCCCGCCGGTGAGAAAGTGGCTGGAGTCGAGCTGCCAAGTCGGGATCTATCACGTTACAGATTCTCTTTTGGAGCCTGTCGAGAACACGGAGATGAACAGCTGAGGCGCCTGACCATATATGACAGCAGTATTCTATAGACGGACGGGTGGTTGATTTATATATGTGTTGGGCTGAAAAAAAAAAAACAGCATGATCGGAGTTGCCGAGAGGGCAAAGCTGCGAGATTTGGCAGGAGTCAGGTACACAGGTGAAGCATAGATCTAGTAGAGAAGCGTGTCCTGACGAGATGTTAGGAAAGCGTGTGTAGAAATCCACCACTTGGGTAAGGGATTGAGAAATAGCAAAGTTCATGGCGTGAATGCCAGCTAAATTAGTGACAGAGTCTTTTAGCCACTTGGCATGATGGGCGTTAAGATCTCTGAACACAAATATGTGAGGTAATGGGTGAGAAGAAGTAGCCTTATCTATATTGTCAGAGATGCTGTCTAGCAGGGAGCAGTAGGGAGAGGAAGAGGAACGGTACAGTAAGAAAAGAAAGCTAACCGATCTGAGAGGTGACAGACAGAGACACATATATGGGTGGTCAGGGGATTCGAGAGATATCACTCTAGCTAGAGGGAAGTGTTCACTAACGTAAACATCCAGCCCATGCATATGAACAGTGCAATCCTTCCTTAAGAGGGGAAGATAGCCAGGGATTCAGAAGTCAGAGGAGGGAATTGAGAGGTTGAGATTAGTCTCACAGAGCGCTAGGATATATATATATATATATATATATATATATATATATATATATTGCAAGACTTTTTGACATTTTTAATAACATCTTTACTGAGCATGAAACACATGGTAAGTAATACACAAACGAACGTGTTGCTTTGATGAACGCTAACAAAAAATTTCTTTATTTATACCACTGATGGTAGGTTAAAGTCTTTTGTATTATTTTCATTTTATATAGAACAAGAAAGAATTACCTGTCTGAATGAAAACAAATAAAGTGTATTTAATTTTCAAAACAAATCTTCCAATGAAAATGTCATTATTTAAAATCTTTTTTCAAATCTTAAAATGTTTTTGCACGCAACTAATCAACAACAAAAGAAATGCATAGAATTATTTTATTACTGTTTTTCTTTTATCCTTCTGATAAACTGTGTGGCCCTGAAACTTATCTTACTTTTGCATTTAACAACCATTAGAAAGGAATTACTTTTTCAAGTAGTTTTTCATAAACATTCGCACAGTGGATGATTAACTTGAGTCAGTCAGGATTTCCGATTAATTACATCTGGTACAGTTAAGTAAGTATTTGAAAATAAAACATAAACTTTTATAACTCAATGATATGTAAATCCTTTAGTTCCTGATGATTTGTTTTTCATCATTTTTGAGAAAACAAAATGAAACTTGTCAAAATGTGGATAAACTATTGTTGCTCCAACAAAGAAAAATTAATTTACAAAAAACAACCTAAAAATTATTGGGAATAGAGATGAATAAATTACTGTATGAATTAAATAACGTTAATTTCATTTTCAAAACAAATCAAATGAAAATGTCATTATTGAAAACTTTTTCAAATCTTTAAATGATTTTGCACATAATCAACAAGGATTTCTCATTGGTGGCCACAATCTGAACAATAGAAGATACGCAGATGATACAGTGCTGATAGCAGATACAACAAAGAAACTACAAGATCTCCTACAGGAATTAGTTACAGAAAGTGGAAAGAAAGGACTGCATATATACAACAAGAAAACTAAATGATAATCAGTAAAAAGAGGAGCCCAAAATGCTAAATCCAAGTAGGGGAGACTAAAATCAAGCAGGTACAGAAGTTTAAATACCTGGAAAGTGTCCTAACAGCGAATGGAAAGTGCGACACTGAGATCCGAAGGCGTATTGGTATGGGCAAGGATGCATTTCAGAAGCTGAATAGAGTATTGAGAGACAGGAAGATTTCGTTAGAAATAAAGAAGAGTACTAGATTTTTATGTGATGTCTGTCCTTCAGGATGGCAGCAAATGCTGGACAATGTCATCAAAGATGAAGGAAAGATTCAAAGCAGCCAAAATGTTGTTCAAAAGAAGGATGCTGCGGATATCATGGATCGAACATGTGAGCAATGATGAGGTTTTGGAAAGGATGGAAACGAAAAAGGAAATTAATACTGAGCATCAGGAAGAGACAGCTAAAGTTTCTGGGACAGGCAATGAGGAAGGAGGGCTTGGAGAACATGATAGTAACAGACCAGATAAAGGGAAAAAAAGAGACAGGGGAAGCAACCGATGACATATTTGAAGGGCCTGAGCAGGAGGATAGCAGAACGGGTGTTGCATGGAGAAAGCGTGCTAAGAGCCACCAGGAATAGGGAGACGTGGAAAGCCACCATCGCCTACGCCCTGAAAGGACAAGGCACATAAAAGAAGTTTCTAGTCGCGTTCTCTAGCTATTATTTCAACTTCATAAGGGGCGGTTATCACCTTTCTCCCTCTATATGTGGTCAGCTACGCCTGATTTTCTATCTCCTCACTTGTTACGGCTTTACTATGTTCTTGTAGCTTTAATGGCGTACACACAGTCCTTAGTCATGTCTTTCTCCGTTGGCGGTCTTACTTGGGAGAGGAACCTGCGAAGTGTAGAACCACTTCTGAAGGTCGTTCTGATGTTATATGAACCACAGATCCTTTGTATTTTCTCCAATAACCCCTTCACATAGGGTAGACAGACCGTGGCTGTTTTCTGAGAGTTGTTATCCTCATGCACCCTCCCTTCCTTGTTCGTTGGAGTTGTTGTCATGTACTACTGACCATTCCCTGTTCGTACGTCTCCGGGTCGCCGCTTATGACTTTTGCTAGATGTTGCAGGCAGCGGATGATTCCTTTCTTTACATTGCATGGGTAGTTGGTGTTGAGGTATTGTTCATTGAATGTTGGCTTGCGGTACACGGATGTCTTGAACCCCCACCTCTGTTATTAGCACATCCAGAAATGCCAGTTTGTTTTCATTCTCTTTTTCCATAGTGAACGGTACTGATGATCTTATTGAGTTCACATGGTCCATTAGCGCCTGGACCTCTATCTGGTGTGGCCAGAGTATGAAGACGTCATCAACGTATCTCAGTCATAGAGTTGGCTTTAGAGCTGTGGATTTTAATGCCATCTCTTCAAAGTATTCCACGTTCATGTATATGCAAGCCTTTATCCTGTCGATAGATGTCTGATCCCAATCCGAAGTGTGTTGTTTTTCTGCTGAAAGTCAGCATCTCCATCAGGTTATCTAGTGGAATACTAGTACATTCACCTAGGGATGACTCCAAAGCCAGTTTGTCCCTGACTACCGATAGTACCGCAACAAAGCTAAGGACAATATTCCGAATAATGTAAATAGTGTAAACACCACTCAATTTCTAACTTAAATTCCCACAAATCATTTGACCTTGTACTTAAAATGAACCCAGTAAATATAAAGTCCAGTTAATGCCTGAGGGGGACTGAAAATCATCTACACTACCGTTAGTTTGATTCATCTCTTTGACTCTAATACGCTTGGCCTTATGCCGGTCACTTCGCTCTAGAAAATGTCAACGGGTGATATTGTCTTCGCTATAAAAAATATCACCGGGTGACATTTTTTTTAGATCCAAATGTTGCACAATGGACGCGTTTCTGGGCTATTTTTTCACGTTGAATTTTAAGATTAAGTTTATATCACGTCACGTTTTCTCGGTAAACATAATTCACATTTTGCTTAAAATACGCCAAAATACCCATTTAACAGTGATATGCCAGGACCAAGTAGAACCAATCTTTTTCAGGTTAGAATAATTTATCATAAAAGAAAGAGTATCCCAATAACTAGAAGAATGCATTTCAGAAAAAAAAGGTTTTCCAGAAAAAAGTTTTCAGAAGAAAAGTTTTAATCAGCAGAAAATGAATTGCCTACCTGTTAAATTTTATCGCCATCAGGTAATAATTTTGATGAGTATAGAAGCTCGTAAGGACAATCCAAAGAGCGAACAAATCGTTTTCCTAATTATGTTTATAAACAGTGGGATGTGAAACTGCCCTGTATGAATTTTAGGTCAGACAAGATGCTGGTTGTGTTGGAGATGAGAAGGAAATGTTCCTAGTTGGCTATGCTTATCTAGTGTTTGGCGGCTATGATAAGCGCTGATAAAGAAAGTTCTAACCTTGCTTGTCTCAAATACACTTACTAAGCACCCTAACAACCCTCAATTATCAATATTCCTATGCATGCTATACGGACACAGCATGACGATACCAGACCTCCGTAAATTCAAGCGATATGATAAACTCTTATGACTGCTTCAGGCATAAAGTGAAAACTTCTAATAAAAACTAAAATAGCTGTTCTTGAATGAATTCTAAAGAACTTCTTTTATGACAAGTAGAAAAGAAACAAAAATCACAAAGTTTTAACAAGCTAAGAACATTAAGGGAACACGAACATTCCATCTCTCATAAAATCAATTATTTTCAGGTCAGCTTATCTGAACTGAAATAGATTAGAATTCATTTTGAAAGTTATTTGGACACGTTTTTTCTTGAATGATAAATCATTTTAACATGAAAAGAAATGTTTCAACTATGTAACTCGCATATTTAAGCCGTGGTATATCTCTATGAATGAAATATTTTAGCCTATATTTAGCAAAATAGAAATTATCTGTACTGAGAAAACGTGATGTGATGAGGCAAAATAGACTTGATTTTCAGATCCAACGTAAAACAATAGCCCAGAAACATGTGCTCAATTCCCAAACCATTTGGGTAAAAAAAAATGCCAGCCAGTGTAATCTGTACAGTGAGTTATAGCCTTACTAGAACCAAACATTTGGGGACTTGTCTCAGGTTAAGGGTTAATGAATAATTTAGTATTCCGGTTAAATCAGACTGTAAACACGCGTCTCATCTGATCACTAAAGTTAAGCCTCGTTGAATCTGATCAATATTTAAGTGGGTGATTGACTTGCAACACTACTGTAAACAACTTACGGTCATGTGCTGTATCATGTCTAGTAAATAAACTACCCGAGTAATAATAGATAATAAATATAATGAAATGATTCTAACTCAGTATTATTTGTCGATAGTAAAAAGATGGCGTAGAGCTTCGCAGAGGAAGGGGTGGCTGAATAATTATTGATTGTGTTCAATTTACTCAATGTACAAAATCATAAAACAAAGGTGGGGAAACTTACTAAGTGTCCGACACTTATAATTGTACCAGACTACGCTTAGCTACGTAAACTATACTAGGTGTTCCATTATAGAGTGAGAATAAGGAACCTTGTCTCGCATTCAGTTTCCGATCCTCATTAGGTGTCCAAGAATTATGACCTTGTGCCAGAATAATTAAATATTTTGATTCCAACGATTAAAACTTTACGTGTTCAAATGCTGATTTCAAAGATATTCATTTAGAGGACTGAAGCAATCTGTTCTTATCACCTTCATTTATCATTAATTAGCTAAGTTACTGGATCAATTGTTAGCGGTGAAATTCAGATAAACAACTGCATTCTGAATGCACCCAACTCGGAGTATTGACGCAGTACAATCTTCATACAATATCTCCCTCCAATTTAAGCATCAGACACTACTCATCTTAAATCAGTAAATACTGACGTCTGTCTTGTATTTGAGGCCGTTAGGTATTTCCTTCTCGAACGACTGGTCGCTAGTCAAGCAGAGTTCGTTTCACTCACACACGCACAAATACTCATGGGAAAGGTATTAATCCACCCTTTCTCTCTCCAGCTGTGGGTTGAATAGCAAAGATTGGGTTCTATAGCCTTAGTTGACAACCAGTCTACCGCAGAATATAATGGCAACCTAGTACGGGGAAATCTTCTGCCTAGTCAGTCATGTCTCTTTCGAGACATGATAACCCATGCGTGTATGGTAATTAACGGACTGATGTTTAAGTCAGAAAGCGAATTTGATGCTAATCAATCTTCTTAGTTCTATTAACTCATATATTCGGTTTTGTGTCATATTTAGTTAAACTTAATATGTAACAAGACACAATTTTTGTCTGGCACAAGGCAAGAATTTTAGTGTACATAATGCTGATTGAATTCTTCGTAGCAGTAAATAAGCACTCAATACTAGTTTATTAATGAGTTTCAGGTTAAAATGACATAATCATCATTGTTGGTTAGCATAGTGTTCCTAGTAAAGATAGAAGACTTTCATGCTCCATGTATCTTCAGAATGTGAGTGATCATGGCTCTTCACGACCTCTTCTCCTTTGTATTATCCATCCCTTTTCATGTTCTGTCATTCATTTACGCAAGCTTGTTAGGTAGGGACTCACTCTTTCCCTCTTCTATTCAATATATACTGTGAGTTTCAAATTCCACAGGCCTTCTTTCCTTATTATGTGCCCCAGAAAGTTCAACTTACTCTTTCTGGTTCTAAGTAGAAGTGACTTTTTCGTTTTCGTTTTGCTTAAAATGTCTTCTTTTCTTATAATTATCCGTCTATGGTATTCTTATAATCTTTCTGTAAAACCATATGTCTTCTGTCGATATTTCTGAGGTGAGGTAACTATTTACACTATTTACATTGTTTGAACTTTATTGTCATATTCCCGTCATTCCATCAGTTGTACGCTCTGGACACATGACCCGTTGGATAAAAATGTCGATTGAAGTAATCTGGTGACTTGACCCAAAGAGCTGTGAGTTCAAGACCTGTCCACAGAAGATGAAGATGTGAAAGGATCAAAGAGAGTTATTTACACGATTTACATTCTTTGGACTCTTGTACTTATCTGTACTTTCCTTTTCAGGACGTTTTGGCCGTTATACTCTCAGGACTCAGGACTCAGTGAATAAAAGCGTTTGTTGGAGTAATCAAATGACTTGACCCAAAAAGTTGTAAGTTCAATACCTGGCTCAGCGTAGGTGAACACACAAGTGGGAGAATTGATTTACTAAAGAGAACTAACTGAAGCTGAAATATCCAGAAAAGGTATGGCACGTAGATCTAGAAAAATTTGCCTCAGTAAATGTAATAAAGGGTTCGGTTCAAAATGCCAACGTATATCACCTGAAGAAGCCAGGATCGTACAACGGCCTATATATCGTGAATATGGCAATAAAGATGCGGTATTTAGCAGTTCAGCATTCTTCCTTTTGCTTCTTACAAAATTTTCCCATTTCTTAATATTTTGTTCAATTTGTGGACTGCTCACTAGCAAGACGAAGAGAGAAGTTAATACAATTACCAACTAATATTGTAACTTTTTCGTGCTGGAATTTGTTAAAGTGTACAAAAAAGGGTTTTTGTCTCAGATTCTGACTTAATAGGCGTTAGCAAAACTTATTTCAGGTTAACGTGTCCAAACATTCCACTAGTCGCAGAGGAAACGAGTTTACGAAGAGAATATGAAAGGCCGAGCAACGTGTGATGTCGACCATTGTCCCTGTCAGTGACGGGGGCGTGGTGTCCAATGCTTTGGATCGACATGGGATGACGTTATCTCGTGCCGGTGTGGAGTGATTGACTTGTGCCCGGGGACGCTCTGATTAAGCGTAAATTTACGAGACAAAATGAAAGACAGAAAGAAATGTAGTTTGTTTTTGTTTTTAGTTTGTTTTTTTTTTGTTTTTTTTTGTATGTGTGTGTCAGCATTTTATTTTTTTGTTTTTTGTTTTGTTTTTTTTCTTTTTTTTTGTTGTTTTTTTTTTCGGTTTTCTTTTTAGTTTTTATCATGATGAGTTTATTGTGTAAGTGGAAGAGAAAAGAATCTCACGTTTTCAAAACTCCACCTACCCACCAATTTAGTGTTATCGACTTGTCTTTTATATAAGTTTCTTTCTTTCTTTCTTTCTTTCTTTCTTTCTTTCTTTCTTTCTTTCTTTCTTTCGTCTTTGCATCCATCAGTCTGTGTTTCTATTTCCTTGATGTCTCCGATATCTTTATTATTTTTCTCCTTTTTCTTTATACTTTCTTTCTTACTTTTATTAACACTCTTTAGTTTTAATGCTTTTAACTTTGTTTTTCCGCATTAAACTAAATCTGCAGACCAGTACCTAGTTAGTTTGGATTTGGCACCTACTAATTTTAATCAAATACATTCTAAAACAATAGTGAAACAGAGGTACTTAAACGAATAAGATTTTCCGAGTACTTATGTATATTTATATTACATGGAAAAATGTGCGCATGAAAAGTAATATTCTTAAGATTATATTGAACCTGGAAAAGAACAGGACAAGTTATTAAACCTGGAAAAGCAAAGGACAAGATATTCTAGTGAAGTAAAAAATAAGAAAAAAAAAAAAGAAATTTCTAACTTAAAATACTGCATTCAAATTTTATTTTTAGCTGCAATATTTTAGGTAAGAAATTTCTTATTTTTTACTTTACTAGAATATTTTGTGTTTTACTTTTTGAATATTTAAGGGCATTCAGTATTTGAAGCCCTCAATATTTACATGAAAAAAAGAAATAAGTTTGAAAATACTTTTAAACTCTTGCAATATCCTAATTATTTCATATTCAGTAAAATATATACTCGTGAAATATTTCAAAATAGAAGAGTGGCCCTTTCTGACAAACCCAACGAATTAAAATATATGGCTCTACCTCACCATCTCTATAACATCTACTATTCAACAGAATTTATTTAAACCCCAAAGAAATTAAATAAAAGGTTATATGAACACAGAAGGGATCTTTTATAAAACAACACACCAAATGCATCAGTTACTCACCATAATGAGTGACCATAAATTGATTTAAAAACTGTTATAATAATTAAAAGAGAAAGTAATTTACTGAGATATAAATGTAAAGAAATTTTTTTAATTACTGGATCATTCACAATAATTTAGTTCTTACATTTTACTTTTCAAGACAGATCTTCTATTATCACAATGTTGGATATTTAATAACAAAAGTGATAAAAGCATAAACAAGAAGAAACTAAGTTAAATATTCTATAGAAGTATGCTGAGGATACTTTGAATCGAAAATGTGAGCAACGGCGATGTTTTGAAGAGAATGAAAACTAAAAGAACATTTATAATTAACACCAGGAAGAGACAGCTGACATGTCTAAGACACGTAATGAAGTTAGGAGAGATTGAAGAATATGATACTCAAAATGACTTTTCGTGCAAAGGCATGAATCTACATCTCCCTGTTAACCATTATTAAATATTTTGACAAACGTTTATCAATTGCACGCTGTCATGGCTAACAACTAGACAAAACAGCTACTAGTGCACAGTGGGTTACGGTTAGAGAAAAGAGTGAGTACAGGGGACATTGAGGAAAGGATAAAAGATGAACGAGATTCAAGAAGATAGAGATGATGTCAAGTGAAGTTGCATTTAAATTTTTGAGATGGTAGCTATCAGAGAAGCAAGGACGGAAGTGCGAGAAGAAAAAATATTGGAATAGAAGTGGCGGTTACATTTAACTATTTCAACGGTAAAAGGGTGGGACCTAAATGCCAATCTAGTAACGCAATTAAAATTTATGTGTTCAGAGTACCAGAGAAAAACACACGTCAGCGTATTTTCCATGAAAATATTTGTAGAAAAAAAGAGAGGGAAGCTACGTCACGTTGGTGAGAAAGTGACTAAAGTGACTAAAGTCGAGTTAGTATCAACTGGAGATCCTACTTTACTTTAGATTTTGTTGAGAACCCCGAGATGTATAGTAGGATCACCCGACCAGATACGGCACAGTATTCAATGCAAGGACGAATGGTAGATCTATAAATGTGCAAAATAGATTCTAATGAGAAAACTTTCTAGTCCGGTCGAGGGGTCCAACCTTCCTACCAGTAGACGCAAATAAAGTTTCGATGTAGTCGTACCACTTTAGATTGGTTGAAAAGTGAGGCCAAGGAGGTGCAGTGTGTTGCTCTCCAGGAGACTAGCATCATATATATATATATATATATATATATATATATATATATATATATATATTCAAACAATTCATTTCAAATTGTCGGTTGTTTATAACCAAGTTTCGTTAAAATTCGTTGATTTCCGGAACATGTTTACATTTGTTGACATTACGATACATTTCAGAGCAGATATGGTTGTTTGCGATGAATCGAAAATTGTGTTATATAGGCTTGATTAAGACCTCGCTTAGATTGAAAGCTATTCGTGGTCGAGCGGTCTAAGACGTTGCCAGATCAAATGGTAGCTTCCCCTATGTAAATAGGGGTCTCAGGTTCGAATCCTGCCGAATGGCACACAATTTCGTAATAACAATTTATCGTAAATAATCAGGCCGGTAGATACAAATATATAATACTAATACTGTTTAATTAAAAAAAACAGAATATCTACTTAAATACGAGTATCGATAAAAAAAAATAATGTTCAAAGAAGATTTTTTGAAAATTGTACCAATCTGACTAGCCAAGAAGAAAATTTAGCCATATTATTGTTTCCAGATTAAAAAAAACTACTAAATGAAAGATCAGAAGTAATGTCGCGATATAATCATTTCTATAGATACATCATAGGACCATACAAACCTGCATGAAATTGTTTTAGGATCCTTAAATATCTTCTCCCTAATTTTGAAAATTTTCGGTTGTTTAAAAATTCCAGTATCGCGTTCGTAAAAAAATCCCTTTTGTACGTTTAAAAAACGTTGGAAAATCAGTTGTTATAAATTACCTGAAGATACCGAAAGGTTGAAACCTAGGTTGCGGAAATAACTCACTTCCAAATTAAAACAATTCAAAAGCTCTTAATGTATCGAGCACTTTTTAATACAACTAGGTACTGGTCTAATATAATTATGACCAAAAACTAATTAACAATAATTATTTATATATCGTTGAACATGGTACAAAAGTAAAAAAATAAAACAGAATTTCAAATACAATTTTTCAGAAAAGCAAACTGAAGCAACACAATCTTCCGATACTTCCTCACAATTAGTAATTTATATTCATAATTTCTTAAGAAATAGGTGAATTGATTAAGAACAATTTATACCCTTTATATTAAGTGAAGGTCCCAATTCGGCATTTTCTGAAGTTTACACGGATCGATATATTCCTGGTTTGGACGAAATGTTGTGATAAAAACAACAACAAAATTGAGGACAAGATTCCGCATGTAAATACTGGTAGCTTCTTATTTCGGACATTCAGGCAGAAATCAGTTACTTGCATTTATAACTTTTGCAGTATAGGGTGTACATAACATGTTGTTAGAATTTGGTTGAGTTTGGTTTGTTTTATGATATAACAACCTCAATAGTTTATTTAATACCGACAAGACTTTTACAGTAGATTTGTACAAGTTGAATATATATATATATATATATATATATATATATATATATATGTATATACTTTGTAGTATATTTACCCTACCTCCATACTGGACTGAGATGTGACACAAGGTCGGTCCACCCTCTTGTGCAATGGGGTGGCGTAACCTCGGGATACTGTTCCTCTGGACCGGGCACCTCCCAGTATTTTTTTCTCAATTGCATGTGTTACGGGTTAAATGTAACAAATGAAAA
Organism: Ascarosepion bandense; assembly: GCA_037127315.1. NCBI lineage: Eukaryota > Metazoa > Mollusca > Cephalopoda > Sepiida > Sepiidae > Ascarosepion > Ascarosepion bandense. The sequence goes on along the minus strand of JBBBDQ010000139.1, from coordinate 3,282,937 downwards.
AAAAGGATTGACCAAAACTCAGAGTTAAAACATAGAAAAATATTTAATTTACAAAAACATTAAATAATATATTTACATATATACAGGTTTTGCATTCAAATAGAAAACGTAGATTTTACTACTGGCAGGCGAAGCATTACAAAGGGGAAGGAAAGGTCAGTATCTTTACCCAGTTAAGTTGGCGAAGAAGTTAAGTACTATACTTTTCGGAAATTCTCAAATGTGTATATAAAAAATAATTATTAGTTTGATCAATGAAAGAGTCAAAAATATCTATTTACCAATATAGTTCGATGAAGTTCTCTTTCAGATTTTAGTTGGTCGGCGACTGTTCTTAGAGATTCTTTCGGCTGGATATAAATCCTTGAATCAAAGCCGGAGTTGATAATGTCAGCAAATCCTTTCAACAACTAACTACTCTCTTCCCCAAACCTATTTTATAGGGACTAACACCTAATTTACATATTTCTAGAACATTTCGAATTCTCTCGAATCTACTGGAATTTTCTACAATCTTCCAAAACGATCTATTCTTAATTTCTCTATTTAACAACTAGTTCATGAATTAAATTTTTTATTTGTAATAACGAGTAGGACTCAACAGAATCCCTTACTATAAATTTTTATACATTATTCATATTATTTTTTATATAAATGCATCCTCGTAACACATACCTGTCCTCGAACAGAGATACAACTGAGCCGCACTCTGTCTTCGAAAACAGAGACGCAACTGAGAGATGATTTCGATCTCCTCCCAACACAAAAGTGACAGCTAAGTTTGCAGATCGGCCTTCTTTGACGTAGTTTTGTAAAGTGGTTTTCGTTGAGAGTCAGATGTATTGCTGGTATGTTTCCCCCCCCCCAATGCATTGCTGGTAATATTTATTCTTTCAAATATGTATGGCCAGCAATGTTTTTCTTGAAAAAATATATTATTGGTAACATTTTTTTCTTCAGAAACGTACTACCGGTAATACTCTTGTTCGTTCAAAAATGTGTTATTGGCAATACTTTTTCCTTCAAAAATGAATTTCCCGTAATACTTTTTTCGTTTAAAAACGCATTAGCGGCAATATTTTTTCCTTCAAAAATTTATTGCTGTTATATTTTTTCCTTCAAAAAATTACTGCTGGTAAGATTTTTTCTTCAAAAATGTATTCTTCGAATTTTTGCTATAAAAGTCTATTTTTATACTTTTATAGTGTTTTGACCCCAGTTTGAGGGTTAACTATTTGCTCATAACTAGGACCCTAACAGGTGCTACCACTCCGAGTCAGAGTGGATCTGAGAACAGCAGCAATTAAGAGCTAGTTCCATGCTTTTCACAACCTCCGAATCAGAGGCTTTGCTGGCGGATACAGTTTATTATCATACCCAGAACCGATGTTAGAATAAAATATTAAATGGATTCATGATTTCTAATTCCCTAGATGCATCAGCAATTTCTTTTTTACTTGTAAAATATCCATATTACCATCCTATTTCAGTGTATTTATGTTAATACTAAACATTATTATGTCGCAAGTTGAAACAGAAAAACATAATATTCGACATGACAGGCTAGCAACAGTCATACACTGGGAACTGTGCAAGCTCAGTTCGATCATGTACTATTAGCACAAATTAGACCTTGTAGAAAACAAATATAAAATACTCAACCCACTCACGGCCCAGTCGAGAATACTAAAGCTGATGAAGAGGGGTAAAGGAAGACAAAATTATGAACGTGGCTGTGACGAAGAACCGCAGTGTGAATAGAGTTAAGGAATGTGTGGACTTTCAAAGTATCAGGACCTTGCTCAGGAGATGAGTGATATATATAATAATAATAGCCGGCACTTCTAATATCATTGCCGGTGGTTTTTATCACGTTTCTCACTAAAAACAACCGGCATGGAGATTAGAACAATTATAAATATGAGAATGCTTTTGAAACTGTACAGATTACGCTATTGATGCTGAAGAAGGTGCTGGTGATTTAAGGTGACTTGCTGTCACACAATCTTCAGCGATGAACACTTAATATCAAGTATGAACACACAAATCCATGATAGAATAATAATAATAATAATAATAATAATAATAATAATAATAATAATAATTGTCATAAAAGCAAACTATTCCTTACTAAGATAAAAGGAAACAACAAAGGACTGGATGATTCAATTTGTCAAACAACAAGAAAAAAATTTCAATAATGAAAGAAGGTAGTAAATACAAACAAGATTTACATTTAGTAAATTCTTTAGAAAAGCCAAACAGAAACCAAGAACCAACTATTGCGTCAAAAAGTATGAAAAATAAAACCAAGGATAAAGCTCTTGAACAGATGAAACAACACTGGCAAGACAAATCTCTGCATGGGCAATATCCAGAACGTGCTAATAAACCCAATGTTGATAAAGTTAATACTCATCAATGGTTACGAGCATCTGGATTAAAATCTGAAACTGAAGGCTTTATTGTTGCAGCGCAAGACCAAAGTCTTTTCACTAGGAACTTTAGGCAAGTATCATATAATAATGTGGATCCAAAATGCGGGTTCTGTGATAAATAGCAAGAAACAATAAAACATGTAATCTCAGGATGTATTTACCCCAAATGAATATAAAAATAGTCACGATAGAGTGGAGCAAGACTTACACTGAACAATGTGCACTCATTATGGAAAATATGTAAACAAACACTGGTATGAACAACCAGCACCGGGTACAGAAATAGAAGGTGTCATCATTCTATGGAATTATACCTTCTACACAGATAGGGAAATTGAAGCAAATAGACGGGAAAAGAAAAAAATTACCTATGAATTAATATGGCTTGTTCAGTGCATTGTAACGTAGCATCCAAGGACTTTGCAAAAATATCAAACTATAAGACCTGGAAATTGAAAGAGAAAGAAATTGAAAACAAGAATCGTACCAGTAATAGTAGGTGGACTTGGAATGATAAAAAATGGAACAAAACAGCACATCGAACGAATTCCTAGAAACCCCAGCTTAGATATACAAAAAATTGTTTTGTTAATTACAGCCCACACACTAAGGAGAACTTTGTCTATGTAACGTTAGGGATGATACGGAAGATAGAAAAAACATGAAATGGAGCCATAACAACACAACATGACCTGCCTTAGGTTTTCCACAGACTTGGTAGGTAGTGCGACCATAGCAGAAATCAAATTATGATGAAAAATGACACGATAATAATAAAAGTTGAAAGCGAAGGATTTATTCTTGCTGCGCAGGACCAATGCATGCTAACGAGAAATTTTAAAGCCCACATACTGAAAAATTGTGTTGACCCGAAATGCAGATTTTGTGATAAATACCTAGAAACACTTGACCACCGTGTATCAGGCTGCACAGTGTTAGTAACCTCTGAATATAAATGTCGGCATGATAGAGTGAACCAATATCTGCACGAGAAAATATACACCTTTTACGGAAAGGAAAGACCCGGTTAAAGATATGAAACCATTTTATGTGCCTTTACAATACATACTGACAGAACAATCAAAGCTGATCACCCAGACATCGTGATCAAAGGCACAAGAAGAGAATGTGCAATCTTATTCACATAGCACTTCATACAGATTGTAATGTATCATTGAAAATTTTTAAAAAACTGTCAAAATACAAAAATCTTGAAGTGAAAATCTAAAAACTATGGCACATGAAGACATCACTAAATCCAGTTGTAGTTGAAGCCCTCGGATTGTTTGGAATAAACTCATTAAAGAAATTCCTGATAGCCGATGCCTTAAAAAACTCACAAAAATTGGTAGCCGGTGCCTTAAAAAACTCACAAAAATTGGTAGCTGATGCCTTAAAGAACTCACAAAAATTGGACTCTCAAGTACAGCTCACATATTGCGTAGAGCTTTATCCATGTAAAATGTGTGTTGTCATCGTTTTTTTTTCTTTTTTTTGTTTTTTGTTTTCACAAAATAGTCTGTGGAAAATGTCATGAAGCCATTTCTGAACAGGAATAGTGGTTTATCCCTTGTTTTATGTTCAGGATTGGGTTTCCGGTTCCTTCAATTTGTACGTCAAACAACGGCAAATGAAATATGAAATTTTATTCAGTACATTTTTCTCTCTCCCAATAGTAGTTTATACGTTTGCCACTCGTCAGGTTCACACCCCGCCTCGTTCTTTTGAAGAGGAGGAGAGGTTCATCCCTTGTTTTCTGTTTAGGAATATATTTCCGATTCCTTATAAAGTCTACTTCAACTCTACACATCTAACGTCTCCGCCTGCAGTCTGAAATTTTATTCGCTAATTAAATTTTGATTTCTTCAAGTTTGGAATTTGCAGTCTATATTTCCTGTTATCTTACGCTAATACAACTCCTTAGAACAACCTTCTACCTTGAGTGGACCTTGGGCCTCGTATTGGATGAATCTTAGTAAAAAAATAAAAATAAAAACAAAAACGAAAACACGACATCTAGACATCTAGACGAAAACTCCGACTAAGCAAATTATGTTACTCGACCTGAATTTATTTTTCATTAGAATTTTTTATCTGTGTGTTTTTGCGCTACTTTAATGAGAAAAAATCTTTCAACATATCGCACACGTTCAGTTGTGATGCATGTGCCTGGTGTACCTTATCAGAGTGGATGTTAGGATGGGTGTATTCGGCTTTTTGTATCTGTAACTCATTGCGTTGTGGTACGATGTGCATTGTCTTAATAACTGAGGAATGTTGTCCTGAAAAGGACCATCATGTAATCGCCGAATAGCGTTGTTCTGAAAAGAACAGTTTTGTAGTAGATTATTAACGTTGTTCTGAAAACGACAGTTTTGTAATCGCTAAAGAGCATTGTCCCGAAAAGTAGTTTTATAGTCACTGAAGAATGTTGTCAGTTTTGTAGTCGCTGATGAGCTTTGTCCATAAAAGAACAGTTTTGTTGTCGCTGAATTGAGTTGCCCTGACAAGAAGAATTTTCGAGTCACCGAGGAGAGTTGTCTTTGTATTGAAACCGAAATTTTTGTAGTCGCCGAAAAGTGTTGTCTTTAAAAGGACAGTTTTTTAGTCGTTGAAAAACATTGTCCTAGAATACAGAGTTTTGTAACGGCTGAGTAGCCTTGTCCCAAAAAGGAGAGTTTTGTAGTCGTTGATTAGCGTTGTCTCGCAAAGAGTTTTGTAGCTGCTGAGGAGTGTTGTACTGGAAAGGAGAGTTTTCTAGTCGCTGAGGAGTGTTGTCCAGAACGGAGAGTTTTTTAGACGTTGATAAGAGAAATCCTGAAAAGTAGATTTTGAAAATAAATTACTTGCTTCAGTTTTTTTTTTTTTAGTGTTTTTAAAATTTTATTGTCACAGTGTTGTACTCGTCAGGTAAAATGGTGTCGGAAGAAGAGTGCAAAGTTCAATGGCTGAAATGTCGTATAATAACAACAAATATGAAGACGTAAATCCCAATGTCATCTAAATAAAAGATATTGTAACTAAATATTGGATATAACTTTAGAAAATAGATTTCGTCTTTTGTTTTTATATGTGTGTTTTAAATTGTTTCTTCTGATTTGTAACTGTTTTGTAGTTTTATCGTCCAATTTGAAAGGTAAAATAATGTCTGACCGCTTTCCTGACTACCATTTTATTTTTTTTTTCTTGCCTGTCCTCCATTTGTTCACAAAACCACATTCTCCCCAGTCTAATACTGTTCATTTCGACACCTAAGCAGAACCACCCCAGTCAGAGCCCTATCGTCATCGACATGTACCTTTAATACAAAAAAAAGCAAGATAATAATTATTATAACTTTGGCGACATGTCGACGAGACAAACCTGTTAAATTTGGTCGTCGTAACCTTGGCCGTCAGACAAGACTACGCAGTTTGACCAAATAACCGATATCTGTTCGAGAAAGCATTCGTTCAATCTGTTCACGCTGGCTTGTCCTTGAATGTTTTTTTAAAGCAATAAACCTCTTTCGAATACGACACTGATCTTCTTTGACAACTATTTACTAAAAGTAAATTTGAATGTAATTGTGGAATGATATATTTAACTTCAAATATAAGTTCGAACAACTTGACGAATTTTTAGTAAATTTCAGATGGAGTTATTCTATGCTGATAGTGGCGCACTAATGTTTCAAGTTGCTATGACCTGCTTAAGTTTAACGTTTACATGCAAAAAATCTTGTTTCTTTTTTGTTTCGCGTTGTTTTTTACCCAAGCCAAAATACCATCCTATGATCCAGACTGGGATGAGAGGGTGTGATATGTGATGTACGCAGCAACAAAAAATTCAGGGCCGGACGATCAGATACTTTTTAAGCTCAGCTATATATATATATATATATATATATATATATATATATACATATATACATACACACACACACACACACACACACACACACACACACATACATATATATATATATATATATAATTAATGTAGATAACTTTGTCACTTAAAAGGACAGAGTCATGCCGACTTTGAAGTTTCATGAAAGCACAAATATGGTGTCCTCTCTCGTTAGGGCTTAATTTTCATCTGCTTATAGGTAACTCCAATCATTTTCGATATCTAAATTTTAAATTGAATTTTTAAAACTAAAAAAGATTGTCTCGAAACTTTTATTTTAGTTTTAATTGAAAGCTAAATGATAAAATTTACTGTTTCCAGTAAGCAAATTACTTTGGTGTATTTCAAACAGAAATTGTATTGATGGAAATCTAAAATTTTCCAATTTTATTTAATCTTTCAATTTTTCGTTCATTTTTAAGTGATTGACACATTTGTAAGCAAATTATACATGTGTAACATGATTTTTAAAAATTAGCAAATGTAATGTTAAATTAATCTGGTTGACAGAAGTATTACTTATTTATAGTGTGAAATTTAGAATAAAACTATTTTTTAATCACAGATTAAGAAATTTTTTAACTGTCCGCTGTATATCAAATGTATTGAAGAGTTGTCAGATTAGTGATGAGATAACTGTATGGCGATCACAAATGACGCAACTGCACAAATTTCTTTTAAAGTAAGGGGAGAAAACTCAGAATAACTTGACCTTTTAATTTGCACATTGAAATTACCATATAAAAATACTACAAATACACAAAAAAAAATTTTAATTATTTTTAATAAAGGGAGACAGAAAGATTTGTATTAAACTTTTAAATTTTCAATTACAAAGTATAATCTTCGCTTAATTAGTTTTTAAATTAACCCCAACAAATCTTTGAAGTATTTTAAAAATATTTTTGAAACTTTATAAATTATTATAATTATAAAAACGAAAACAATTCTTATATAATTTTATTAGAAATGAAAAAAATTCTTTGACTATAATTTTCTTTATTTTTATTATTTATTCAAGCAATTAGAAGCTTATTAAATTAAATTATGTCATAGTTATATTGCATTTTTCATTTTACTATTAGAAGCAGATTTTCGGAAAGAGAGGTAAAATATTTCAAAACATTAGTAGATGATTTACGTTTCTCAATGAGTTCTGCGTTTAATTAATAAAATCATTCATTGCAACAAAATTTAATTTCTTAAAAATTCATGAATTTACGTGAAGTGGGTGATAACAGATGAAATAAAAATATTCTTACCAAGATATTTTTAAAATAATAATTTCAAAAATAAGTCCCTAAAGTTTCATTAAAATCCGACAATTATTTGATTTTTGCAAGAATTTCCAAATTAATGTGTTTGTTACCGGAAAAAAACTGAGTTATGTAATATTACGTTATGTAATATTACGTTATGTAATATTACGTTATGTAATATTACGTTATGTAATATTACGTTTTCCATTTTAAACACTCGTAACGATTTGGTTACTCCCTAAATCAAATCAAAACAAAATTTTTTATCAAAATTTCGAACGAGGGATTAAAAAATTTAGAAAAAGAATTAAAAACACTTTGATCTTTTCTCTTAATATAAATATTTTGATGAAAAAGTTCGTTTTTATTAAGTTTAGGGCCTTTTTTATTCATACTATGTTGTTTTTTTTAACGTTTTAGTGGAGATACTTATGCTTTTTTATATATATGCGTGTGTGTATTATGTGGGTATAAATTGAATGATTTGTTTTTTTACAGATTATCAACCCTTTATAAGTTATTTAAAGGCAGAAAATAGTTTTAGATTACAAGAATTTATTTCTTACCTTTTCTTTTTAGATAATAATGATTTAGTGATATATATTTTTATTAATTAAGTCATAGTTAGAAAAAGTGAATTTCTACCTTTTCTCAAGGGTATTAGTACGTAAGGGTATTAGTACGTAAGGGTATTAGTACGTAAGTTCATATAAAAAAGGCATACAAAATTGGAACTCGGTTCTCTGATTAACAATTCCGACCCGTTATCTATTACAACAGCTGCACATCTAAACTTGTAGCCTCCTATATTATCAAATAGCCACTCATCTAAGTACAAACGAGGTTCGGTGATCGTACGAGAACCAATGTTACAACGTGATCAGACCGTAAGCCCGTGGGTATAGATAACTACCTTGAATATTTCATTCTTTTTCTCTCTCTTAGGATAATTCAACGTAGTTTCATTATTCTATTTTCTTATTTTTCTCTCTCTCTCTTTTTCTCTGAAGACAACGACATTGAAATGATTGCCATTTTAACAAGCCAATCATCAATTCGTTTGGATGTACCACTTGGTATGAGTGAAAGCTTGCTTATTCCATGACTTACAGCCTGAGAATCGAGAAGGGAGAATGTTATATATAAACTTTACATACCATAAATATGGTGAGTAACTGAATGACAAAATTGAAAAATTCTGTGTGAGACGTTTCGTCCTTTGAAAAGACTTCTTCAGACTAAATAAGATTTTATTGCTAAGGCTAATATATGTAGCAGAAAGGAACTATATAAAATTGTTCTGTTTCTAAATCGAGAGATACGTTGAAAATGCAGGGACGATTAAGGCTAAAATTCAATTATAAATTTATTTTTAAAAGTCCATTTTACATTACTATTTTCGGCATAATAATTTACATTTTCTTTTCATTAAACTGCATTCTTTAACGGCAAAAATAAGGTCTGACATTACGATAAACGACTAATGCAGATAGATAGATAGATAGATAGATAGATAGATAGATAGATAGATAGATAGATAGATAGATATAAATAGCCTGAATATTGAAAGAGGGAGTTATTTGCGTGCATACATATTTATATATTTAAATGCAGGTATAGACGCAATAAATCCACGACATATGAACATAAAATCCTCAATACATGTGTGTGTGTGTGTGTGTGTGTGTGTGTGTGTGTGTGTGTGTGTGTACACTTATTGTCCGATGATAGAAAGGTAGATTGTCAAAACTTCTAATACTCATTTAGAGTTCAACGCGCGAGAATCACCCGATGAAAATCATTTCCGTAATGGCACCAAATTTGTCACCCTGACAATTTCCAGTTGTACTCTTTCCCCCCATGCTGAGTTCAAATGCACATGCCAACCTGACTGATATTCTTTATTCCCTCTTGTCGTCCTGATACATTTGTTACTCACAAACTCTTACTGATCTCAACATACCCGCGTTTACAATGAGGAAAAAGGTAGGGTAAAAAAAAAAAACAAAAAGAAAAAAGAAAAAAAAAAGAAAAAGAAAATATCTACCCTAATATAAGTACGTCATTTTTACAGTTTAATATCCCTACCATTGCATGGCAGAATTCTTCAAAAGATGTTTGGAAGAGAATGAAAATTCAGTCAGAAACGAAAATTGAAGCAGATGAATTTTATTTAGCCCTTTTTACACGCAACGGCCTTTTTATGTAAATTGTTTTATTTTAGAATTTTTTCTGCATCTGCTGCATATGAACTGTACCAGCATTACGTTAACCAGATATGTTTTATTAAAATTTAAATTATGTAACGGTCAGTATCTACTTGAGCGGACAGCCCTGATTATCAAATGAAAATAATTTCTACCGGCCTAGTGATTGAAAGTATTACTAAATAAAAATTCACTACCTAACAAGAAGTGGATGGTTTCCTGTCGAAAGGCGCATTTTCTTTAATAAACTTTTTTTTATTTTAAGACCGACAGCCATTAATTTCACTGTTTAAACAAATACAGTGGTATCTACTCAAACACGTTCCCCAACTAAATGTAATGACATAGATAGATAGATAGATAGATAGATAGATAGATAGATAGATAGATAGATAGATAGAAAACTAATATTTTATACTAGTAAAATATTAAAACAAACTTGGGCTAATATACTAGAGGGTTAATAAACAACTTAAGTCATTATCATTATTCAAAGAGTCGAAATTGTGTTTGTATTATACAAGATATTATGAAAGCTTCTAATGTTATTTTCAAAGAGAAATGAAATGCTACTTTATCATAAAACACGCACCGTATGTATGAGTTCGTGTGTGTGTGTGTGTGTGTGTGTGTGTGTGTGTGTGTGTGTGTTTCTAAAAGATGTATGCAAACAGATCTTGAGCAAAAAAGATGAAAATTTGAGTAAAATGTAAAATTTCTAACGATTCCTGTTGTGATATTTGGCACCTGTGACCCAGCGTTTCCACTGAAATATGACAAAATCTTGTGAAGCTGATATTATTTGGAGAACATCTTCAGTGGGAAATTTACAGATATAAAAAGTAAAGATGACAATAATGAATTTACAACAATAAAAAAACAAAAATTATTAGCCAGATTCAGTGTTTTATTTGTATTGTCGAGGTAATTACTAATTCTGTAAAATGATGTATTGAGGAAAATGGAAACCAAAATGGAAAACAAAAACATTTGTGATGCGTTTCATCCATTAGGACTTGAGAGATACTGGAAGTTTCAAAATCTGTTGAAATAACTATTTGCAATCTAGCCAAATTCCTCTATACTCTATGTATTTCAAAAGCAAATTAAAATGAAATCAATTTTTCTTTCTTTATGACAACTCATTCACTTTCTTCACAAATCAAAAAGCCACTTTCCTCATACCTAGTCAGGTGGAGTGAGAAAATCCTAGTAGTAACTAATAAGTAAATAAGAAAAAGAAAAATAGCGGGGGGGGGGGGACAATTTCCGGAAAATCATATCAACCATAAGTAGATGAGAAAGAGATAAGAAGAAACGTATCCACCTAATAAAAATTTGTATCCACCTAATATTTAAAGAAATATTTAATTCGGAAAACTTATTTTAACGTTTGAAGTGACGAAAATAGTCTCTCAGTTTCTTTAGTATTTTTTTTATCATTTCACCACAAGCAAAACAAGAAAACTACTCAGATGCAAGGAGTTACTGAGTGTAAAAAAATATGTAAAAAAGCAAACATTATTAAGGAAAGAGATCAATGAAAGTCCAGGAATTACGAAAATAGAAACTGGCATAGCAATTAAATTTTTGAAAATCAAAGTTAACTAGCTTTGGCTTAGTAAAAGTATTGGAGTTTGAGTTTTATTTAACGGCATATCAACCCCTGTGGGTTATTTAATACCAAAAAGATGGATTTTTAGGTTATTTTTATCAATGTTCGGTTATAGTGAGAAGGTTGATTTAGTCAGATTTTGAAGAAAAAGTTGTTTTTTTTTATTTTTGAAAAACAGTTTGTAAATCAGGTTTCACTGACGTATTTGTATAAAAAGAGTTTTGTCAAGAGTCATATGTATTACTGGCTTATTTTCCCCCCACCCAAAAAATTGCTGGTAATATTTTCTTCTCCAAAAAAGTATTGCTGGAATGTTTACTATAAAAGTATATTTTTTATACTTTCATAATATTTGACCCCATTTTGAGGGGTAACTATTACCATAGCTGGGACCCTAGCAGTTACAACCACTCCGGATCAGGGTTGACCTAAGAACAACAGAAATTAAGAGGTGGTTAAAACCACCCAATCAAAGGCCTTGCTACCGAATGCAAATTATTGTCATACCCAGAACCAGCAGCACTGGAGTTGCAAGTACATTTCAATAAAAAGTAATCGAGAAAAACCTACCATCAAGAACAGGTCTTCAATTGTGAGCATTTTCTGGAAGAAAATGCTGAATCATACCTCATAAAAGGCTTAACGAAATCTAAGATATGAGGTTTAGAAAGATTGTCTTGCTCTGGTGATATGTGTTACTGCAGCTGGTCATATGGTTAAGCGAGACTTCGTGCTTTCATTTAACGTCCGGTCATATTAAGAATAAAATAAAGACTGTTCTGGAAAAATGGTAAAAAAGCCTGGATTAATTTTGCTTAAATTATTTTTTAAGCACTTCATTATATCTAAAACAAAAATACCTCGTGGAGAAACAGCAGTCATTCAGGTTTCTTCTTATAATAGACAATGTACCACCCAAAATATATCGCACATTAAACTGTTGCTTCTATCTCTAAATACAATGTCCCATCGAGGCAACATTTCACATGTGACGTGCATAGCTTTTCAGGATTTGTGCTAAGTTGAATTTGGTTTGGATTTATAAAACAGCTTCACAATTGTTGAGTGTGTTGAAGAAAACAGTCATTGATATACATTATAGAAGTGAGATTGTTGACTCCAAGAGGTTAGCTACAATCGATGAAAAAGTGAAGGTGACTTTTAGATCCTATCTGAGAAGGGATACTTATCAATATATGAAAGGTCATTGAGATGAGCTGAAAGAACTGCAGGAACTGTCGAGAGGAGTGACGGCCAAGATATCATTTAGGAGACTGGAGACGTACTGGACCCCTGTTTTCAAGGATAGGATCAAAGAGATATAACTCTTCGACGTGACGTGAGTCTTACGTATCACCCATGCGACCCCAGTCAACCTCGAGTCACTCCAACAATTGTCTGACGAAGCCAACCGAAAGAAGATGCAGTTTCGTGTAACTAAGTTTTTACCAACTAATCCGCGACTAAGAAACTTGGTTTGAATCCCCAGGAGCATCAATCCCCAGGGAATCTAAAACCATGTCACCGTAAAAATGTCGATGTCGAATAAGGATTTGGATATAAGTCTTTTTGAATAACATTTATAAGAAGAAGATGAACAACATGACATACAGGCTCAGTCCCCCACCTATTCCCCCTCACTCTCTCTCTTTCTCTTCTCTCTTTCTTCTCTCTCTCTCTCTCTTTCTCTTCTCTCTCTCTCTTTCTCTTCTCTCTCTCTCTCTCTCTCTCTCTTCCTCTTTCTCTTCTCTTTCTCTTCTCTCTCTCTCTCATATAAAAAGTATATGTAAAACCAATAAGAAATGGCATGGAGAAAACTTTTCAAGCGAACACGTTTCGTTCTTTATCAAGGCAAGTGCAGAAATTTTATTTAGTAACTTTTACACTCTTCTAAACTTGCCTTAATAAAGTTCATCAACTTGTCAATTAAACCAATCGAACGTATATTCATCTTCTACAAACCAGGGATGGAGAATTCCAGGTTTAGTACAATAGAATTCAGCTAAAAATGTAATCATCCATCTTCAACTATGCACGGTCACACATTTTCTTTCTCTCCCCCCTTTCTCTCTCTTCAAACACACATCGCAAACGCACACACACACACACACACACACACACACACAGGTCCTGGGTATAAACTGCATCCATCAGCAGGACCTCTGACTGGGAGGTTGTGAGGAACATGGAACCACCTCTTAATTGCTGTTGTTCCCAGGTTCACCCTGATCTGGAGTGTGTTAGGGTCCCAGCTATAGGCAAATAGTTAAAGCCCAAATTGGGGTCAAAACACTATAAAAGTATAAAAATAGACTTTTATAGAAGAATGTACATTTTTAAGGAAAAATATTACCAACAATACATTTTTGAAAGAAAAAAATATTTTCAGCAATACATTTTTGAAGGAAAAAAACTCTTACCAGAAATACATTTTTGAATACAAAACTAGAAGACATTTCTAAAATAAAAAAAATTAAATAAAATTTTCATCAATGGTGACTTTTAGACCCTATCCAAGAAAGGACACTTATCAATATAAGGTCATCAAGATGAGCTGAAAAAACTGCAGGAACTCTTGACAAGAGTGACGGTCAATCTATCATTTTCACTATAACTGAACATTAAAAAAATACCTTAAAACACCACTTTTTGACATTAAATAACCCACGGAGGTTTGAAACTCAAACTCAAACACATACACATTTACATGCACTTGAGTGCGCGCACACTCGCACACACATACATACACACATACGTGTATGAGATATTATGCTGAAAAGTTTTCGGTCTTACCAAAAAATCCTCAAAGACCTTCTGAAACCTGTTTATTTGACCAGAGTTTAGGAAGTGAGACGATCGATAACTTTTCGGCGCTTCCTCGTATATCCTAGGACCAAATTTCAAGGGCGCTAATCCTAGAGTAGGTATATCTTTCATCTCCCTTTTAACTTTGGGTCGAGCTCGAGAAGCTACTCAAATCACCAAAGCAAATGCCCATGGAACTGAACTAATGCCCCAACAGATACAAAAATCAAAGAAAAGAAAGAAAGAAAGAAAGAAAGAAAGAAAGAAAGAAAGAAAATGCGTGCGGGGGTGAAAAATATTCTTTTCGTAGGTATATTAATGTTATTTGATGCATTGTTACGTTTAGATATTTGACGAGATTTGAGGGCTTTCAGTTCAAATTTTCAACGCTAAAAACGAACCCAATGAACGGGATGTGTTTTTCTGCCTGTTGAAATCTTTCTCTTTTAAGCAGGGACCGGAAAAGATTTCAAAATGTAAGCATAACGTTTGATAAATGTAAACACAGCGACAACGAGCAAAATTGTCGTGTTTATTTAGAAAAAAAGATTGTAAAAAAAAAACAAAAAAAGAATTAAAATATTTAGAATATTCATTAGGCTTTCTTGGTAGTTAAGCAGATATTGATTAATTCTCAAACTTGTTTACCAAAATGACTTTCATCTTTCCAGCCTCGTAGTCTGGATTGTCTGATGGAAAAATTACACACAATGGCAAAGAAAGAAAGTAGGTTCTCTATCTCTCTCTTTCTCTTACACATACTTTATATATATATATATATATATATATATATATGTGTGTGTGTGTGTGTGTGTGTGTGTGTGTGTGTGTGTGTGTGTGTGTGTGTAAAATGCCAATAGTTCATTCGGTTTATTAAGTAAATATAAAAGACGATTTTTCAACATTAACTTTATTGAACAACATATTTACCTTTTTTTCACTTTCTTCTGATATATTCAGTCAGTTTCGGAATTTAATTCTTTTATAACATTTTTATCTGTCTCAGCAAAGAATTATTCTGTTTTCCGCAATATTGACGGTTTTTCATGAAGAGAATTCTGTAAAAACCAGAATAAACGTTAATCTGAAGTTCCAGTATTTGCTGAATAAAGCAGATGAGAGAAAATTTACTGGCCCAGTTGTTATACCTTCTTCCTTTTCAGGAAAAATTATGCTTCTCCGCCTACGGCAGATTACACATTTCACGTGATTTAAGAATTTGAAGCAGTGCGTGCACTTTTTTTAATTTATTCTTTCACACACTGTAACTCCTTCTGACTTTACTGCTTCGATAGAAGGGGTTTAATGATGAAAAGGAATATGACACATCGCTGGTTTTAAAATTTTTCCAAATATTTATGCGAAAGTAGTGAACTAGGCAAGAATTTGAACTCTGCTCAGCAATGTCTCTTCCTATGTCGCTAACTATTGCCCTACAGTTTATTGCTGTTTTGATTTTAAATATTTGGACACTTTTGTCGCATTAGAAGCGACAACTTTACATCACTCGTTTGAACTATCGGAAATGAATTATATTAACTAACAACTTTTCACTCCAAATATATACGTAGGATTGGCATTTTTGCATAAAGGACGGCTTTACGTTTCATGGAAGTTACATCCTCTCCTGAGTAGATTGTAAATATTTCATAATAAATATTAGAAATGTGAAGACAATTCAGTCTTCCATTAACAGACTTTTGAAATTGGTAAATGCAATTGAGAGTGTGCGTGAGTATTTAGGAAACATGCTACCACTTGGCCCCATGCGAGCGCCATCAAGGACAACTTTTGTCAAAACTCTATACAGTAAACTAATTTACTAAACAGATCCAAACAAGTATCATGAGTGAGCTAAGAAATTACTGAAGAGTCGGCAATGGCATGAGAAAAAACAAGCAATCCATCATACTTACCAGAATCGTTATATCATAATGCATTCAATGGATATGGCAGATATTATAAAGGCATAAATGTACTTACTATAGGTGAATTTTTGCAACCGACAAAAATAATTAGAATATATATAAAAACCAACAGAAATAAATAGATATTGCAAGATTTAAGTAGCGATATAATAAATAATAATGGCTAACCACTCGTATTCAAATATACCCGTCTATCAAGAAAGCTATCTAATCCCCATTTTAGACGCCTGCTCAGGCACACTTGCGTTTGTTCAACAACCACAGAACCCACCTTTGGTTTATACTGCAATTATGCTGAGCGGACCTAAGTTATCGTTTCTGGGAGAAAACGCCTTATCTAGCGTGAACAACAGTCTGAACAAGGCCAGCACAATCATCGATGACTCCTCAAAGGAAACCGTTTACCCAATTTCACCCACAGGCTTGGGTCAACATTTCCAAATCTACCGGACGCTGGGATCACCTTCTCCAGACCGATAAAATTAGGAAGTCACCTTCCTGACAAATTGACTATACTGAGATTCAAAATCAGGCTTCATGGTCAGAAAGCGATCATTCTAACCACCCGCCTATATATATATATATATATATATATATATATATATATATATAGGTATTTCTACTCAGTTTCGATATTTAAATTTAAATTGAATTTTTAAAAATAAAAAAGTTTTTGTGAAAGTCTTATTTTAGTTTTAATTGAAAACTAAATGATTAAATTTACTATTTCCAGTAAACAAAATACTTTGGTGTATTTCAAACAGAAATTATATTGATTTGAATCTAAAATGTTTCAGTTTTTCTAATCTTTCAAATTTTCGGCCATTTTTGAGCGATCGACACATTTGTAAACAAATGTCAATTCTCGGTTTTAAAAATCTTGCAAAAATAAAATATACATCTGTGACATTATTTTTTTTGAAAATTAGTAAATTTTATGAGAAAAATTAATCTGAATTACACAAGTATTATTTATAGCATGGAATTTAGAATAAAACTATTTCTTAATCACAGAGTTGAGCTTTTTGACCTGTCTGCCGTATATCGAATGTATTAAGATAAGATACATATGGCGATCACAAGTGACAATTGTACAATTTTTTTTTCGGGTAAGAGAAGGAAATTCTGAATAATATGACTTTTTCAGTTCCACGTGGAAATTACCATACAAAAAAAATTCAAATGCACACAAATTTTTTAAAAATTATTGTAAAAATAGGGAGGCAGAACCTTTTGTATCAAACTTTTTAATTTTCGATTACTAAATGTAAGTTTCAAAAGTATTTTTAAAATACTTCAAAGATTTGTTGGGGTAATATTAAAAATTAAGAGAAGATTATAGGTTTTAATATTATCCCAACAAATCTTTGAAGTATTTAAAAAATATTTTTGAAACTTTATAAATTATTATAAATAAAAAAATAAAAACAATGCTTTTAAAATATCATTATTAATCGAAAGAATTTTTTTTTCTTTAGACGATTATCTTCTTAATTTTTTATTATTTATTCAAGCAATTAAAATCTTCTCAAATTAAATTATGTCATAGTTATAGTCCATTTTCTACTTTACTATTGGGAGCAGACTTTTGGAAAGAGAAAAAAAAAATTAAAAAAATAATAGATGACTTACATTTCCCAATGAATCCTGTGTTTAACTAATAAGATCAGTTATCGCAGCAAAATTTAATTTCTTAAAAGTTCATGAATTTACGTGAAGGGGTTGTTACAGATGTAAAAAATATTTTTACCAAGATTCTTTAAAAATAATAATTTCAAAAATAATTTCATTCATTTGTGAATAAGTACTGACTGTTTCATTAAAATCCGACAATTATTTGATTTTTGCAAGAATTTACCAATTAATGTGTTTGTCACCGGAAAAAAAAATCTGAGTTATGTAATATTACGTTTTCCAATTTAAACTCTCGTAATGATTTGGTTGTTTCCTAACTCAAATCAAAACAAGATTTTTTAGCAAAATTTTAAACGTGTTAGAAGGGATAATTTTTTTTTTTAATAATTTAAAAATACTTTAATCTTTTCTCTTAATAATAATATGAACATTTTGATGGAAAAAGTTCATTTTATTAAGTTTGGTGTCATTTTTTATTCATACGATGCTGTTTGTTTAGCGATTCAGTAGAGGTACCTATATATATATATATATATATATATATATCTGTTTGAGTGTATGTGTATATGAATTGAGAGAGAAAAATCTAGAGCAAAATCGAAAAGGGACATAGGTCGAAGCAGATACAATCACGCATATATGTAGGTTGAATTGATGGATACATAGATTCGAAAATGTAATAGATAGATAGATAGATAGATAGATAGATAGATAGATAGATAGATAGATAGATTGTCGTCTTCTCGGCAAAAGGCATGATTTTGTCCTCCTTCTACTCCGTAACACCAAGCCCTGTTAAAAAAGCCGTCCTAAACTTCCTTGAAATACGCAGTTGTAGATCAGTGGTATGCGGAAAAGGGCGGTGATCAGTTTTGACATGCCGTTTACAGATGACAAAAATGTTTTAGCGGAAGCCAGGAGGAGGTATGGAGGATGGTTTCAAAAATGGCTCCAGAATTTACAACGTGGCATGCGTCATGTAACGTACGAAATAACAACATGGCGGTTAGCTTTAAGGTTAGAAGGATTTGTCGTGGGGAGAGTCGGGTTGTTGGTGTTTTCGCTTACGGAGACACTGAGACAGGAAGTACGTATTGGGAAATTTTGAATAGGTAGATATATAGATAAAGTCAAGCTTAGATAGATAGATAGATAGATAGATAGATAGATAGATAGATAGATAGATAGATAGATAGAATCAGGTCAGCTTAAATAAATATATCCATATTAAACTAAGTTCAGGTAACTTTGGTATCTAATTATAATAAACTTCTTTGTTGTGTCACTGGTTTTTGCAACAAAATTGACAAACTGTGTTCAAACGCTTGTGTGTATATATATATATATATATATATATATATATATATATATATATATGTATATATATATATATATATAGATATAGATATATATGTGTGTGTATGTGTGTATGTGTGTGTGTGTGTGTGTGTGTGTGTGCACGCGCGTTTGTTAGAAACAGACAGAAATATAATACTTCAGATAAATATATGGTGTAGCTTGGAAATGCATAGATATATTTAAGTCGACTAATTTATTCTATAATCTGAAAATCTAACCCTCTTTTGCATTTTCAGTTAATTGTCTTATTAAACCCTTTTTAAGCAAATTATCACCAAAAAGAAAACGTATATATATATATATATATATATATATTACCGCTATGAATAGACAGAAATTATTTTTATTACGACCCATGATGATAATAATTAGAAAACAAAACTGGAAAATGGTCTAGCTAAACGGTTTCACACCTCGCTCAATAGTGCTAAATCGAGGTGAATATGTAATTGTTTAAGAAACAGCACAGGATGTAAGGGGGAAACAGAGAGAAATTGTTTTCTTAATGAAAACGAGTTGGAGGCCAAATATATGTTCCTTCTGTTTGCACAGAGTAAGTTTTAATGATTGAATATAGATGGCCTCCAACACTTAAAGTAACTTGAGTGTGACGAATTTAGGCTGGAAAACGCATCCACACTAAAGTTAACGGCACAATTATGGTTATTTATAAGGTGTTCTGCAATAGCAGACCCGTATGTATTGCTCAGCCTATCTGATGAAGAATAGTGCAAATTACGGATTTTTATGGGTACTTGTTTAATTCTGGCATCTAATTTTTGGGTAATTCTCCCTATGTAGTGCAATCAACAACTACATTTAAACATATAAATTAAAGGACTATTGTTATATAGAGGGGGGGAGAACATCCTTCCTTATGGAAGAAAAGGCAGATTTAGCAACAATAAACAACAACACGAGTATTAGCCGCAAAGTAACAATGACGAACTGCAATGGATAGACGCTTGGCAAATTTATCACGAATAGAACGCAGCCAAGGGATGCGCAGATATATAGAACATCGTTGTATTGTATCTAGTTAAACTTAGTTGAACTCCAATACCTTATTTCTAATTACCGATTGGATAGGCGTTATTATAGAGAATAATAGTAATAAACCTGAGTTCCTCATCCAACTTTGTTTTAGAACAAACCTTCAATGCCCTATGTGTAATGGTCTTAATTAAGTTAATTTTACGTTTTTGAAGACAAAAAAAAATCTCACCTGGTATACAAACCAGAAAATGTTGGTTTTCGGTAAACTGGAGCCAGAAAACCAGAAAGAGATTTGCTCACCAAAATATCAAGGAAAGAAAGGGAAGAATTAGTATCTTTCTCTTATGTAAATTGTAAAGCTGGATGTAATTTATTAAGGAACAAAACAAAATGGTCCATTTCAATTTCATCGTTAAATAGACAAAAAGGGTTATCTACATAACGGAAATACACACCAGGCGTATTAGAGCCAGATAATATACTTTCATCACCTAAGCCAACAAAGTTTAGTGCTAAAATGTGTCCCAAAGGAGAACCCATTGAAACCCCATCAATTTGTCTGTACATGATGCCGTCGAAACTAAATTCAACGAACATCATTGCATCAGTTCGACAAATATCTCCTCAGGAATTTCGCGGGGTGACAACTGACTACAATATAAGGCATCAGCACATATATCAATAGTTTTAGCTAAAGGGACGCAGGTATAAAGGCCAGAAATATCATAAGAACACACAGATTTTCTGGTTAACGGATAACGCTGTATGAAATCAGATAAATCAAATGAATTTTTAATACAGAATTTGTTATACCGTTCCAAAACAGGCTGTACTATGGTCGCAAGTCATTTAAACACGCCATGTTTGGAAGACCCAATCATAAATAAAATAGGTCTCAATGGAATGCCATCCTCATGTGTTTTGGGCAAACCATAGAGATGGAGACGAATAGAGCCCGTGGGTCTAATTTTGTTAGAAAAATTAGTGGGTAAAACCCTACTTTTGACCCATTTAAGTAGGCGATTTTGGAACTTGGCCTCAATAGAGTCATATTTGTCTATTGGACGTAACCGAACAAATTTAGAAGTATATTGATAATCAAGAATGACAACATCTGAGCCTTTCGTAATAACTCAAGACTTGTTCGCCGAAGTGAATGAATAACTTTATATTGATCTCTGTTTCACTTTTTACTCATTAAAGAAAACAGGAGTACCTGCGTAGGAATGTGCAATATTATTTAATTTAGCCTTTAGGTCACTAACATTGCTGGCTGAATTAGGTTGAAGTCTAGCCAACTGGGAAAACAAAAGTTCACACTCTGAATAAAATAAACTCTTGTTTAATATGTGATAGAGGGGTACACAAAACTCCAGCCCATGGCAGAGAATAGATAATTCTGCCAGAGTCAACTGGGATGAGGAAAGATTCAAGACATTCTGACCAACACTAGGATCAGTAGAACAACCAAATTTCTTATGAATTAGGTGATGCAATTTATCATATTTCAGCGCAAGTCGAGAACTGCGTTCATGAATAAATGCAGGTTAACGTAAGAAACAAATCCTGTCAAAATAAGAAAGTAAATTGACAGAATTACTCCATAATTGACAATATTTCTTCTTCAATTTGGTAAGGCTATAGGAGAGCTTAGAGATGAAATTGGAAATGAAAATCTCTTCAATCTTTTGTTCTACATGGAATTTTGCCCTTTTCATTCTAAAACTAATAAAAAGAGGACAGATTTTTTTTAGCCAAACAAGATTGAAAAAAAAAAAAGAAGAGCTATTAGCCAGTATAGCGAAACCGTTTAGCTAGCTCGTTTTCAGTTTTATTTTTTAATTATTATCATCATAGGTGGTAATGATAAAAAGAATTTCTGTCTTATCTTAGTGATAATGAAGTTTTGTACCACAAATCATATTTTCATATGTATATATGAATGTATTTATGCATGTGCGCACGTGCGTGCGTGTTTATATGTGTGTATGTGTGTGTGTGTGTGTGTGTGTGTGTGGGAGTGTGTGTAAGTATGCATGAAAAAAATTAAAGGTAAAATTACTGGCATTCCTACCATTTGCGCATGTGTAGTCGCACCAATATAAAAAATTTAGTCTGATTAAGTACTAAAGGACTAAACGTGTCACAAGAAATATTTTCCACTTTGTCTTACATTTTCACCTCATATATGTGTGTGTGTGTGTGCGTGTCTGTGTGCGCGCGCGTGCGTGCGTGTATATATATATATATAGGGAGGGAGAGAGAGAAAGAAAAACAGAAAATGTGTGTGTACACGGATATGTGTCTGAAAGTGATAGGAGGATAAGTAGAAGCATACTCATTTTACTGCCGTGTGGATCAATCCCTAAAAAAAATAATGTTGCCACCACATCGCCGTGGGGTCTCACCCATAGCCTGGCAGAGTGTTAGTGAGGGATATAATGGTGGCTCGTAAATGTTACACATTAATTGCTCATGAGCAATTAATCTCTAACGCTTACCAGTTATCATTATATAGCAAGTGCTCATTATGTATATGAGTATAGCCAAAAATCGGTTGAAGCATGAAACTGACATTCATCACGGAATATTAATTTCCATATCCGCACTCTCGTCAATACACTGAGGCGCCTTTTCTATTTATCTTTACTTATAATTGTTAAAATTTTAACAACAACAACAACAACAACACACACACACACACACACACACACAACATATATAAATATATATATATATATATATCTGTTGTTTCTACTTTTGTTTTACCCCCTTATCCTACCCGTCCCTTGTTTCTTTTCCCTCCTTAATGTTAACCTGCCTTTAACCTGATCTTATCATTTTCCCTTCTTTCCCTTCAGCTAAATTCTCTGCTTTAGAGTGTTTTTAGTACTCCCTATATAAATTTTTATATTATTTGGGTTTTTCTTTGAGGATATTTTGCATTGATAGATTATTGATCTCGTTAAGCATCTGTTTTCTAATGGACAGTCTATGGGGTTTTTACAATTACATTTTTTCTTGTCTAAATTGTTATTATCTGTTGTCCGGTTGTTTTTATTGATTTTGTTGAAGTTTTTTAAAATATTATTATTGTGGATTTTTTATAATTTTTTCTAGATTGTTCATACAGCTGTAACTTAAATTAATAGTGTCTTTATTAAATATCGTACTTAGTGATTTTTTTCTGAAAATTGTTTCTTAATTAACGCGAGGAATTTTTTCTCCAATTTACTACTAGTCATCTGGTTGAAAGGGGGTGTACCAGATGATTTTCCTATTTCTATTTTTTCTTCGAGAGTTACTTTTCTTGTTTACATATTTAATATTGGGGTTTTTGTATCCACTATTTTTCAATGTAGTGTTATAAAAATTGCTATGCTTATTAAATGCTTCCTCATTAGCTGAATTTCTACTAATTCTGTATTCTCTTGATGAGGGTATATGCTTCATGATAGAAGGAGTGTGGTAAGACTTTGGGTGGATCTATAAAGGATTGGTATTTGGCATTTTGTATGGTTGGTGTATATTTTTCTCTAGATATACAGTTACAACGAGGAAATCTACTTTTTTTATATTAGTTTGAAATGTTACTTTTAAATTGAGATTTTTAAACTCTTCGTGTATCATTTTTCTAATTCTATCTATTTTGAAATTTGTGGTATTTCTTATTATCATAAGTCCATCATCTCTATATAGTCCAATGTCTTTAGTATTTACTTCCTTATAGGCCGTGAGATTATATAATATTAATAATCCTACCAGATTTGAAGCTTCTGTAGAAACCATCGACCCCATGGTGAAAATCTAAATGAAATAACATGCATATAACCAACAAGTACATAAGGAAAATAATCACTGACGAACTATAAAAAAATAAATTGGAACATAGAATTATTTCTTTAAAATAAATCTTTCTTTTTATAAACAAATAAATAGATAGACCAAAAAATTATATTTTAGTTTTTAAAAAATCTTTTCTTTTTTTAAAAAAAACTTTACAACAAATAAATAAATAGACTAAAAATGATAAGTATATATATATATATATATATATATATATATATATATATAGAATTGGTACTCAATAAGAATATCACTTCAAAAGTAATAAAACTGAAGGGAAAGAAGGGAAAATGATAAGATCAGGTTAAAGGCAGGTTAACATTAAGGAGGGAAAAGAAACAAGGGAAGGGTAGAATAAGAGGGTAAAAGGAAAAAAGAGAAAAAGTTGGTTAATATGTATTCTTTGGGGCCAAATCCCAAAATGAATCTCCATTCTGATTAGCTACAAGAAACACCTACATACATACACAGCAAACCAAAGGTTTTTGTCATTTAAACGTAAATCATCTGCACAACTAACATCAACATTGCCTGATGATGAGAATCTATCTCGAAACATAGAAATTTCCGTGTTGAAATGTACAATTGATACATAACTATATAATTATATTAAGCTCTGTAATACTCATTATTTTGAGCACTGTTTATAATAAAATAAATGCCAGAGCACTCAAAATAATAAAAAAAAACCTTGAGTCTTCTTTACCTGGAATTATATATATATATATATATATAACGATAATGTGTACAAAGATTTCGACTAGAAATAATGCAAGTCCTAGACACTGGAACAAGGAATATGATAATTACACGCAAAATGCTATCACAGCAAGCAATCACTTACTCAGTCAAGTGCCATACGTGATACGTGACTGACTGGGCAAAAGATTTTCCCGGTTACCATTACTTTCTGCTGTAAACTGGTTACCAACCAAGGCTGGAGTACCAAATCTGTCCTGCTATGCAACCGATAGCTGGACGGAGAAGCAACGTATTATTATCTTACCCAAGGTTATTTGCGCGTGTACACGTAGGTGATAGCTATATAAAGAGAAGTAGCTCTTGGTATGTAAATCAGGAATTTATTCGCCTGAAGAGAGTCAACTTTGGGACTTGAAACACGGGTAATGTCACAAATATAATTATGGTTATTATTATACAAAAGATAAATAATATTATTAATAATAAAAATAACAAATCTAAATTTTAAACAAAAGTCCACGACTTCTCACACTTTTTTTCATCTATACCCATTTCTGTAGTTGGAACAACTCCTACTTCTCTTTTCAATATATATATATATATATATATATATATATATATATATATATATATAGAGAGAGAGAGAGAGAGAGAGAGAGAGAGAGAGAGAGTGAGAGAACATTTATTTAAAAGACGCAGGAGAAACGTAGGATAATATGTACATTTATTATCGTTTATTTAGGCAGAAATCTCTCCTCTATGCAAGTTTCGTTAAAAATGACAGGCAAGATGCTATGGTTAAGTTTTATATAAATTTTTCACGTGATCTATTTTTTTAATAATAGCCATAGCGCTTTTGGATCTCATTTAAATATACATGAAGACCTTCCAAACTTTATCCGTGATATGCCCGCCGATAACACAAATATAATATCATCATCCACATGAAAAAAGAACAGCAATAAAGAAAGCATTATTATCTAAAAAAGGAAAAGGCAACACTCAGCAATATCAACTATGAACACGAACACAATGTGCTGACCGCGTTTTAAAAATAAACAAATAAATCTAGATGCATACATAAAACAAGCTATATATTCTGATAAAAGTAAAATAAAATTCAGTCTTGAAAATGGCTAAAAGTATAACCGAAAACACTTAGGTAAATAAAACATTGGCACAATTTTTATATAATTTGGGTTTTGTAAAGAAAAAAAAGATCGCATTAAATATTATATAAAAACTTAACCATAGCACTTTACGTGTCGTTTTTAACGAGACGCACGCACGCCCACGCACACACACACACACACACATATATATATATATATATATATACCCACACACATACGCACATCGCAAAATTTTAAGAAATGTTGTGTATATATATATATATATATATATATATATATATATATATGCGAATGCAAATAATAAGAAATGTTGCATGTATTGCCGCTACCCTTTGCGAGTAGTATTCTTTGTGCGTTCACTGTTTACATGCCCATTTGAATTATTTTGCAGATGACATTAGAAATTAGACTGTAGAATGTTATCTTTATTTAATGATCAAATTTTGCTAGCATCTGGAACATATATTTATTTAAAAGAACACATAAAGTTAAATGGATACAGTATCTCGTACACCCAATTTCCCATGTCTACGTGTAACTCCAACTTCTTTTGAAAAACGTCAGAAAAAATATAACACCAGGTTTATCATTTACATAAACTGATGTCTGCTGTAGTCAAACTTGGACCTCTGGGAGTTCGGTTCGAATCTTGGTTCTGTCCTGTCCACAATTTTGACGAGATTGAAAAGAATTTTCGTCAAGTGCTTGTCAGGTGTGGTCCCGATGGATATTCATCTCAACGCCAACACACGTACAAAGTTCAACTTCACCCTCTCCACCAAACAAATTGTCGAAACAGAATCATTGTAAGGATAAATTGTTAAAAGAATGACAATGTCTGCTGTTGACATGGGACCTGCCGAGGTTTCGTTCACACGTGAGCATAAGATCACGCGATGACATGATATGGCAATGAATACTGATTGGCCAATTAGGCTAAACGTTTCATCCCAAATCTTTCTACCCATAATAATTCATTCATGTGTCAGGACCTTTTCTTACCCCGTATAAATTCGTTCATTTTCCGAAGAGGGAATTAAAAGTATTCGACATATTTTAAAATTGTCTTTACAATGTATATGCTTTCATCTCAAGAAAGCAGCGTAGTTAATTATTGATTAAGATAAAATATCAACTCAAACTTCATAAATATAAATGAAAAACAGTGGTATGAAACCAAGACAAAAAAAAATTGCACAATAACTAAATATTCAACTTATAATTTAATTTTAAGATTTTTGCTAAGAGTTTTGTTTCTTTTTGTTCCTGGAATGTTTTTGTTAAATAACTTAAAATGTCTATCTGTAAGAATATGAAATATGTGAATGAACAAGGTGCAATGGGTAAATTATCGCTATTTCATAAATTTAATTCTGTGCATAGGATTGCACAGTGTAGTAGGGGGAGTTGGGCTCCGTCTGTGAAAAAAGTGCACGATGACGCAATTCACTTCGCCATAAATTCGGAAACGGCTTGTGTACTACTTAGAATTCGCGCTGGAAACTCCAATACGAACATTTCAGTGTTTGGGTGTCAGTCTGAGAAGAGTACAGATGATTCGGAAAGAATTAGAAAAGTTTATTGGTAATTACCAAGGTTTTTGAAGTGATCACTAGTGATGGCGACATTATGGCTCCTTTTATTTTCTCACAAGGAGTCAACATCAAGTTAACATCTAGTGCCTTGCGGAAATAGTGCTGTATTGACTCAAAGAGTGACTGCTGGAAGACCCTATATCAGGCAACTGAACTCTACCCCATGTCATACAACCAGAAGAACCCAGTCATGGTTGTCGAATAATTTCTGCGACTACATCACCCATTACATCTAACCAAATAACTCCCTAGACTGCAACCCCTTGATCATAATACGTGAGGTGGGGGGCAGCTGAGTGAGAGACCAACAAAACTCCTTGTAATATCAAAGATGAATTGAAGGCAAGAATTATGGCTGCATTCACCAACTTGAACAAGGAAACCTTTCAGAAGAGTTGTAGAAGATTTCGAAGTAATCAAGAGGCCGAGGTTGAAGCAAATGATGATTTTATTGAATAAATTTACTTTAGTATTTCATGTTATATCTTTGTGTAATTTTGGTAAATATATCTGCTAAAATAAGATGTCAGTTTTATTTTAATTTTTGCGTAAATCAGACGACAATTTATCCATCACTCCTTGTACTTCTAAATAATAGTGTCGCTGCACATATATTTTCCTGTACTTTTCTATGTGTCTCCTTTTTGTAATTTGATCCTATTATGGAAGTGTATGTAAATAAATATATACATATAATGGTTTCAAACTAAGTTTCTGAAAATTTTCTTGTAGTCATAATAATTATAACGACCTGATTTACGCCGATAAAAAAAAAGATTAAAATATTTATGAGCTAAGAAAAGACTATGACTAACAAGCAATAATTTGACCACAAAAATTTCTCATCAAGTTCAGACAGAAATATAATATAAAGAATATAAAATATACACAACCCAATCGTTTCAAAGCAACAAAAAATGTGCATTTGACAAGAAGGGAAAGAAACAAAACAATAGTGAAAATTCATCCTTGTTGAAGAAATTTAGTAAAATGACAAAATTTGGGTAAAATTTGGTAAAATATGAGTCAGAAAAAGCCTACTTAAAAAACAAGAACTGATAAACACAGTTATGCTAGCAATTTTAGATTTTCTATATGATGTCCCTAATCTTGAAGAATCCTGACTGGACAAATAGTAGGGAGAATATAGTACCCTATGCAAAGAAGATGATGAAAAAAGATGTAGAGAAACACTAATGATGCAGAAAGGATCAAGTAACATATCACTTAGACTGTGAAGGAAGTTGAATCTAGAGGAAAAATTATTACGATGAGGGACTGAAAAAATTCTCGACCAGATTCACTTCCCCGAATCTGAACAAATGACCAAATATTAGATACTTTTAGGGACTTCTTGGTCAGGGCAACATCTTTTCAACACCTACTCCTATGACTACATTTAAGGGTACAGCACGATTATTCACAATGGGATTCTCAAAATGCCCTAAATTATTCAAGCTTAACAGAACAATGATAAAATTCGTAATCTATGTATATAAAATAGATGTGTGTGTGTGTGTGTGTGTGTGTGTGTGTGTGTGTGTGTGTGTGTGTGTGTGTGTGTGTGTGTGTGTGTCCATTCTAACGAACCCTACTCCTGGGAAACCCTTGGTCTAATTTCAACCAAAATTGGGTCACTTGTTGATCATGACATGAAATTTTGATATAAGCAAAACTTTTTTTTTCTAATCGATTTACAGGGTACGGCAGAAATCACTGAAACGCATAGAATTTACGAGAACTTCTCCTACGAGACGCCTTATGCGAATTAAACCAAAATAGAGTAACTTGTCGATCAAGGTCCAAACCTTTGATGTACACAAAATCTTTTCGAATCCATGTTCGTCAAAAATCAACGATAAACATAATTTCGTGAGGTCTTTTTTGCACTTTCATGCATTTCTCCAAGACGCTTCACAAAAACTCAACCAAAATCGAGTCACTGTTAGATTAAGAACTGATGCCTTGATATGCGAACAAAAAGTTCAATTGACACACAGGGTGCGGCAAAAATGAATGGAAAATGTTGCTTTTTGCAAACGTTTATTTCTCCGAAACGCTTAGTTGTATTCTAACAAAGATCAGGTTCTCTTTGTAATTCTAACTTATCGTATGTCATAAAAATATCACGTTTTCTACAAGATCCCAGCCCCTCCGACGTTGCAGGACAATGCATCCATTTCTGCGTCACAACGTCATCGCATCACATTACAAACTCCCTTAACGCCCACCCTCGTTCTTCCAATTGTGCGGACATCATTTCCGTTTATTAGCAAAATTGACCAAACATGAATCCCGTTTTACAAATACAACAAAAACCAATAATTACTTCGCATTTTTTAACTTACGCATCACGGCAAACCTCAGACTGGAGCTTTTTGAATAAAAAAAAAAAACACTAAAAAAAACCAGAGCAACTCCGGGCTGTACAGCTAGTTAACACTATAAAAAATGAAAACACTGGAGAATAGAATTCACTGTCGAAAAAGAACAGTTAACAGGAATACGTATCAAATTGGTCCTTTTTCGTGGAGATTCTCTGTGATTTACGAGAGAATACAACAAACGGAATTGAACATGGCAAAAACAGTTTGGTTATTGAGCAGAAATGATTACCTTGGAATACTCAAGGACAAATGCTTGCTTTGGAGCTCTCAATGACAAATGATTACCTTTGGGTACTCAATGAAAAGTGATTAACTTGGAGTACCAAATAACAAATTATTACCTTGGAATAATCAATGACAAATGATTACCTTGGAATAATCAATGACAAATGATTACCTTGGAGTACACAAATACGACTCCACTCCGAATACGACTCCACAAAGCAGAAAAATGTGAAGCAATTGTCATTATAAAAGGATGAGAGAATTATGCAAACACAATTACACATTACAATTTAAATGTAATGGCAGAACCAATAGTGAGCTAGACATGCCGTTCAAGGCCAATGAGGGAAGCACTGACATCCATGAATAGATGAAGCGTGAATTTATTGACCATGCACGGTATCTTCATGCTACGTAATATTTATTGTTATATATAATTATTTTATTGAATTGTGCACAATTTTTTTTAAAATTGTGCACAAAAAGACAAAGCAGGATATATATATATATATATATATATATATATAAAAACGAAACTGGGCAGATGAATATCCCGCAGTAGATTGCCATTACTTTCTGCGGTAGACTGGTTGCCAGCCAAGGCTATAGAACCCAATCTGTCTTGTTATTTAACCCATAACTGGAGGAAAGAGACGGATTAATACCTTTCCCAAAAGTATTTGCGCGTAAATGAATGCAAGGAATTCGAACTCGTTTCCCCGATTTCTCGGCAGCCTGTCGTGTGCGTTAGGTCTTGTCCGTCTAGCCCTGGCGCACCGTCACCGGCTTCTGTGGTTTGCTACTGCTGCTACTGCACGTCATCTGCTATTTTGTCGTTGCCATTTCCACTTCCGCCGCCGATATGAAATGAAAAGGCCGACGGCTACGATGCCGCCGCACGCCGACTCCGCACCTGCGAATTATAGTCAGAATTCTTTTAAACACTTAAAAATCGTTTTTTTCTTATGTTTTTCCATGTCTTTACTTCTCAGCAAAATATCATCAAGTTATGCGACTGCGAAGTCGAGGCACATCGTGTCCATGACTTGCTGGAAGATAGCTGGAGTGACTTTAATTTTAAATGGCAAACGATTAAATTTATATAATCCTCTATGTGTATTTATGGTAAAAAAATTTGCACATCGACTTGAATTTTAAGATATGCGTCGCTAAGGTTTATTTTGGAAAAAAACTTACCTCCGCCCCGGAAGTGGGTGGTGATAATCTTCGAGGACATCAATTAAGCCCGTAGAAAAATCTCCTTCGATTTTTTTTAATATATACCGTCGGCGAAGCCCAGTTGTTATGCTTGACTGGACAAAACACCGAGTTTTTTCAAGTCTATCAAGGTCGTTTTTTTTTTGTTTTTTTTGATCGACGCAAAGGGTGCATTTCTTTTCTTTTTGAAGACTGATTGTACGATTTCTTTCTTCTCGAATTTCGCTTTTAACTTGTTACAATTGCAAAGCCCACCAGAAAATACCTCTGGGAATTTATTTTTTAATTTTGTTTTTAGAGCTTTTTAGAACTCACTTTTTGGCAGAATGAACTGTTTATGCAGTCACATAATTTGATTTTTTTTCTATCCAATCTGTACCAAAAAGATTATTTGTGTTTTTCCTTACGAATATTTTTAATTTTAACGTTTTTTGTTTGACGTTAAATTTGCAATAAATTCGCCTACAAATTTAATTTTCTCATTTTATTCATTTATTTTGTTATATATTTTTTTTAAACCATTAATGTTGGTTTTCCTATTTTCCTCCAAGTATAAACATTTATTATGCTTAAATATGAACTACTTTCTAGATGTAACTTGACATTTTGTTCTGGATTTTCACCTGTACAAATTTTCTCGTATTCTGACTTGAAGATTCATTAGTGTTAGTCACTCTAACGAAATTTTTATGTCGCTTTTTAATTTTCGTTTGCAATGAGATTTTTTGTGTCCTTTTTTTCCATAACGAAAGCATTCCTTGTTTTTAAATAAACAAAGATTATAAGAATGTAATCCTCCAAAAGCATAGCGTAGTGTCTTTAGTGTCTTCAGCCAATTTTTGCAGAGTTAAGTTGGGCTTATTTTCGAGTTTATTCCGAAGCCTCCTTCTGATTTCTGTGTCTAACTGACACTAAACCTTGTGCGAATATTAAGTATTTGAAATTGCCAGGGCTTAATTCTGCCAATTTGAATTCTTCACCCTGATTATTCACAATTCGTAGTGAAATCATCCTCATCATTCTTTAGTAAATTCATACATTTCCATCTCTTAAAAAATAATGATGTTTTCGAGCTGAACAGCTCCGAAAGTAATGTAATCATTTCATCTAATATTACGTCACTTGTCTTCTTGGGTAGAACATGAGTTTCATATGTTCGACATCGCATAATTTTTGTAAAATTAGACTAACCTTTTCCTGCTCTGACCAATTTACGCAGTCTGTCTTGTAAATGCCTTCGTATCTGCAGAAATACGATGCAAAAGTTGTTTTACACCTTAGTAATTCTGAAATTAAACAGTTACCGCTTTTACGATACCTCCCTGAGGAAAAAAATTCGAATCGTCATTGATGTAGCTTGTAAACATTTTCTGCTGTTTATAGAACAACTCCTCGAATTTTTTGAGCCTTTGTTCAAGGTGTTTTGTTTTTCTTGTTGTTGCCTTGAAATTCTTAACAACTTTTAAAACTTTTCCAGTTTTGCATTTTGTAAAAGTATATATATATATATATATATATATATATATATATATATATATATATATGTGTGTACATTTTTGAAATGTCAATAAAAAAGAAACTTCTAATTTCCCGCAACTTTCTTTCACGTAGCACTTTTATCCCGAGTAATCCTCTCGATGTTATGTTTTTTTTTTTACAAATTGAATTTCCAATTCAACGTAACTCTTCGTTACGTTTTAGTCGGAATAATATGGTTCTTTTTTTTTCTTTTCTTTTGAATGTTGTGTTTTTCATAACTGATTGATATCACGCAATCCTTTAAAATCTTTGCAGCCAAAAATAAATTGTCTTTATATTTTTGTACTTTTGATCTTCCTTCACCAATTTTCCTTGGTGAATTTTTACGTAAAAACCTTTGTTCACAAAGTTGACTTGGTAATTATTTCTATGAGGAATGTTATATCAATGAATGTTTTGTTGAGTTCCATCCCAAAATCTTCGTCACAAAAAATGTGTTGGTGATCTTTTTTCTTAAGGTCGACCAAAATTTTCAACACCAAATATCTTGTCACCAAAAATATTTGTTATATATATATATATATATATATATATATATATATATATATATATATATATAGCAAAAATTGCATATAACAAACAAAAATTTCATGTAGGTAAAATCCCCCTCCCAAAATCTTATTAATATTAATCTCATTAATATTAAAAGTGATCCTGCTAGAGATCTAATTTTCGAAGTTTTATTTGAATATATATATATGAGGTATGATCGCACACAAATCAATGAAACACCACAAATGATAGAGTAACAAAAATTACATTTATTGAAAGCTAAAGGCCCCAAAATGTTAAGAATGTGCCGAACGGAAGATACAGAGATTCTAATTTCTTGGTTCCTTTGTCGCAATGATTTGGACAGACTTTCCTGTTTGGAAATAAGTTTAAATTGAAATTCTTTCTGTATCTTGCTCGAAAAGCAATCTTGAAAAATTTAGTTTCGTAATATGTCTTCACACAAAATATGTTCTGCTCCATCGTCCAATGCATGATTTCGCTATATTTGAATATGTCAAAATATTAACTATTCTCTAGCAATAATCTGAAAAGAGAATGACTTCAAAAAAAGATCTGAGAGGCTACTGCTTTGTTTTTCCAGCAATTTTGAAACAGCATCTATATATATATATATATGTGTGTGTGTGTGTGTGTGTGTGTGTGTGTGTGTGTGCGTGCGTTTGAGAGAGAGAGAGAGAGAAAGAGAGAGAGAATTAAGAAAATAGATATGCGTACTCGATTACAGATAAATGAAAAATGTAACCGATATTTTTATAATGGAGTGATTTAGAATTTAGAAAATAACTGAGAAGTGTTCTGACAGAGAATAGAAAGTGCGACACTGAGATCTGAAAATGCATAAGCATGGCCAAGGACGCATTCCAAAAGCTAGCCAGAGTACTAAGAGACTGGAATATCTCATTAGAAACAAAGACCATAGACTGAGCACGTGAGCAACGACAAGGATGCAAGCGAGAAGAAAACTTATACTTAACGTCAGGAAGAGACAGCTGAGGTTTCTGGTACACGTAATGAGGAAGGAGGGCTAATATTCATGAGACGGTTAGAGAGAGAGACAGACAGACAATGGAAAGCAGCGCTATACATATTTGATGATCTTGAGCAAAGCGACGGTGAAGCGGCTTTAAGAAAAATATTAAGAGCAACAGGGGTAAGTGAGAGTCAGTGATCTACTACGTCAAAAAGGGACACGGCATAGGAAGAAGTATTAGTGTAATATAAATACATATATATATATATATGTGTGTGTGTGTGTGTGTGTGTGTGTGTGTGTGTGTGTGTGTGTGTGTGTGTGTGTTGGCGCGCGTGTGTGTGCGTTTTAGCTTACCAGTGTCCATTTTAGTAAATGTAGTGGGGGTGAAGACGAACAAGTTGAGTAACGTTAACTATTCAAAAGCAAACACGAACATCCGCTAGAGAAATCCTTAATCAAGGAGAAGGAGAAAAAACGCCGATGCAAATGGACGGATGGAGACGGAGGTTGGCCAGTCGATTCGGCCCAGAGGTGGGTATCAGTTCGGGGCATCCACCACGTACGATGAAAGCGGCACAGGCCGTACAAGTTAATGGGATCAAATGACGAGTAAACACCGGTTTGCTTGTGTTTCCCATTTTATCTTGAGCTCCATTTTAAATTCCACCAGTTTTGTACACACACGCGCATGCGTACATGTACACACCGAGAAGAGAATTATAAAAACAAACTCATACATAAACATGCATGTGTGCATATTTTTTATGTATAATTTGAGTATATGTATATTTGAACCCCAGTGCGGTGGTCGTGGTGGTGGTGTTGGTGATGTGTGTGTGTGTGTGTGTGTGTGTGTGTGTGTGTGTGTGTGTGTGTGTGGATAGTATTTATATGTGTATCTAAATCGTAATCGTCATCATCCTTCGATGACCAAAATAGAGATACATACATATATGTTTATGCATACAACGATGTCTGTCGACTCATTCATCGAGTATGACCATCGCTGACAAATTTGATTAATGTTTTTGGTTCTTGTGAGATTGGCAATTATAAGTGCAAAAAGTGACTAACAATGCTTGGCCTGTTTTATAAAGTTTTTTTCAACTTGCTCGCAAGTTTCTGCAGGCTTTCTAACTTTTAAGTTAGAACCTGTACAAGGTTCTAACCCTAAACTTGAACAGATTAACAATGCAGTGATCGGTAAAGCATCATCTTGGGAGTTGGTTTCATGAGATAGTTACTTCAATGGAAATTAATTTTCACCAGCGGATTATGAACGGAATAAGGATGGTTCGCTAGAATGTGCTCGGTATGGCGGTTCTTAGACGTGAAGGTTAGGACAGATGCGACTAAGGAGCGTAGTTCATCTGAACTCACCATGATAATAGCGATAGAGCAGTGAGAGGCTTGTCACGTTTCGTCTGTGAGAAACGGGTGGAAAATAATGTCGCCTACAAATACACGGAGATGCTTTTGGACTCTTTCGAGTGTGGAAACTGGGAAGCCACCGCCCATACATGGCATCAGTACTTTATTTTTGGCCTGGCCTAGCCTGACATGTAGAAGATAGCAGGAAGAGTGAGGTATCATTTTCACAGCATCTTTAGCGATGGATCGTATGTACGTGTTCCACTTAAAGTTTGGGTTGAGTTTGTCCCAATAGGAGCTCAAGGTAAAAGCTCTGAGACCGATCGGTAATGGTGGAAGGTCACTGGTTTTGTCTTTGATACATTGAATTTGACCAGCCAGAGTTTTCCTGACTGAGCTGCTAGAGGTAGGTCAGAAGAGAAATCAGCTGCCAAGCTCTACTCATCAAGGATTTTGTAACGGTACCTATATACGGTTGTATCATCATCATCATGATACGGTTGTATCATCATCATAGATATTCACAAATGATCGGAGTATAAGGCAAAAAGGTTTATGTAGAGAAGGTAAAGAGTTGAATCGAGAAAATAACCTTGGAGGACGCCCGCGTTGATCACCTGTAATTCAGAGGACTGGTCATTGACAATTACATTCAGGCACTTGACACAAACCCTGCATGTTAAATTATTTCCAGCGCAATATTAATCGTAATTTGTGAAAGGTCTACGAATATGGCTCTTCTTGTGGCAAATGTGGTTCGCATTGGATGAACACACTCTGCCACATTCATCACAAGTAAGTTGTTGGATTGCTGGATCAATGATTTCCCCTTTACTAGCCTGACATTTGCCCAATCCATTGCCCAAACATTGAAACCACTCAAACAATATCTTAACACTACTGAAAAAGAATATGGACAACGGAGTGAAAATATTCTATCCTGATAGATTAAATAAAGCGTATTTTGGAAATTCCCTGAAGGCCAGTCACACTGACGAAAGAAAGACTGAATGTACACTGGCTAAAACATTAGGATAAAGACAACAATAATGAGGATATTAATGCGATTATAGATAATCTAAATAATGACAATTCCTAATCCAAGAAAATAAACAATTGAATTGTAAAATTATTTTTTGTTTCCATTTCCTTCTACATCCTAAATACAACAATCAGCTTCACTTGTTTTGAGACCTAGTTTAAAATCATTCCGCAAAATTATCAGAAATCCGTTATTTGTATCAGCCGACATAACATACGAACCAAACTACAGTTAAATAGGGTCATTGTTTTATTTTTGTTAGCCTTCCTAATCGGCCATAAAAAAGACGTAAAACAAGAGAAAAACATGAACGAGAATGGGTTGCAATCTCTAGAAGACAAGCGCAAATAATGACAAATATTAACTGGTAATTTTATACATTCCTTGACCAAAACTTGATCATCGCCTATCGACATTCAATTATCCTTATTAGATCAAGTTTTAAGAATATGAGAAGCGGCATTTAAAATATAGGCCTAAAACTTTGATCGCCCCATCCATTACCCTCATTGAGCAGCTTACGTTAGTGACGATATTACAGTTTTCACAGTAAAAATGAATG
Organism: Ascarosepion bandense; assembly: GCA_037127315.1. Lineage (NCBI taxonomy): Eukaryota > Metazoa > Mollusca > Cephalopoda > Sepiida > Sepiidae > Ascarosepion > Ascarosepion bandense. The sequence continues at coordinate 3,245,695 of JBBBDQ010000139.1, read as the reverse complement.
AAATATCAGCATCAACTTGTATTGCCACTTTGCATTTGCATTGTAATTCCTATGAATGGAAAAATATTCACTAAGCGTATCAACCGTTTGGTGAGGCTTTTTTTATGAACAACTTTCCTTTGAAAACGTTGAGCATTTTCCAAATGTAAGCATAAAACGCTTTTGGTACATTTAATCTTTACGAAGAAAATATTTAATAAGCTGCCTTTGACATAATCGGAATAGCAAGAGGTATAATTTTATGTCTGCAGTACATGAGTTGACAATGCAAACTCTATTTAACTGCATAAGTAAAACTTTCTTTGAATAAAATGTGATTTGAACATAAATTCAAATCATTTAGTTCAATAATTATTATGACATGTATTCATCATAAAGTTTAACATTCAAGACGAAATCCATAATAGAATCTACATATAAAATTCTGTGACTTCCGTTAGTTTAGTCCGTTTGTCAAACCTTCTAAAATACCAATAAGTTTAGTGACTCAAACGAAATTGCACAAGCTTTATATATTTTTGTGAACAACATTATATATATATATATATATATAATGTTGTTCACAAAATATACAGCAACTATAAGTTATATATATATATATATATATATATATATATATATATATATAGTGACATGAATTAATAAGTAAACATATGGGCGTGCAAATATGTATTATTATTCAGGTGTTAATAAAACAGTGCTCAATGTATGAACAGAGCTATTATATATATATATTGTCCTACGTCCATGGCATGACTCGGAGTTTCATGTGTTATGCAATCATCAGATGCATATTTCAAACTGGCAGTTTAATAGATATAAATTTACGTTCACTCGATGTTTATGGGAATTAAATTTTATAAAGTTAAGTTACTGCTTTTTTTTAATAACAAGATTAAACAATCAAATATTCTGAGATTGCATTAAAACTTATTGTAAATTTAAAATGATGAATATTAAAAATATTAAAATGCACGAAATCAAAGGGACGTAATTCATAAAACGTAAAAATGTAAATATTCTTATATTACATTTATTTAAAAAACTAAATTTTTAAATAAAATTAAAAATAAAATTAAAAATAAAAGTCAAAAGATAAAAAATAAACAATGCAGAGAGCAAAAATTAAAGGGGCGTAATTCATAATTGTTAAAAGTAAAATTTGCGGGGGAAAGAAAGAAAGAAAGAAAGAAAGAAAGAAAGAAAGAAAGAAAGAAAGAAAGAAAGGGGGAAAATATGAAAGAAAGAGAGAAAGAAAGAGGAAAACGTATAGAGGAAACTATATCAATCTGGGTCTAAGAGTTTAAGCATTTTTTTCTGTGACAGCACGTGGTCATTAAATCGCTTATTTGTTAAGTAAATTAGGATTATTAATATGGTTTAAGATGACAAGTTTTTCTAAAAGGTTTATCTTCTTTTCCGTTATAAGATTTAGATTTATTCCAGATAATAATTGAGTTTTTATTATAGAATTTATCTTTTTTATTAGTAAAGCTTTCATTATTTTTATGCAACAGTCAGTTAGTTAAGTGCTTTGCGTGATATACGCTTAGGCGATCATGCCTCCTTAGAGACATCACTGACTGGGCAGATGATTATCCCGAAGTAGGTTGCCATTACGTTCTGCGGTAGACTGGTTGACCCCCAAGGCTATAGAACCTAATCTGTCTTGTTATTTAACCCATAACCGGGGGAAGAGGCAGAATAATATCTTACTTAAGGGTACTTGTGCCTAAGTGAATGCATTGAATTCAACTGGATTTCGAACTCGGCTTCCTGATTTCTCTTTCCGAGCTTATATCCACTGCACCACAACGCACATAAGATTAAAAATAATGGAGCCGTTGCAAATAAAAAGAGAAATCCTACACTTAATTGCATCAATTATAAACGCGGAAACAATTTGCTTAGCGTGTTCAAGACATAACATGACTATATACATAAATTGTGCACATACCTATTTGCAAGGAAAAGAAAATGCATTCTTGATAGTGGCTAAAATTATAGCCGAAAGCGCTCTAAAGTACAAAACCTTTAGACAATTCTTATATAATTTGAGTTCTGAAAAGAAACAAAGCATAAGAACATATGAAAAATTATATAAAAAGACTTAATAATAATAGCTGGTCTGTCATTATATATATATATATATATATATATATATATATATATATATATATATATTGAAAGAACAATGTCTCATCAGGTAGTTAACATCATTGTTAAATACCCGATAAGACATTGTTCTTTCAATTTTTATGTTTCGAGATTTTACCTCGTCACTAGACAATGTTGACTTGTTGTTGTGAAAATGGTTTACATTTGAATGTATAAAACAATACGCTTATTATTTAAAGAGTTGATATGGATGGGGGAAGACAGAATAAATTTTGTGTGTGTTTAATTTAACTAATCAGAATGACGTTCAATTTCCAAATTGGAAAATATAGGTTTGGGGCTATACAGGTTTTCTTTTTCAATCTTAACGGAAAAGTCTCATTCTATTGTGCCATCATCTATACTGCGCTCTTCTGGTGCAATGTACCCATTTTTGTTACAAGACTATTGTCTTAGTTTTCTCGGTATCCCAGCATTTTTTTAAAACAAAAAAGAAAGAAAGAATACATTTTATATTTCTTATCTAACTTAAAGGGACCTTTGAGTATTATTATACTATTTCTATTTCGATTCAGAGTGCATTTTTCCCCAATCTTTCAAAAACTCTTAATTTGTAAAAATTTTAATGAGTATTTCGTTACTATTATATTATGATACAAAACATTATCGGGGACATGTAAATTAATAGATATTTTTTACGAAGAATTTTTAGCCATATTCTAAGATGAACATTTTACAATGTTTACATAAGACATTTATTTCGTTACGTTTTTTTAATAGATTTTTGTTCATAAGAAATTTAATAATATATTATTTTTTTATCTGCACAAAATGAGCATGGATTGTTTTAAGACATACATATTCTACCTTTTTATTAAATTTTCTATTTTATTGTAGGAGTTATATTTGTTTCTTGTAGATACCAAAAATATTTCGATAGGAATGTTTTATTTCTGTATTTATTATTATTAAATGAAGAAATGTGTTGATAAAATCTTTTTATCAGCGAATTCTTAGTATTACCAACATAAATCTTTATATTACGAGGGTTTTCCGTAGAAGAAATAGTGCAGTGATTCTGTAAGGCACTTGTTTTCCAAAGAACACTCCATAAGAATTCTACAATTACATTTATTACTGTCTAAATTATTGATTTAAGGTTGGATGATTTTTATTTTTAATTAAGTTTAAATTTTTATTTTAAATATTATTATTAAGATTTTTTTAATAACTTTTTCCATATTATCCGTACAACTATAACTTAATTTTAGAGTATTTTTTGAAAATCTTGCTTAATGGATTATTATTCGGAAAATGTTTCTTAAGCAAAGCGAAGAGGTTTTTGCCGAATTTGCTGCTAACCATTTGATTGAAAGGGATGGATACCAAATGATCTTTCTATTTCTTCCTTTTTTTTTTTTTTTCGCGTGTAGTTCTTATCTTTTACATATTTAATATCTGGGCTTTTATATCCACTATTTTTAAGGCAGTATTATAAAAATTACTGTGCTTATTAAACGCTTAAAATTCTGGTGCGTGTATACACCGCTTATATATAACACGCTAAAATTTCCCTTTTCTGATTCCATGCGCCTTTCGTTTTAGTGGTTAGCGACTCTGACTGACACCTAATCGTTCGAGTTTCGATCCCGGCTAGAAGCAAGTGAATGTCAGGCCAAACTGATGAGCTCTGATACAGCGAAACAGGCTTGTATGTAGACGACTATATACATATATATATAATTTTGAACGTTATTTTTAGTGGATACCCATATTTAAGTAGGTGCTATGTTTATTTATTAAACAGTATATTTATTTTTGTCTACCACCTGTATGTTCGAGAAATCTAATTCAAGAAATATTTGCGTTGTTCGGCAGAATATACACCTGTGTCATCAAGAATATGAAAAAGCTACCGTTAAGCCCAGCAATTTAGCCACTGCGAATAGTGGGTTAAGTGAGGCCAAATTTTGTGCTTTAAGTGAAATTTCGCTCATCATAGATCACTCGAAATTTTTCATAACTGCACAATTTCAAATTCAAACATAAACAAAGGCAATTTTAGAACTTTTTTTCTAAAATCTACAAATTTGATCAATTTAAAAGTTATTTTTAATGGGTACTCGTATTTGTGTAGACGCTCCGGTTAAACAGTATATTTATTCATTTTCGTCTATCGGCCAAAACGTTCGAAAAATCTTGTTTTAAAAAAAATGCACTTTTTTATTTCGAGTATCTCCTAAAAATAACGTTTTGAAGTTATAAAAACTATCGGATTAATAAAAAAAATCATTTCTAAAATATATATCTATATATATATATATATATATATATATATACAGAGAGAGAGAGAGAGAGAGAAAGTGATAGAGAGAAAGAGAGAGACAAGTGGACACTGAGATCAACACTCAACGGCGACAGTCTGTTTCGTGCTTAAATGCCAACTTCAGGCTATGTATCTCTCTCTCTCTATATATATATACGTGTAATATATATATATATATATATATATATATATATATATATATATATATCACCGTCTCCTCTTGTATTTCCTTTCTCCACCAAAGTATAGCCAGCAATATGTCGGAGCTGATAGCGCAGCCTCGGGTTTCCCGCTATTTACGAAAACCTCGCCCAAAATTCACAGATAAGGCTACTCGTCTTCCGAACGCGCGAAAAATTAGAACCCCCCCACCGTCTCTCTAAATCTCATTGTGCATTCACTTTTTGTTTCGTTTTCTTTGCTCTTCCCTTTCATTGTTTTTTTTTCTTTTCTCACTAGTTCTTTCATAGTATTCGTTCAGCTATGTCCGTCTCACTTTTTCATTCTTTTCCTCGAATGAAGTTGTCTTTTGTTAGATTTGTTTGCCAGATTTTAACTAAGATTGACGAAAAAGTGAAAGATTGCTTACAGTAAGTCAGAATAGATATGAACGTAATACATTGTCCTTTTTAGCTCATACACAACAACTATATATATATATATATATATATATATTTGTGCGTGTGTTTGTGTGAGGGGGCGTGGATCTGTGTGCGTGTGTTTGTGTGTGAGTGTGTGTCTGTGTGTTAGTTCTATACTTATTTGATTTATTTATATCTATCTAGCTATCTCTCTCTCTCTTTATATATATATATATATATATATATAAAGAGAGAGAGAGATAGCTAGATAGATATAAATAAATAAATATATATATATATAATTATTATATAGTTACTCGTCAGAATATTATTGAACAGTTGTATGAAAAATTGCTAAATACATATTTAAAGGAAAAATAAAAAAATAAAAAAATAAAGATTTAACATGTAGTACTTTTACATATTTTAGTCAGGCTTTCTAGCTTGGGTAAATCAAGTGTCCACTTCATGGTGCTGGAAAAACCGAAGAAGCTACTTACAAAGCAGAAGTTCAATATGCACACAGTAAAATATATGTAGGATGTACTGAAAGCAATTTTAAAAAACGATGGTATAATCACAAATCAACATTCATATATTAAGCTTTAAAAATTGTATCAAATAAGCCAATTTATATGTGGAAATAAAAAACAAATGGCAAAGATCGTTATGTAACATGAAGTTCATTAAGAAAGACCAGACCTTGCAACGGTGGTGATGTCTCCAGATTGTGCTAAGAAGAGAAGTTGGCAATAGTATCATATTAAGAACTAGAAATGTTGCTAAATGAAAAGTTCGAAATAATGTCGGGATATATACACATTAGAAAATATATTTTGAGCTAGTACAAACCCGGATGAAAGTATATACAATATTATTTCGCTAGTCATAACTAACGCCTCCCTTATTTTAAACTTCCTGTTACGCTTCTGTTATCCGTTTAAAAAAAGCGTTGGATAATCAGTTAACACCTGACATTACCAAAAGTTTTAAACAATATTAGCGTAATCGGCTGATCTTCCTAATTTGAACACACACACACACACACACACACACACACACATATATATATATATATATATATATATACATATATATATATATATAAGTATTTATCTTTTAACAAATATCTACATTTGATCGTATGTTTTCTATTATGCACATATCTATATCTATCTATCTTAATCTCTAATATATTCATAGCTGTTCCAATATATATAAAAGCAGAAATAGGGGTTGTTTCCAACGAGAGAAATTGGTATAAAAAACAAAGTGCGAGAAGCCGTGGATTTTCTTTATAGTATAGATTTATTGTTGCTATTATTGAATTATTACTTGCTTTTTATATTAAGTGTCCATAATTATATTTGTGTCGCAATACGTGTTTCGAGTCTAGTGTTGACTCTCTTTAGGAGAATAAACTTGTGACTTGACATATCGAGATTCATTTACGTGTATAAATAGATAAGTTAAGTGGTAAGTAGGTCAGAAAGTTTATATGTGTGCGTGCGTGTTGGTTTTTTTCACTCTCGCACGATAAGTTTCTCTTGTCACTTTCGTTGTCGGTAATAAAAATTTTCACTGAATTGCGAAATTTGATTTTGTATTTATATGTCAAAATTGTTTTCAGCGATTGACAAATACCATTATGGACACTTAATATATCATACAAAAAGCAAGTAATAATCATAACAATAGCAACAATAAATCTACATTTTAAACAAAACATTCACGGCTTCTCGCACTTTTTCTTATATATATATATAATCTATATTTAGCATAAACCTTTGTTTCAAACCTCTTTTATTATATACGACCAACAAGGAAACTTTAATTTTTTGATTAAATATTTGTTAGTTTCCCTAAGCTTTCCTTACGCTTCTATAGGAGTAAGGAAGTACGAAAAATCTTCTTCCCAAATAATATTTATGCGCGAACTAAAACACATAAAAACAGACATTAATTTTCACAACTACATTACTGTCAAACAAGTAAAATAATTCTTACAAAAAATACACTATTAATAAAAATGCCACAGAACAAAATACCAATATATTTTACAGATTCGCAATGCGAAGAATTTTTAAATCCCATATTTCTGCAGCAATTCCTGAAAAACATGTAAAAATTTATAATATATTACAGAAAATAGAAGTCCTCAAAATTTGTTGTCACTAATCAAACTAAACCCATCAAATGTAATCTCACAATGACCAATAAAGTTTATTACTTTCACTGTTCAGTACAACACTGTGTTTCTTGTCACAAATCAATTATCTATATCGGACATACAACCACCTCCTTGAGTGGATGCCTCATGTGTTACTTATCAGATCAAAATGCTATATATATATATATATATATGTCAACCTATTATGACGAGAAAATTTAGGAAAAATACAGGTCGAAAACAGTAGAACTGTATATAAATTACATTATCAGAAACATCTCGCTATTAGAAAAGTCCTGTATATAATATATTACTTTCCTACTAGCAACATCTCATTAACAGTGCAAATGGAGAGTTTCACTCGACTTTCACTCACACACAATACGTGAAGGCTCCGAATGTACACTTCTATTTAAAACAACACGAAAATAAATTAGAATATAACATTCAAAACAAAGAAAAGATAACTACACTAGAGACAAAACACCGTGGAAAACGGTTGTAGATGTAGTCGAAAGCGCTTGACACAATAAAAATTATGTCAAATTTTTGTACTTCCTTATTCCTACAAATCAGAAAAACGTAAGGTTAATGGAAGGAATAACTTTATATATCTATAACGGTTAATCTGGCCGCACTGAAGAGCTGTGACACAGTGAAACAGGCCTGTTTGCGGATGGTTTATATATATATATATATATATATATATATATATATATATATAGATTATAAAGAAGTGAAAGAATAGATAGATTTATAGCCCCTGTTCATGCATTTAATTTTATAAGGTGTGCTCAATACAAAGTCCAGCTTAATATTGTAATTTTGCTATTATAATAGTTTATATGCTTTTATAAACAAATGTAATGCCAAAATTACTATATATATATATATAGTAATTTTGTTATATATAGATGGAGTAAACTATTATTTTATTGTAAATTATAATAAACATATAAATATATATATATATATATATATATATATATATATATTTACAATTGCAAAATATTTTTATTTTATATAGTAATTTTAACTATACACTTTACATTTGTAACTATATATATGTATATATCTAAACTTATTTATAAATAGAACTTTGTCTGTGTGTGTGTGTGTCTGCTAGAGTTCTTAACTAGGTTTTGTGTTGAGATACTCCCGATAAATATCGAAAATCGATAATGAAAAAAATCGGGTTATAGAAGGAGTGGTCCGATTTTAATTAAATTTGATACACTCATAGACAAAGACATAAGAAACGATATTCAGAAGTTTCAAGGTTGCAGTTCTAACAATATTGCAGAAAATCGATATATATATATATATATATATATATATATATATATATATATATATATATATAAGGCAAAATGTTTGTGTGTGTGTGTCTGTTTATCTGTCTGTATGTCCTTTATACAAATCCACAATTTTTATCCGATTCTCACCAAACTTCACACAAATATTCTTTAGGCTGAGTCTGAGCTTCAGGACCATGGATTAGTTTTAATGCTTTCATTACACCCGAGCAACGCTGGGCTATACTTCTAGTATATATATATATATATATATATATATATATATATATATATATATATGATAGTTACAAATGTAAGGTGTATTGTTGGCTTGCAGAGTTTTTTCTTTTGATTATGCATTGAACACATTTTTTTATCTACTGTCTGCTGGTCCAACTAGTAATTATAATTCTCATGTATGTTTCTATATTTGCGTTAACTTGTTTAGCTCGAGTAATATCAATCGATTCAAATCTAATATTCTTTTAGTTAATTTAGAATTCAAGATTATCTAAGCAATAGTGTTTTGAAATAGTTGCAGATCAAGAACAAACTTGGATGGTTTTTGTTATGGTGATTGAATCAGTTTGGTACAATAATCGTTCAAAATTTCTGGAATGTGTATCGAATATAAATTCAGAAGATTTACCCGACCTCTCTACAAAGAAACTTCTTCCACTATTCAATTTCGCTTATTTGAACGAAAACATCAGCTCTTTCATAAAAGAAGAAGTTTTATATTATACCACGGATAGGAGAATGACTTATTCACATCAGTGTTAAGTAACTCTTAGGGTCAAGTTTTTCTTCTAATCTGAACATGTTTGCATTGTTTTGGATTACGACATCAAAAAAGGTTTCCAAATATCCAGAATCCTTTTGCAACAAAAAAAATGGTTTATTAGTATTTTCAATGCAGTCCGCTTAGACAGTTAAACAATTTTTTGTATAATATGAATGATTTATTTTCTGTTTATTATACATACATATATATCTATAATTTATTTGTTCAAACATTATTTTTAATGGATATCTCGTATTTGAGTTCATAACTTTTTTGTTTTCAAAATTTCTCGTTTATACAACACCGTGTATATATATATATATATATATATATATATATATATATATATTACTTTAATCTGAAAAGAAAAAGTGGGAAGATAAATTCCTAATTAAATATTAATTAATATTAAAACATTAAATATTAAAAATGATATAGGAGGAGAGCTCAATGTAATTAAAATTACAGAGCCAATATAAATTAAAATAAATTTTCAAAATTCAAAAATGTTTAATGATCATTTCAGCATGAAATCCCTAAGAGAGAATTCACTTCTCCTCAGCAACACAGTCTATATCAAAATGAATAAAATTACGATTAAAACGGAGGAAAAAATGGAGAAAGAAAAGGAGAGAAAAAAAGAAGAAAAAACATTTTTTTTCTCCTTTTTCTCCTTTTTAATCTTATTTTTGTTCATTTTGATATAGACTGTGTTGCTGAAGAGACGTGAATTCTCTCTTAGGGATTTCATGTTGAAATGTTCATTCAACATTTTTGAATTTTGAAAATTTATATATATATATATATATATATATATATATATATATATATATATATATACCAGGGTGAAAAATCGAGAAATCTTGTTAGTAATATATGTGTCCTTCGGCATATTTTCCAAACAAGATTTCTCGATAATTAATTATAAGAAAAATAAATAAAACTAGTATCTACTCAAGTACGGGTATTCATTAAAAAATGTTTAGACAAACAAATTAATGATATGTCGGAGTTAACCCATTTCATATCTATCTATCTATTTATCTATCTATCTAAACTTATTTATAAATGGAACTTTGTGTGTGCGTGTGCGTCTGTGTGTGTGTGTGTGCTCGTTACCTATAGATTCCGAAAATCGATAATATATATATATAAAAGGCAAGATGTTTGTGTGTGTGTCTGTTTATCTGCCTGTATGTCTGTATTTTTTTCGGCCCTTTTATTTTAGTTTTTGCTTCGGGTTTGGCTCTAAGTAGGTATAATTGTAGTTCTTAGTCTCAGCCATGATACCATTTACTCAGAGGACTTTTTAAGCTTAAAAATTCAGTTTACGACGAAAAAAAATTATTTGATACTGGTACCAGGAAATCAAAATTTGACTTACATCTCTTCATTTTTCTTTCCGTCTATGGTTTCGCTTTAACTGGAAACAACTATTGCTTTTTAGTCTTTCGTGCCAACGTCCAAAGAGTCTGAGCTTCAGGACCATGGACGAGTTTTAAAGCTTTCGTTACACGCCGGGCTATGCTGCTAGTATATATATATATATATATATATATATATATATATATATATATATGGAGTTGAGTTGTGATGATGCTCAGTTCCAAGATTATTGTTTTTTTTTAAGTGATTTATTGATAAAAAACATATTTTGGCAAGCAGGGTTTTTTGTCATAAAATGCTTGAGACAAAGATAGAGCATTAATAAGATTAACGTGAAGAGGTTTGTCGCTTAAGTGAGCAGATTCCTGCCGGGTTCGAAGTTTTGGAAGGCCCCCAACTATGATGCCATCTCTCCTCAAGAGAAGGCACCAGTATTTCATACTGGTGCCTTCACGAAACTTCGAAGACGGCATAACTCTACTCAGTTAAGTGACAAACTTCTCCTCATCAATCCTATATATATATATATATATATATATATATATATATATATATATATATATCGACTGATAATGTATTGTATTTCAGTGTTTTATATATTTTTCATGTTTTCTTCTTTGTGTTCTTTTCTTTTCTGGACGTAAATTATATAAATTGTCTAAATATTTTATATGTCCGACCGATTTCGGCTACACTTTTAACTATTATCTGAATATAGATGAATTTTATTTTTCACTTTTAAATGTATGGATTGTTTTATGTATGTATCTAGAGTGATAAGAATGTTTCATTTTCTAAAATCATAATTTACCTGTAAGTTCATAATTACAGACAACCAATATTATTTACAAATTCCTGTGTCCCTTAAGGAACTGTGTTCCTGATTAATCCAAATTCACAAATAATTATATCGGATGTACTACACTAGGTTTAACAAGATGGCTCACATTACATCTTTCTGACCATTGCTCAATTAGGTCTCATTTAAATACATATGGAAACCTACTAATCACTATCAGCAACACACTCGTTCATAATAGAAAGGATTAAAAAAATGGAAACATTATTAATAAAAACACAATATTCAGTAGCATCAACTATAAACCCGGCCAGAACGGGCTGACCGTGTTTAGAAAATAAAAATCCTATAACTCTAGATATATACATACGTCCCAAAAGTATATATATATATATATATATATATATATATATATATATATATATATATATACTTGGCTCTATAATTTCATAAGATTGTACCTAGTGTTACCATGTATCAGGGATATGAAAGATATCTTGCAGGACACTTTAATAAATCTCTCTTTTGATATCGGCTGCCGCTTCTTCTACAGTGGTTACTATAACTTTTCTCCTGTTACGGCTGAATATTTTTTTTCATTTCTGTAATCATTAAATTTTCAAATAAGTATGAGCAACATCAAGTCTCTTCTCAATTCCAGAATTCATTTCAGTGTTCTTGTTAATTTTGGTAATGTTGTCATCGTCGTGAATTCAAATCTTCCTCAGATTTTTACAAATTTTTCACAAGTCTTGAAGAATATTCCAGTCGCGTCAATATTGATAGATAAACCGGCAACTTTTGATTTTCCACATTATTATAATTTCTAGGAAGGTGTAATTATTTATCCAAATCTTCAAATTTACTTTGTCTGCTTGGACAGTAATATGTGACAATTATTTGTTCTGTCCGGAGTGACTAAATCTTGTCTCATAACCTGGATTGGGAGATGTTTTCTGTTCTCTGAAACATATTTTAGTTTATATATATGAATTATATTGACTTGCATAATCAAAACCTATTTACTTGGATAATTCTTCGTACATCACCTTTTCCACTCTCACGTTGACTTTTGTTCTCCTTCCAGTGCTGCATTTGAACATTATAGGATTGACAGTTCCTTTTAATACAGTTGCAATTTACCCTTCTGATGGGTTTCATCAATCTTCATATAGTTTGGTTATTATAAATTTCCTCTAGGTTTCGTTCATCCTTTCAAATGTAATCGTTTCTCTTTTCAATTGTCTTCATTTCTCATTGGAAGTAGAATTGTTCTTTTTTTTTTCAATTCTCCGTTTCTCTCTTCAAGTTATGAAGAATAAAGTAAAATATGGAGGCATAATAATGAAAATGAAAACAAAGCAGATGAAGGAAGAGAAGATGAAGGAAGAGAAGATGAAGGAAGAGAAGATGAAGGAAGAGATGAAGGAAGAGATGAAGGAAGGAAGATGAAGGAAGAGATGAAGGAAGAGAAGATGAAGGAAGAGAAGATGAAGGAAGAGAAGATGAAGGAAGAGAAGATGGAAATCTTATCGAGACTTGAGACTAGATTTGTCGCCATTATAACAATATTGATTTTTTGAAAAGAATACATATTGAGACATTAATTTTCCTGATACGGAATTGAATCATGGAAGTTGTCAGAAAGAGTTATTTTCCCTTGGTGTTTCTTAACCGGTTCTTGGTAAGTTACGGGCTGGGGCCATACCACGAGACGTCGGGTTGATCTACAGTACAATATGCTAATAAGGCGTCTCTACGTGAGGGCATCCTAAGCATGATTTTGTCCATAATCTTCTCTCTCTCTCTCTCTCTCTGGCTCTCTCTTTCTCTCTTTCCTTCCACTGCCTCATTTTGGCTATCACTTTCGCTCTCTCGCTCTCTTTTCAAATGGAAACTTAAAAACAAAACAAACCCTCGGGTCATGATGTTATCTCCCCGAATGTGGTGTGGAGGTAGTAAGTAGAGGGAAGTATTTTCCAAAAAACTAATCTAGTAAGAAAACTGCTTTCCCTCAAGTCAGGACTTGAAATTCCATATGGCACAGGTTAATGTTCCGTCATAAACTACTTCTAAGACCACAACCTCTACGCGTGCACACACACACACACACGCACACACGCACACACACACACACACACTCTTTTCCTTTGTCTCTCTATCTCTTTCTCTTTCTCTCTTTCTCTCTCTATCACACACACACACACACACACACACACACACACACACATATGCATGCACCCGCGTGTAAACGGGGATTGGAGAAAAAATGTTTGCCAAAAATAAATAATGTGTATTACTTTTGTCGTGTTCTTGTTATTGTTATACTTCGAATCGTTTCTAGTTTTCCTTTATTATTTCTTCCCATTTTAGTGTCGTTCTGCTTTTTCCATCAATAAATTTCTAATTTATATAAAAAATTATATATATATATTTTTCATGTGATCTTATATTTTTTCTTGTTATTTCACAAAATAACAGAAAAATATCCGTATGTTTTATTTAACAAAGTGCTTTCAGCTATATTTTAGCCATTAACAAGCATGAATTTTATTTTACATTTAACGGAATATGTAGATTGTTCTATCTATAAATATTATATTATAGGAATATTTTATTTTTCCAAACACGGTCAGCACGTATTGGCCGTGTTCTTAATTGATATTGTTGGGTGCTGGCTTTTTTAAAATTAATAATACTTTCATTATTTTGTAACTTTTTGCAGGTGGGTGATGCTATCATATTTGTGTTATCAATGAGTATATTACGGATAGAGTTTGGTATATCTCCATGTGAATTTGAATGAGACCTAATGAAACAATGATCATCTATGAACGGGAGTCTTCTTGTTAAACATGTATTAATATGTTCAATGTAATTGTTTACGAATTTGAATGGATCAAGAGTACAGTTCTTTAAAGGGGGTGTAAATTCTTAAATAGTATTGGTTCGCTACAGTTTTGATCTTGAAAGTGAATCTTGACAATGAGGTTAGAGCTTTTAAATTTTGTCTAATAGATAATTAAATTAGTATCAGTTGATATAAACAAGAAAGTTAAATAAAAATATAGACACGATGTATATATATATATATATATATATATATATATATCGTGTTTATATTTTTATTTAATTTTATATATATATATATCATTTTGTTAATCAGTTTTTGGTCATAAGTACACAGTTGTATAAAAAAGTGCCAATACATATATATTCTAGAGCTTTTGAATATTTTTTCATTTCGAAAAGAGATATTTCCGCCACTTAGGTTTCAACCTTTCGGTATCTTCAGACGATTTATATTAATTGATTTTCCAACTTTTTACAAACGTGCAAACAGGGATTTTTTACGAACGCACGAGTGGAAATATTTAACAAACCGATATTTCAAAATTAAGACGAGGTACTTAAGGATCTTAAACACTTTCATCCAGGTTTGTATGATTCTAGGATGTATTTTTGGTCTGACTACATCTGGACATTATTTCTGGTCTTTCATTTAGCAATTTTGTAAAGATAACTATCTGATTTTTGTGTAATTCTTCTTGCATAATTTGTTAGGATATCTTAATCATATTTATATTAATCATTGCGTATATATATATATATATATATATATATATATATATATATGCGCAATGATTAATATAAGTATGATTAAGATAACCTATATATATATATATATATATATATATATATATATATATATATGTATATTGAGTATATAACGAGCCAGCAGATTATATATATCGAGGCAGCAGATAATTTTCTAAACATATATTGTCAAATATAACAGACAATGAATGTCTATTATGTTTAATCATGAGACGTTCTAAACTCGCATTTTGGCTTTAATTTCAGGAGAAAATAATGACAAAAATTGTCCAACATTTGGATATTTTTTATTGTGCTGGTTCTTAACTTTCGGTTCACATAAGCCAACCTCAGAGAACGTTAAATTAAAGACATCCATCATCAAAGATGATATTATTTTGTGTTGACATAAAACATTGCTATGCAACGATAACAGTCACCGAATTGCAGACGCATTTCGTAAATTTGTAATGCGGTTCTATGACGTCACACGTACGACTTCTTTATATAACCAACTAGGATATCTTCTTTATTATAATGGTGAATGCTCCAAAAGATATAAGTTAGCTGTTATAAAAATCTTAATTCAACGCGCACAAATGATATCTTCTTCCAAATCCATATTTTATAAAGAATTACACAACATTAAACAAACACTTCATAACAATTGATTTCCTAACTCCGCCATTGATCAACAAATTAAAATGTACCTCAATATAATTAATGATACCTCTAACAATATTGATAATATTAATAATAGTAGTGTGCGTCAAAATAAACATGACACTATTAACTTATACTATTGCAACCAAATGCATAATAATTACAAACATGATGAAACAACACTCAAAAACATAATACGTAGAAATGTTAAACCAATAAAATAATAAATAATAATTGACTGACAGCCATGACTGGGTTCTCCTGCTTTTGTGATATGGTGTAGAGTTTGTTTCTAAACTTAGGGTCTTTCAGTAGCCACCCTCTTGACCCATCGCAAGAATAACTCCCAGAGTACTTGATGTAGGCCTCCGTATTGAGTTTGTGGTTCTGTGGGAATGAAGGAATAAATAACGTCGCCACCACAAGTGATCACTTGAAACACCTTCTTAATCACTATTAGTCTCATCCAACTCTTTTCGAATCCTCTACACTGTCCTCAGATTATCATCTAAACACTCTAAAATTTTCCTATTGAAGCTTCTGGCGAGAAAGCCAATCAGTGTAGCATGACGTTTCCAAATTTCTGGCGGAGTAAATTGTGGCATATTATTCTCTTTCTGACAGACGGTGACCAACTGACCCTAATAGACACTGCAGTCATCAAAATAAAAATAAAAAACAAATGACGCGGATACGCGAAAATAAAAATATAAATGGCGACAATTTACTTATCGCAATGTGTGTGTGTGTGTGTGTGTGTGTGTGTGTGTGTGTGTGTGTGTGTGTGTGTGTGTGTTTAACATAGGGGAACTAAGTAACATAATTTCATTTGAATAATTTAGGCATATAACAAATATATATTTAAGAAGCAGCTAACAAATAACCAAAGCAATTATAATTGTAACATTCTGGATAGTTACACCCTCAATAGTCACCTCTAAGCAAGGAATATCGTAAACAAAACTGTGATAAAATATGATAGCCCTTCAGACAAAGTCTATATTGGTTCTACTGAATGTCTGCTTTAACTGCAATTGAAAGATACATTGAGGACATTTGGAATTTGGAAAAAATAATCTTGCATTGACAACGTATATACGCAAATCAGAAAGAAAAATTTAGTGAAAAAAGGCAAATTTTTTAAAAGTATTTTCATCCAAGTAAGAAAATGATTGTCATGCTTGGGTTGAAATTATTAAAAACAGAGATGAAAGGAGTTACTGGGTGTGAAAGAATCTGAGAAAAACATTATTAAGGCGTGAGAACAATAGCAAACAAAAAACAAACAGGAAAATGACAGAAGATTACGCCTGGAATTGCTTTTAAATTTTAAAAGATTATTGTAGAACGGCTAGCACCCCTCTAGCGCTCTCAAGAATAGAATAGTCTGTTGAGTGAAAATAACTATAAAAATAAAGACTAATAGCATTCTGGCATTTCGGAGTATCATTGACGATTATTATCGAACTGTACTGTCTGCCACTCTAACGACTTAACCTCTCCTCGTTTCTACCATTTCTTGTTCTTTCTTATGGTGTTTGTCTTATTTGTTTTAATATCCATTAAAATGGATAATGTAATGTAGATATTCAGAACACATCTTCTGGGTATTGCCTGACACTACGATGATACAACATATTGGCGACGAAGAAAATTTACTATTTTTTATAATAATGGTGGACCAATTTTTTTTTTTTTTTAGCTGGTGAAATCAGTACCTCGAAAAAAAGAAAACTTACACTGGAAACAACAGACTGGCGATGAAAATATCAACAAACAAAATATTTATACACCAGATTTGGTTACGCACATTTCTAACAGGTAAATCTAAAATAACGGATTTGGCGTCGAAAACTCGACCAGCAGTTGTTCCGCAAAAAACATTAGTACATGTTTACTGACGAAAATGAACAGTTCAAAATAATCAGGAACAACAACAAATTTAAAAATGGAGGACTTCCAGAAATGCTTCCTTGAATTTTTTAAACAACAAGAATTAGCATAAAAACGGCAAGAAAAGCACCTTGCTATACTGCTGGAAATATTTAAAACAAAAAAAGAAAGAAAGAAAGAATCCCAAATAGACCAGATACATTTTCGTAGGATGCCGTGTTTATAACAATTGGAAATTTTACATATAACCCCGAAAAGGAAGTTGTAGTTGAAACAGGTTTGAGGAGATATTTGTTAAAGATTCATCCAACTGGACAAGCGATAAGAAAATTTGTTTACTATTAAGTAAGTTTGGTGATTCGGAACATAAAAGATAAAGAAACTATATTCTACCAAAACAAACTGGAAAAATTAAGTTTTAAGAAAATATTCAGGTATTCAAATTATTGATGACAATGTAGCAGGCCGGTTCCTTACAAGTGCTATAAAAAAAAACACTAGCACCTACAAATATTGTATTCTTACAAGCATTCTTAGGATTAACGAACTACTATAGTAACTACATTCCTAACATGAATCAGTTCAGTGCACCTTTAAAGAAATTGTTGAAAAAAGATGAAAATGGGTATGATCTGAAGAGTGTGAGAAAGCATTTCAGAAATTGAAAGCGGCTGTAATTTTTTATCTATCATTAACGCATAACGAATGAGCCCAAGGTCAATTAATTTGATCTATTCAACATTTGGCCCCTTCAAACAACTCTCAAGGATTTTGACTTCTACGAATGAAAATTTTAAATTTTTGATTTTTTTTTTTTACTTAAACTTTTATTTTTTCCTTATTTTCATTCTCATTTCATATTACAGCATTTTTCTATAATTCTTTCATGTTTTGCAATTTATAAAAAAAAATCTGTTAATGCATAGCAGAGGCATGAAGTCATATGTGGCAGCAATAATCAGTGTTTGAATGAATTGTAGATTTTTTAATGTTTAAGATTCTGACGAGAAAAATTGTCAAGCACAACTCAGTGAATCAAATTTCCTATCAGCACACTTAGAAATTGATTCAATATAATCTTTCCGCTTCATGTCAGTTGAAAACGTTAACCCGAGTAGGCACAATGAGTCACTTTCTTGGAGGTTAGCATCAGCCATACTTATGGAAGACAGATATCTCAAGCAACAACCCAAGCTTTCCGTTATTTATCTAAAGCTTAATCGACACTTTCAGCAATAATCGTTAATACATCAGCAGCTAACCTGAAAGAAGACTCCATGAAGTAAAATGTTTACCCAATTCAGAGTTGATGAGAACTTTTAGCAATTTACTAAAAAGGGGTAGAATACAGATAGTGAGGAGGATCAGACGGTTTGCCTGAGTTTTCATAGACTGCAACTACAGAAGGGGATTTTCAAAAAGCAGGAAAGCAACAAGCTGCTATGAATTTATTGCAGGGTTTAGAGAGAAGAGGAGCCAGTTCAGGATCACATCTCTTAAGGAATATGGAAGAAATATCATCAAGTGACATGCTTTATGGGAAGCCAGTTTAGAGATGATAGCAAAAACAATGAACGGAGTTGGTTATATGTGACTCAATTACAAATGTAAAATTAGACAAAGATTCTCTAGATGATTCAAAAGAAGAATTTAAAGAAAATCTACAAGCAAAATATGTTTCTTTATCAGCAGATGTTAATACCTCAAATTGAGTGAAGAAAGGAGGGATGCACATTATTACAGAGCTGCCAGTAGTCACGATAGCCAAATTTTTTATAGGCTATATGGTTCCACATTCGGTCAGTAAACAAAGATTCAGCCTGTTTGAAGATGTTTACAATTAACAGATATAAAGAGAGGTCTGTTTTGTTCAGAACTATCACTCGGGTACAGCCGGAAAAAGTTACACCTACTCTGGGCTATAGCAGCTGAACAGGCCTGTGTGAATAAAGAAGAAGATTATGGTTTTACCCGGTATTTCTGAAAAGTTACAAAAGAACCTACGCCGGTTTTAATTCAAGAAGAAACCCTTTCTACACAATTTGCAGAAGGTAATTTAAGAATATCAATCCAAGTGTAGAAGATAGACAATAAATGAATCCCAATAAAAAAAAATGTTTTGTAAATAGTTGTTTTTTTTTAAATAGAGGACTCAAAAGAAATATCAACGGACAGTACACCATGATCCGAATTGCAAAGAGAACAAAGTTATGGTATTCAAAAAGATCTAGAAGAGGTAAGAAACAAGTCAAGTAAAGAATTATGTTCGTCAGGTTTATTGAGGAAATCAATAGGGAAATCCGCTAATTGACTGAAAGACTGAGCAACGAAAAAAATTACAAATCTGAATACCGACATCATTATTTACCTTGTTTAAATTGTTGTCCTCATATTTATTGTCATGTTTACGACGTTTCGGCTGTTGTACTCTTCGGCTTTCTTCAGGCACTAGGAATTTCGAAATGAACCTTTTATTCCTAGCACCTGAAGAAAGCCGGAGCGTACTATGGCAGAAACGTTGTAAACATAGCAATAATGATAATGACAATGCAAATAATATAAATACTGCCTCATCTCAAAAGTATATACAAATACCGACATCTTCAGTAACATTATAAGGCTTGAGCCACTTGACGCAATGAGCGTTAAGATCACCAAACGCATAAAATATTCGCATATGAAAGGAGAGAAAAAGAGAGAGTGTGTGTGAGAGAGAGAGAGAGAGAGAGAGATTTCTATATTTAGAAATTTTGTTTGATATGTTACAGTCCTGAGAAGAAGGAGAGCGATAAAGGAAAAAGAGATAGCTAACAGAGTGCAATAACATAAGTCGAAAGCACATGAAAAATCATCTGGGGATTCAAGAGCAAATTACATCGCAAATGGAATATTTTCCCGGGTCTTAACATTAATGCCATGTATATGTATGAGGAAGTTAGCCTGGAACAGAGAATTCATTCGTGACGATAGAAGAATTTAAGCTTCGCAAAGTACGAAGATATGTAGAGAACGTTTCAAGAAAAAAGATTCTACACGACAGAAATTGGAATTAATCCAACGAATTTTGGAAAAAGAAAGGTTGAGACGGGTCGGTAATTTTTTGCTTACTGGTTTATTCGGATTTTATTTCATTGTATCTGTTATGAGAAAATTATGATTTAAAGAGAAAAAGTTAATATTAATTATCACTGCCAAATTGATTATGGTAATACTGATTGTTCAGAAGGTAACTGAGACCAAGGCATAATGTAGCCTTAGTGTTGCTAAGCGGAAATACATGCAGAGATGTCTAATGCTAGGAGACACTGCATATACATTGTTATTATGCGAGTGTTGATCCGAGAAGCCTCTCTAAGAGATACCAAAGTTTTCAGGCTTTTTACTACCAAGCAACCAGGAAACTGCCAACACGGTATCCTCACAATGAAAAGTCGCAGCCACTGATCAGTCAGATCCCCCAAAACGTAAGAAAGATCGTTATGGCCATGGAAAAAAAAGAATCTGTATATCATATCTACTCCTATTAACCTATTCACAGTACAGGAGTCTGGGCACTTTTTTCGAGACACCATCTCTAGGAAGTTTGTCGAATAAGGCTCTAGACTCCTTTCAGGCCAAGCGGAGAATTGACATGGTGAAATATGCCTTCATTTATCTATTTTTCTTTTCACCGAAGAAAGCGGTAAAATGCGCCTATTGTCATTTAATTTGATCAATTCAATATTTAGCCTTTTCAAAAAACTTTCAAGGATTTTGACTGCTATGAATCAAAATTTTAAAAAAAATTATGAGGATTTTTATGGTACTAACATATCCTATTTAGAGAAAGGTTTTGACAATTATTAAATTAATATTCATGTTAATTTACTTAATTTTTTATTCCTTCCTTATTTTCATTCTCGTTTCAGCTTACAGCATTTTTTCTATAATTCTACCATTCGATCTTGCATTAACTTTTTCATTCATTTACTTTCATTCTTTTATTTTTCCTATATTTTCCTCCGTTTTTTCGTCAAACTCTTGCTTTGCAGTTCTTTCCGGTATTCATTTAAAATAAAGGAAGGGTCTACAGCGCAAAAAAACAAAGCAAATAACGAAAAGAAAATGACGAAATTACGTTTACATTCAATTATTTGTGAAGTTCATTTCATTCTCATAATATTTCTTTACAACGACGCGTTTTCTTCATAAGCTTTCTTTCTTTTTACTCTTTTGCGTTAGTTTTCTTCTATTTTTCTCTATATCCTGATGCGAATGAGTTTGCTCAATCATTACCGTTTTCTTCTTCTCCTCCCCTCTTTCTTTTCATGTCCTTTTTCTTTCTTTTCCTTTTTCTTCACATGCTCTGATTCTACTTCTTCTCGTGTTCTCCATTTCTTTTTCTTTTTTCCTCTCTTTCTTTCTTTTTCCTTCTGATTTCCTCCTCTTTCTTCACTTTTCTTCTTCCGCTTAAAATCATTCCATTTAAATATTTCTTCTTCTTCTTCTTCTTCTTCTTCTTCATCATCATCATCATCATCATCATAATCATATTCTTCTTCTCTCATTTTATTCTTCTCTACTTCAGTAATTTCATTTGCATCCTCCTCCTTCACCTTCTTATCATCATCATTATCAACATCAGTAACATTTATTCTTTTTTCTCCAATACATCTGTGATGATCACTTTATCTTTTATAGTCTTTTCGGCTTTCCTTTCCTTCTTCTTTTTCTTCTAAGCCTTCCCCATCTTCAATTTGTCCCTTTATTTGCGTTGGTTTATTTACTTCATTTGCTTTCAAATCAATGAAATTCCCTCTTTGGTTGGGCGTTCTCATTCTACACAACGATTTCTTCTAAATCACACGATAATGATGCCTTCTGTCACAAGAAGAAAGCAAAAATATTAAGAAGGAAAATTTCATCTTTTCTATCGTTCGTCTCTCCATCACCACCACCACCAACAACAACAACAGCCACCGACATTGACATATCTGCTTGACAGGATATCTTTGTCTTGCCGGATGACAACTCGTCTGTAGGGAGTGAGAGCGAGAAAGATAGTTTTACCTTAGATCGATATCTCTGGGGTTGTTTGTGGCACGTCGGACGACGGCTTGTGGAGTTCTCACTTTTCATCAATAAACATTTTCCACAATTGCATTTCTCGATCATCTCTCTCTCTTTCTCTCTCTCTTTCTCTCTCTCTCTCTCTCTCTCTCTCTCTCTCTCTCTCACACACACACACACACACACACAAAGTTTTTTTTATTTCGTCCAATTTAATTTTTTTATATACAGAAATACAACTTGAGTATTGATGTCATCTTGGATATATTTCTTATTTAATTTCCTAAAATTAATCTAAATTTTAATATTCATTAAAATAGTTATTTTTCTTCTCTTTAACCATTTGCATTAAATGTTAATTTCTCATTCTTTTATTCATTTTTATTCCTGAGGTAAATTTTTAACGTGATTATTTTGATGTTAACATTATTCCGGCCGTGTTTTGGATTGAAACAGAAAAAATTAGGCAAAATCAGTTAAGGCCGAGTGAAGCCTAACATCTTTCTTTTCTATATTCATTTTTAATTTTTTTTCTTTTCTATTTCGACTTCTCCTACTTTCACTCAAACAAATGATTATATATATATAATGCTGAGGTTCTTCTTTGATGAAAAGGATTTCATCCGGGACCAGACGAGCAACAGGCAGAACGACAGGTGAATCTGCAAAAACAACAAGGAGGTTCCCGTTGTAAAGCATACGAAGTTTCTCTTCTTAGTCATGGTCCTTGGCGTCATCTCTAGCGAGGGACCTGAGTGCCACCGCTGAGATCTGCCAGCGGGTGCTGAGAAGCATGGTGAAGCCTTGGATGGACGAGACCGCCGCTGGATTCTCTACGTCTTAAAGCAGGACGTCGCTCCTGCACACAAGGCCAAGACGACACAGGCGTGGCTGCTCAACATTGTTCCTCACTACTGGTCGCCGGACTTGTGGCCACTCTCCTCACCCGACTGCAACCTCCTTGATTATTTCCTCTGGGGCGTGATCGAGGCTAAGACCAACAAGCACGCACACAACACCCTGAAAGCTGCCATCATGGAGGCGTTCGCCGCTATGGATATGGACATGGTAGCCTTGACATGGTCATCGCCGGCGGCGGCGGTTACATTGAAAAATGGTGTAGTATGTAACTCTAACTGTTGCTAAATAAACTGCCGGGTCTCTGCATATACAAATTTTGTTTTATTGCCTATTTCGGTTTCTTTTTGTCAAGTGTCGGATTTTGCTACAACACTATATATATATATATATATATATATTATTTCACGTTATATGCTTTTTTCATCAATCATCGCGTGCTTATCACATCATACTGGCCTTTTTTCGATTTGAATTATTTATTAGCGTCCCTTTCTTAATGTTCGTAATGGGCATAAAATCGGATATACTAATATCCTTTATTTATTAAATGTATAATCAAGTAAATTAATAACGAAACCTAAAAATCGAATAGGATACTAAATACGCACAGATTTACGCATCTATCCATATTTACTGAATCTAGGTACCTCTACTCTATTTTCGATACCTAACTTTTAAACTGAATTTTTAAAAATTATAACAGGTATTTTAAACATTAATTTTAGCTTAATTGAAATCTAAATGATTAAATTTATTATTTGCACTAAGTAAAAACCCGGGTGTATTTCAAACAGAAATCATATTCATAGGAATCTAAAACACTGTTAAAATTCGTTTAAAATTTGCAATTTTTCGGTCATTTTTGAGCGATCGACACATTTGTAAACAAAACTTAATTCTCGGTTTTAAAAATCTTGAAAAAATAAAATATTCATTTCTCACTCGTTATTTTTGGAAAATTAGCAAATGTAAAGTTAAATTAATCTGATTTGAAACCAATATTACGTGTTTATGGCATGAAATTTAGAAAGGTCTGACTCGTTGACTTATCAAATAGACGATGACAGTACCTATCAATCAATCTGGAAGTTTATATAACCCAGTTTAACATTTCGTAAGGGAAACAATCCTTAAAACCTTTTAGTGATAAATGTTTTATAAGTTTCTATAGTAAGAGAAAATGTGCAGTTTAACATAATAAAAAAAAGAAATTATATTAAAAATCTTAATTCTAAATAATTTGTATTAAGATTATGAATTTTCGATTTGTAAATAAAGTCTATTTTTAATGAATTAATAACTGAAGACATTGAAGAGCGAGAAGAAATTTAATAAGATGTTTGAAAATGTAATTAGCAAAGAAAAAATGAAAACAATTCTTATCAAAATTCATTATACATCGAAATGTTTTCTAAATAATTTTCAGAATATGATATGCAAAAATCATAGTATTTATTATCTAAATTAAAACTTTAGGACTCCAATGTCCATATGCATGGGCTTGGTGTATATATCAGCGAATACTTCCCCCTAGCTAGAGTGACATTTCTTCAATCCATGGACCACTCTTTCATGTGCTTCCATCTCTCACTTCTAAGCTCAGTTAAATATCTCTTCTTCCTCTACCGCTCCCCCTCCTCCTCTGAATGTTCAGTACTTGACAGCATCTCTGACAATATCGACAAGGCCATTTCTTCTCACCCATCTGCCCATATTTTCGTGTTTGGTGACTTTAACGCCCACCACACTAAGTGGCTGGAAAACTCTGTCACCGACCTTGCTGGTGTCCACACCATTAATTTTTCAATCTCCCAATCCCTTACGAAAGTGGTGGACTTCCCCACCCGTTTCTCCAATAGCCCTAACGGAAGGGACTCGCTACTAGACCTCTGCTTCACTTCCATCCCAAATTCTTGTACCACCAGACAGCTCTGCCCTCTGGGAAATTCCGACCACGCCGTAGTTTCCGTCAACATCTCATTCCACTCCCCCCTTACACAAGAAACCCAGACCAGCAGAATATCCTACTGCTACCAAAGAGCAGACTGGGATTCGTTCCGTGACAATTTTTTTAGTCTTCCCGTCGAAGACTGTGCATCAGAGGTCTCCTGCCAGGAAATTTCAGCTTAAATCCCATTCGTCTCCCTGGTTCTCGCCGGCTTGCTCGGCCGCCATTGCCCACCGGAATCAGTTCTTCCGGCTTTATCGTAGCCACGCGTCGGACCAAAACAGGCGTCTGTTCGCCTCAGCTGGTAATAAGTGTAAAAAGATACTTAACGAAACTAAGATGCTGTTTGCTGCCAGAATAAAGCATAGCGTCTTTGGCGCCTCTGTAAAAGCGTGCTTAACAAGAGTAAGTCCTCAATACCCCCACTAATCAATGAGTTTGAGGTCCTCACATTCTCAGCGGACAAGGCTTGAATGCTTTGCTCGTAGATTCTCGACTAATTCTAGTCTAGATTCATCTGGAGTTTATACACCCGATTTCCCACCTAGAACTGAGGCTTAATTGAATGACGTCCACATCAAACCCTCGCTGATTTCTAGCATAATCTCAAAACTTTACCCTCACAAAGCGAGTGGTGGGGACGGAATCCCAATCATAGTCGTGAAGAAATGTGCCCCTGAACTCTCCTCTGACCTTTCTAAGCTCTACAACTTCTGCCTATCTTCTTCCTGCTTTCCTGCCTGTTGGAAGTCTTCTTCTGTGGTTCCTATATTTAAGAACACCGGAGAACCCTCGGACCCGCAAATTACCGCCCTATCAGCCTTCTTCCGATCTTTGGCAAAGTGTTCGAAGCCATTATCAACGCCGAGGTGGTTCAGCATCTCACATCATATAGGCTCCTCTCGGACAAGCAGTATGGCATCCGCTTCACCAATTCTACTGCTGATATGCTAACGACCATCACCGAGTATATATACCAGGCTCTCGACAAGAATGGTGAAGCCCGAACAGTTGCCTTGGATATCTCTAAAGCCTTCGACAGAGTCTGGCATGCCGGCCTTCTACGGAAACTGAGAAGCTACGGCATAATGGACTTTTGTTGGACCTAATCCAGTCATTCCTCTCTAACCGCACATTGAAGGTGGTATTAATCAAGGCTCTATCCTAGGTCCTACGCTCTTTCTAATCTACATCAATGATCTCCCCAATCAAAAATCGCCTCGATCAAAAATCTGGTGTTGGCGACAAGGCAAACCTCGCTGCCAAGCTTGAAAAGGACCTCCAATCCGTGGTGGATTGGGGTAAAAAATGGCTCGTAAAATTCAATTCTTCCAAAACGAAGCTGCTATCAATTAACCACCACAGACAACCGCACCTCCTTCCCATTAGCATGGAACAGGCTTGCCTCCCAGAGAGTAAAGCACTACGCATGCTTGGCCTGACACACTCAGCGGACCTCAAGTGGAATGACTACGTCGAATCTATTGCTAAATCCGCTGCTATGAAAGTCGACTCTCTGTGCAGGGCTCGGAAGTTCTTTCCGTCTGAATCTATCCTGCACATATATAAATCTACCGTCCACCCGTGTATTGAATACTGCTGCCACATCTGTTCGGGTGCCCCTGCTATTCTCCTCGACAATATACAGCGGAGAATCTGTAATGTGATCAATACTGACTTGGCTGACCGCCTGCAGTCACTCTTTCACCGGCGTGATATGGCTTCCCTGTGCCTCTTCTATAAATACTTTCATGGCTTCTGCTCTGATGAACTTAAATCACTGGTGCCCCCTAGGTGTGAATTTGCACGAAATACTAGATTAGCAACTAGGTCCCACCATTTTACAGTGAAACCGATGAAATGTAACCTCAATTTCTTCTCCAATAGCTTATTTTATCGCACTTCCCACCTGTGGAATTCCCTTCCGCATGCTTGCTTCCCCGACGGCTACAACCTCCAGGAGTTTAAATGTAAGGTCAATAGACACCTCCAACACTCTTTCTATGTACCTTCTTACTCGTCTATCACCCTCCTTCTGACATTTCCTATACCCAATCGCTCTATGTAACCCCCTGCGCTATAGTGGCAGTGGAATGCCTTGCTTGGGGTGATATGATTAAAAAAAAAATTGAAAATAGCGTACTTTTAATGCATTTTTGATTTTATTATTCGGAACATATTTCTGAAAAAATGGTCCAGTAATTAATATAAATGCAGGACTCAATGGGGATTCCCATTAATTATATTCATATTTTAATAAGTCCTAAAAGGTGCATTTAAAACAAAAAATTGGTTGATTTTTGCAAGAATTTTCAAATTAATGTGTCTTCCCAAAAAACAACTTCCGTAATATTATATTTTGCTTAATAGTCACACTACGTAAACATAGCGTGAATCGCTGACAAAAAACAAAAAAAGAAATTTTAATTAAAATGCCGAACGTGTTAGAAAGAGTTAAATTTTTTTAAAAAATAATGACTATAAAATTGTATCTTTTCTAATAATAATAGCATAAACATGTTGATGATAAAACTTTCTTTTTATTAAGTTTCAGCTCTGTTAACATCACATTATACTATTTTTTCGGCAATTGAGTGGAGGTACCTAAAAATCGCTGAACAAACAGTATAGTATGAAGAAAAGGTCCCAAACTTAATAAAAACAATTCTTTTCCAGCAAAATGTTTATGCTATTATTAAAAGGAAAAATCAGACTAGTTTTTAATTATTTTTAAAAAAATTTAATCCTTTCTAAATTCGAAATTTTGATAAGCAAAAAACTTGTTTTTATTTTCGTTAATGGGGAAACAAATCGTTACGCGAGTTTACAATGGAAAACGTAATATTACATAACTCACTTTCTTCCGGTGAGAAACACATTAATTTGGAAATTCTGGTAAAAGTCAAATAATTGTCGGATTTTAATGAACATTTCACAACTTATCCACAAATTAATGAACGTATTTTTGAAAACATTGTTTTTAAAAAATATTCTTAAAAATAATTTTTTTTTACATTTTCACCACGTAAATTCATGAAATTTCAAGAAATTTAATTCTGAAGACAAAATTGGTTTTAATAGTTAAAACACAGGACTCATTGGGAAATGTAAATCATGCATTATTTTATAAACCATTTAGCCTCTTTTACCGAAAATCTGCTCCTTATAGTAAAATAAAAAAGTGCAATGACATTATTTAATTAAATAAGCTTTTAATTGCTTTAATAAATAATATAAATTTCAGACATTATAGTCTGAATTTTTTTTCGATTAATAATGAAATCTTAAAAACATTGTTTTCGTTTTTGTTATTTAATTATAATAATTTATAAATTTTCAAAAATATTTTGAAAATATTTCCAAATATTTTCCAACACTTGTATATGTTAGGTTGTTAGGTTCCAAAGTGAAGACTATATTTACTAATATAAAATAGAAAAGTTTAGTACAAATCATCTAGCCATCGTACTATTAAAATAATTTTCAATTTCTTTTTGCGTATTTGAAGTTTTATGTGTACATTAAAATATCATGTGTTTCAGGGCTTCTTCCCCTTACCAGAAAAAAAATTGAACAATTATGTCACTTGTGATCGCCATACACTTATTTTATTTTGTATCTGGCGAGCTGTCGACACATTTCAAATACGTCAAAATTTCAACCCTGTGATTAAGAAATAGTTTTATTCTAAATTTAATGCTATAAATAAGTAATACTTGTGTAAATCAGATTAATTTAACAATAAACTCGCTAACTTTCAAAAAATAATATTTCAATTAAAACTAAAATAAAAGTTTCAAGAAAAATGTTTATTTTAAAGAATTCTGTTTATAAGTTAGTAATCGAAAATGAGTGAAGGTACTAATATTACTGTATTACATGTCTAAATAAGTAATTGATTATTAACCGGTTTAGGTAAAGTAACAGTTACTTAGGTTCAATAGAGTAAAAATTAATAGGATGATTCATTATTATTTATCCATCACACCCAGATAGTGAATAGGGCTGCAACATTTTGTTGCTGTAACAAACTGTTTTTTACGGGGCAGCGTTGTTAGCCCTGCACCCAACCCCCAAACCTGGAGGACCGGTGGACCATTCTTGGTCCTTACGTTTACAGCACCTGGTATTCCCAAATGGTCACCCATTTAAGTACTGACCAGGCTCGATGTTGTATAACTTTGGTGAGCGGACGGGAACCGGTGTATTCAACACGATATAGCCGTAGACAATACGATAATTAATGTAATCTAATTAGATTTATTTAATTAAATCAATTCATTCGACTAGATAATTAATTCAATCTATTCAACAAAAAACAATTTAATTAAATAATTAATTCAATTCGATTCGATTTATTCAATTGGATAATTCAATTTAATTGATCAGATATTCAAATCAATTTATTTAATATGTCAATTTAATAATTAATCAATTTATGTGATTAGATAATTAATTCAATAAAATAAAATTAAATAAAAAATTAATTTGGTTTAATAGCGAATAAAAAAGCCCATAAAGGTGTAACGTGGGCACGGTAAAAAAAAGTAATATACACATATATAAGTAAAATATACAAATATACACAATATGTGCAAACAATATTACTAAAATATAAAATACACATAAAATAAAAAACAAAAATATGCAATAGTCAAACAAAATATATATAAACATACAAAGTATACAAACATATAACATCTAAAAGTAACGTACATACATAACAAATATCACATAGACAAACAAAAATACATGTAAAATAATGCAAGCGTAAATGTATGCATATACGTATATATATATTATACACATAAACATATATAAGTACACACTGCGAACGGAACACATAAAACAATACTATGAAAAAACATGTATGAAACATGTATGCACAGATAAAGAATGTATATACAAAATAAGAGAAAGTACATACATATAATATATATATATATATATATATATATATATATATATATATGCATAAACACATACTCGCACATATATAAACTGATATAACATAAGTAAAAACATTCATATTTTTTTTTATAAGCTTTTCACCCCGAGCAAGGCATGTCACTGCCACTACTGCTCAGGGGGCTACATAGAGTGGAGAAAGGATGATTAAATATAGGAAATGTCAGAGGGTGGGTGATAGGCGGGTAAGGATACCGAGAATGAGGGTTGGGTAGATGAGTGTTCTGAGAATAATTGGGAGTTAGGGTGATGGAAGGTGTCTATTGACCCTACATTTAAACACCTGGAGATTGTAGCTGTCGGGAAAGCAGACTTGTGGAAGGGAGTTCCACAGGCGGGAAGCGCGAGAAAAGAAGCTGTTAGAGTAGAATGTACGGTTACATCTTATCTGTTTAACTGTAAAAGGGTGGGACCTAGTTGCTAATCTAGTATCTCGTGTACATTCGTGCTTAGGCGGCACCAGACTCTAAGTTCATCGGAGCAGAAGCCATGAAAGTACTTGTAGAAGAGGCACAGGGAAGCCACATCACGCCAGTGAGAGAGTGGTTGCAGCCGGTCTGCCAAGTCAGTATCAACCACGTTACAAATCCTCCTTTGTATTTTGTCAAGAAGCCCAAGGAGAGCAGCAGGGGCACCCGACCAGATATGGCAGCAATATTCAATACACGGGCGGATTGTAGATTTGTATATGTGCAGAATAGATTCAGGTGGGAAAAACTTCCGGGTCCTGCACAGAGAGCCGACTTTCATAGCAGCAGATTTGGCAATGAATTCGATATAGTCATTCCATTTGAGGTCCGCTGAAAGTGTAAGGCCAAGGAGGCGTATTATTTTACTCTCTGGGAGGCTAGCCTGTCCCATGCTAATGGGAGGTAGATGCGATTGTGGTTAGTTGATAGCAGCTTCGTTTTAGAAGCATTGAAATTTATATACGAACTCAAAATAAAGAAAATATAAACATGTTACACACACACACACACACACACACACATATATATATATATGTGTGTGTGTGTGTGTGTGTGTGTGTGTGTGTGTGTGTGTGCAACATGTTTATATTTTCTTTATTTTGCGTTTGTATATGAATGTTTTTACGTAGCTTTTTACGCAATATATTACACAATAACTTATCTTGGTATTGTTTTTGTTGAAAATGTTTTTGAGTGTAGAGGAGTGGTTGAAATGACTGTGGATTAAATTTAGGAAAATTTTACCGACATTTGTTTTAATGTTATTACTAAAAGGTGGGTGAAACCATATGATCTTACCCTTGCTTGATTTTATATGTTTAGCTTCTTTACTTTTATCAGAGTATTCTAAAGTATCATTGTGGTTACTTTTAGCTCGGGCATTAATATATTTAATTTTACAGTTATCGTAAATAGTCTAATTACTTAAGTTAGAGGATAATCTAACTTGGATGGATTTGTAGATATTGTTTAATAATCTCGGGTGGGGTTAGAGTCTTTGTGGAGGTAATTGTGGTTGTGAGAATCCTTAGTATATGGTTTGTATATTCCATTATTAAAGTTGAAAGTTACGTCAAGGAAGTTGATCACCTTGACGTTAGTGGTGGTAGTGATTTTGAGTTTGTGGTCTGTGAAGAATTTTATCAGGTCCTTTTTTAGTCGGTCCGTTTGTTGTGGGTTTGTATTTCTTAGAAGGATTAATCCGTCGTCTAATCCGGTGTTTTGTTTTTTATTATTTCGAAAAGATACCTTAGTCTCCAAAATAACAAAATATCGACCAATTCATACGCCTCTACTGAATCGTACGCAGACATAGCAATGCTGAAATTTGACTTGTCTTTTTTGCTTTATAGAGAGCCATCGTGAAATAGGATGGATTTTTGTGCTTGCATGATAATATTTCAGTATTTAGTACGTTTGCATATAACCTAATTTAAGCCCCCATCGCTCCACTCGATGACCCCTTGCCATTATTGGGGGTGGTCGTTGATACTTTTGTAACTTTTCTTTTGTTTCAGGTCGGGTATTGACACTACGCAAACCCCTTTATCACCCGGGCGAGGTAGACTGGTTGCCAACCAAGACTATAGAACCCAATCTGCCCTACTGTTCATCCCATGAGCCGATATCCACTGCACTACAACGCACATTCACCTGTATGTAAACATGCATAACAAATACCAAATATATTTTTAAATTAATAATGAAAATGAAAAAAAAAAACAACCGACGCTACATCACAAACTGACGTATAAAAACGCTATACACCAAAAAAGGAAACACCGACGCGTGAAAACACCATACTTGCAAAAAACCCAAGACGATAACCACTGATGCGTGAAGACAGGATATTTAAAAAAAAAAAACAAAACAAACACAACATGACATCCACCGACGCGAGAAAATACGATACTTGAAAATAACCGACATGACACCCACCGACGCGTGAAGATCCAACGATCGAAAACTACCAAAGCAAACACTGTATATATATATATGGACACAACCTTATCAATATAATAAAAAATATTTTATCATGGTTTCGAAAAACTCAGTCCGCTCATAAGGTATTGAATAATATAGGATTTAGGATCAAACTTTCTCCAAAAATTAGAAAAATAATCCGAGCTATAGATAAATTAAACAAATCTTAAGTAAACTGCTTAGTATATAAACAGGGCGCCTGCCATTATATATATATATATATATATATATATATATATATATATATATATATATATAGTTTTGTGCAAAAGTATTAGGACATGGGTAATTTTCTTAAAAACCTCACTAAAATTCAAATACAGGGTGAAAAGCCAAGTAAATTACTAATAAATATTGATTATTAAAACTAGGTGCAAAAGAAATGTATTAAAAAGAAGTTATATTAAATTTTTCCTATTTTATATTAAACTCCACCCGCAATGCCTCCATGGGGATAATCGCTTTCCGGGTGTTCGGGACTCTCACAGGACCCACATCCACTGGCTTTCTTTGGCCAGTGCTACCGCCGATTGTTCTTTTAACAATCGGCCAGACGGTTTCGACTGTGGACTCTGGACCTCTTCATTCTCTGTCGAATGGTAGTCCAATACGCTTTCATTCATCCATTTTTCTCGGAGTTGGGAGAGGAGTGTCTCATCCTCCTCTTCCCATTCACTTTCCACCCATACCGTCTTTCTTCCAGCCGTCCCGTAGGCTGGTTGACTTTCATCTACGGCCGACAACCAGATCTCCAACATTCTCTCTCTCCCAGGGCTCGGCACCCTTGGCTCCCCCCAAGGACCCCGCAGGTCCTCAGACGGTCTGTGTTCTCTATCGTCTATCTTCGACTCTGCCATTCCCTGTTCCTCCCCGTAATCAGACATTAAAACAATAATCAATAAGAAACGAGAAGGGAATCGATGCACGGGAATCTGGCAAGCTATCAAAACCATAGGAAGAACCCAAAAGTGTCTTACCTGGTGGTGTTTTCACCGACGAAGTCCGCCAGGGACCTCGACTCGCTCGGTGGTTATTCAGGGTCGATCCCCGGTCACGGCAACCAGTTGTGATACTACCTCCAGGGTCCCCGATTCGCTCGGTGGTAACTGAGGGTCGATCCTGGTCTCGGCACCAATAATGTAACACGCAGTGCGGACTGCTGGCTACCCTCAAGCCACGTCTTGGTCACGGCACCCAAATGTGAACACTGCACATGGCGGACGCACCTCACGCCAGATCCTGTTCGAAACATTCGAAATCTCTCGGGGGTATATTCAAGTAGATGCCTTACATGACACAAACCAAAGTGCCATAGAAAACAAATTATATAATTTACAAGAACCCTTAAAGAAAATTCGGAAATATAAGAATATTATACAAATCACAACCTCAATAACATCTCGCTATTAGAGACTCATATATCAAACAACTCTCTCCTACCATCAACCTTACATTATTTGATAGTGGAAATAGAGTACTGAAAGTTTTCTTTTTTACAGAAAAATGCTCAAGCGATTTCCAGTCGTACGCGGCATGTGAGAGTTTGGAATGAACGCTTCTATTTAAAATACAAAACAAAAAACCTGGCGTTACAATAAAAAAAAACGAGAATAAAATAACAATAGCAAAGATATCACACCCTTAAAAATGCCCGGAAAATCGGTATAAGGCGATAATTATGTAATTTTTAAGTTTTTCAACGAAAGATGCTTGAAAGAAAGGTTGCTGCTGAAGTAAATTGCAGAATTATATTAATGCTCAGCCACTTAATATGGCGCTTACGTTGTTCATTATTTATATGATATACTCTGATAGGGGAAACTTTGAAGGCCCGGTATTTTTGAGTCCAATTTTGCTTCTATTGTTGTGCTCATTTGTTATGTTCCTACTGTTCCTCATGCTGTCGAGCACTTTCTAAGCACATTTCTGTTGTTTTGCTGTATTTTCAAGTGTTTGCCCACCACTCTGCAAGTAATACTGATAGTGATTCGTAGTATGGTCATTTTTTTTTTTTATTGGGCGAGTTTAATTGAATAGCATTTTCACATCAACTACCCTCGTTGTAACATTTTGAACTGGTCGAGTTTGAACTGGTATAAAAGGTCAATTTTCACCAAAATATGTTACTGACTACCTATTGAAACATTTAGTTGTGGTCGATCATTATTAGTCAGGAAGGTATTTACAAAATTATATGTTATTTTATATCAAAGAAAACAAACAAATTATATCTATTAGCTTTTTTAATATTTTTTTCTTCGAGGTTTTCATATCTTAGTGTTGAAGGTGTGAAGATATTGTTCGTATTAGTTCTTGTTAAGATTAGGTAGAAAGAAAGAAAGAATGTCAAAAGAAACCAAAGAACAGTGTATAAAGAGAGAAATAACGAAAGACAAAATCGATGAAATTTAAAATCATTGATGAAATTTGATGCTAAATGACCTGTATAAAACCTCACACTAACTCTTCTCTACTTAACAACATATCGTTATAAACTAATTATCATAAAATGTTTAATTAACAAAGACAAATTAATATCTTTCTCAAAGCACTAATTAACAATAAACAAACACTCATCAGTAATAGTGTTCTAAGTTACGTCATCGATGACCAAATAAAGTTTTATCATGAACATTCATATTGCATACAACGGTGCAGTGGATATCGGTTTGGAACGAGAAATCAAAAATCCAAGTTCAAATTTCAGTTGAATTTGTTGCATTCACTTACAGGCAAAATACCCTTGGGAAAGGTTTTAATCCGTCTCTTCTCCTCCAGTTATGGGTTAATAGCAGGGCATATTGGGTTCTATATCCTTGGTTAGCAATCAGTCTACCACAGAATGCAATGGCAGTCTACTTCAGGAAAATCTTCTGTCCAATCAGTATCATATATAGCACTTAACTGAGTAATACACATACAAATGCCGTAACCGAATTCCAGCAAATGACAAACAGGATGAAATCTCTACAAAAATATTAATTTATACATGCATAAAACCAGATTTATTTTCTATTAAAATATCTTAAACTTTTAACTTGGTAATTACTCATTAGTCATAAATAACACCAGATTCAAATCAAATTCCTAATAAAAGATGTCGTTTATAAATGTCGTTTATAAATTTGCTTTCTCTGTTGTAGATTTTACCTCCGAAAATAGAGAAATATATTACTGCAGTTCTACAGAAACGCGTTTCATAATTCCAATATAAGAACTGTACTATGCTACACTATCAGAAGTCGGTGCCGAACCTATAATCTTACAAACTATCTGTGGACCTAGGCCTTTCTCCTTTAATTCCTAAATTTTTCCGGAAAGAGCCGTACTCCTAATAGACTAAAAAATAGGTGTAACTTATGTTTAGAAGAAAAAATTAGAATACTAAAATACAACAATCAAAATCAACGATTGAATCAGAGGAATTAAATAGTGTTTAAATGTTGGCATAAAAACAAATTCAAATTTCCATAATATAAGTTTAACTCAATTAGCTACTATATTTCCATTTATTCACTCCCTTTAATTCTTCTAAAGCCAAAAGTATAACTAATTTTGATTTTTCGCCGTCTATAGCTTCTATACACTTACCGTTTAACGTTTATAAACTCCCCCCCTTTTTATGATCTTCCCAGCTCCCTTTCCGTTTATCTATTACTTCATTTAATCTATGTTTTAATGTTATTCTCACCCCTCCATATTTTTTCCTCTTTTTAATTTACATTAATTCTTCATATAAATCCAAATGAAAGTCATAAAGGTTTATTCGGGACTTATTTTTATATGACTTTTTCTTTTTAAGACAAAAAATTTCCACCCTTTCCTGACCCTTGTCTCATGCCTTTCGTCTATGAAATTTCTACTTCCGACGCGATCTCAGTCCACACTAGGTTTTAAAAACCAGACGACTGACATCTTCGTCTGCCGAAATAAGGCAATTCCTTAGATGAGGGGATTTGAAATTTGTTTAAAAAATATTTATTGTGTAGTTTAAAACAATGATCTTTTCTTATGGATCATTTTTAATATCTTCAAATCCTTAATATTATATTACTAAGATTGGCTTGGATTATTTAGTGACCAAGGAAAGTTTTCTTACAACTGATTTTTTACCGTCACTATATATATATATATAGTGACGGTAAAAAAAATCGGTAGAATCGCCGACTGACGCTAATTCGGTCGGGTTTCAATCCTGGCCTAAAAAGCAATCGGATGTCTAGCCGTAATGATGAGCTGTGATACAGCGAAACAGATCTGTCTGCGGATCCACTGAATGATCTGTTTCGCTGTCAACGGATGACTATATATAGATATATATATATTGCCCTACGTCGATGACACCACTCGGAGTTTTTTGCGTTATGCAATCTTAGAATATTTCAAATTTTACGTTTTATGAATTACACCCCTTTTGTTTATTCTCCCTGAATTTTGATATTTTTTAGTGTTTATAATATATTTTTATTGTATAATTTTAAATTTTAAATTTTAATTTTAATTTAAAATTAAAATTTAATTTTTTTCTATATGTATTCTTAGAATATTTATCTTTTTATACTTGTTACTAAAAAAGCAGTAAATCTATAAGATTTAATACCATGAACATCGAATGAACTTAAATTCAAATTTATTAAACTCTAAGTTTAAAAAAATGCACCTGATGATTGCATAACGCATAAAACTCTGAGTCATGCCATCGACGTAGGAAAATATGTATAATTATAATTATATATATATAAATTAGCACTGTTCATACTGCACTGAGCACTTTTTTATTAACACCTGAATAGTAATACTATACATATGTGCACCCTCATATGCATATTTCTTAATTCACACAACTATATATATATATATATATATATATATATACATCAATTATTAAATATTCATTGCCCCTATTTTTATATTGTGCACTGTTTCAAATTAATGTTTTGAACGTTGTAACTATTTTCTTCGTTCTTATTCATTTGTATATATATATATATATATATATATATGTATGTATATATTCGTCCACATATAAGCCTGTTTTGCTGTATCACAGCTCATCAGTGTGGCTAGACTTCCAGTTGTTTTCGGCCAGGATCGAAACTCCACCGATTTCGTGTCAGTCGGAGCCCCTACTCCATAAGCTATAAGCGCATGGAATGAGAGAGGGGAAAGCGTGTTATATATATATGCAGTGTATACACACGTTAGTCACCGGGGTACTTATTCAGGATGTCCCAGAAGTCGCGCACCATATACTAATTTTTATTTTTCTATGTTTCAGATTTGTTATCAAATATGAAACATAGATACACCAGAATTGTATAAATGCTTAATGCCTATCTTAGTCTTTGCAACAATTCAGCTATATTCTGCCTCAGTATCTAACTACCGATCTCAGTCTGTTTCTACAGGGTGATCCCCAACCCCAAAAACATAACCCATAAGTATCGTAACAAATCCTACAAAGGTCTAGTTATTTTCAAGAAACTTGGTGGATTTACACTTCACTCTATGTAGGATCATTTCCCAAATTTGTGGTTAACTTGATTTGCTTTGCAAAAATTTACGATCTTTCTAAAATATGCTCCAAATGCTGGGTTGAAGGCAAACTTGCAAATGTTGCGCAAAGTTGTTCATTACTCAGACACATACCTCTTTAGGGATTTTCCTGATTTTTGCTGTGATTGCTGCCTTCACTTCACTAATCGTTTGAGGGTTGTTCTGGTACGCATTACCGTTGAGATAACCCCTCCAATAAAAATCTAGGTGGTGCAAGTCTTGTATAACATCAATATTCCTTTCTGTTCGAGCACTCATCCTTCAACCAGAATAAGTGTCCCTCAGACGTTTAGTGTTCAGATTTTGCACTGTTCCGTACTCTCTGAACTTCTGAATCCAGTCAAAAATTCTGCTTTTTGGTGGAACATGACGACACTAAAACTTTCTCTAAACATTTACTTGCACTAGAGTGTATGATTTGTTGGCAAAATAGACCGCCACACAAAATTTCCTTTCTTTGGTTAATCAAGACACATGGGAAATATTATTATTTCAATATTTCATGAACAAGTCAACTTTTATACCCTGAAAAAGAAAAGAAGAAAAATTAATATTAACAGTTTTATCCAAAATTCTGCCTTGCTTGGGGTGAAATGATTATATAAAAAAATTAATATTCAATTATTGCATATTCATTTAGCTATCTTAATTTGTTCGTAAATACAAGATAATCCTGCTGAAACGATTTTGAAGACCATATGCAAGATCAAAATTTGACTAACTGGTCATTTTATCATTTAACTCTCTTCCTGATGACTTAGTTTTGCAAACGAAGGTCTAAATAGTGGGTTTTTCGCATCTACCGCAAGCTCCTCGTCTACCGGTTGCAATGAATGGGAAGGTTAGACTTTATCCGAAGTTGATGCTGTGATGATTCAGTGAGTGCTTGGTTCATTCTCGAAAAAGTAGACAGCTCGATGAGCAGTGAGTCCTCAGCTTTGCCGGAATATGGCGAGTTAAAACAATACTGCTCATCGAATAGAATCTACAATACATTCATTGTGCAAATAGATGCATAATTTATGCGTATTTAGCCTCCAATCACTGTCAGTTTTGATTTACAAAAATCTTGTTTCATATTTTCACTGCTTTAATACAATGTTTTTTAGCGTTCAAATCTCTCAAAACCTTCATAGTAATTACGTTTTCATCTCCATCAATATACTTTTGCATGAGACTCTTTGTTTGCATTTTGATCTATTCTTACAAGTCTTAGTTTGACCTTCTGATTTTACCTTTTTTCCAATGTTGATCGGATTAACAGAAGGTCGGACAACAGGACTTCTACTTGTAGAATAGATGGATAGAAAAACAAACAAATAGTAAATGGGAATCACATGTTTTTTTTTTTTATCAAATGTCGGTGGGATTAATAGAGGATTGGGCAAGTAGAAATCAACCTGCGATTCGATTGGTCCATTTATAATGACAGAAAGATTTTTATTTCATTGTTGGTTACTCCATAAATGTTTTGCCAAATATGGTTATCTTGTGCGTGCCTGCACACTGAGAATGTGGTCCAAAGTGTTTGTATTTGTTGTGATTTTTTAAGCTTTTACTTTTTCTTTTGCCCTAAATGCGTTTGTTTAGAAAAAGTTTGCAAATTGTCGAACGACACCAGACAAATCTTTGACGGTCGACTCAGTTATAAAATTCAAAGCAAACAGAAGTTGTGCGTAAGTAAAGCGTCGGCCAATATTTTACCCTTTCAATTCTCTTGTTTTGCACATTTCTTTCATCTAATCTTTTCTTCAGCTTTCCATCTGGTCTCCTCTTCCATTTTCATTACTCGTTCACCTGTTTGCTAACCTCTTTGCTTTCATTAAACAAACCATTCATGTATTTCTCGTTTTTCTTTCATTTCCCTTTTCCCGCTTTCTCTTCTTTACTGTTTTTCTTTCTTCTTTCTTTGTTTTTTAATATTTCTGATACTACTTTATTATTGTTTTATTTTTTTATTTTATTCTCTTCCAATTCACTAAGTTTCCTTTCTTTCGCTTTTCTTTCTTTCTTTTTTCTTTCTTTTTTTCCTTCTCTTTCTCTTTCTTTTTTCTTTCTTTCTCTCTTATATATGTTTTCTTTTATGCTTCATTTTCTTTTTTTTTTCAGTTTTCTATTCTTAATTTTATTTTTTACTTTTAAAATGAAGTAAGAAAATGAAATCTTACTTAATTTTTTAATTTCACTTTTTCTCCTTTATTTTCTTTGTGTTTCTCTTTCCACTTTCTTGTTTCTTTATCACATTCCTTCATTTCTTCCCTTACACATTCCTTCATTTCTTCCCTTACACATTCCTTCATTTCTTCCCTTACACATTCCTTCATTTCTTCCCTTACACATTCCTTCATTTCTTCCCTTACACATTCTATTTTATTTCCTTTTTCTTGTTATTTATTTTTCTCTTTTTCTTCCTTTTGCCATCTTTTACTTTTATTTTTATTTTTCTTTCCCCACTTCGATATTTTCCTTCTTTTCTGTTTTTCTTCTTTGCGTTTCATTTTTCTTATTTTATTCAATCATTTTTCTTTTTTTTATTTTCCTTCATTTCTTTACTCTCTTTCTTTTTTCTTTCTTTCTTCCTTTATTTATTTTCTTATCTCTTTTCTTTATCCTTTCCTTTTTTTTACTTTTTTTCATATTTCTCACAGACAATTCTCTCTTCTTCTTCTTCTTTTTCTTCTTCTCACTCTTTTTACATCTTTTTAGACCATTCTATTTCTTTTACATTCTTCTCTTTTTATACATTTTTATTCATTCTTTTTTCATGCTTTTCATATTTTCAACGCGTTTTTCTCTTTAAAAGCAAGTCATTACATGTGCATTGTGGTGCATAGGATATCGACTTGAAACGAAAAATGGCAGAGCCGAGTTCGAATTCCAGTTGAATTCGTTGCATTCACTTACGCGCAAACACTCTCTTTCCACCAGCTATGGGTTAAATAGCAAAACAGATTGGGTTATATAGCCTTGGTTGGAAACAGGTCTACAGCAGAAATTAACGGCAAACTACTGCGGGAAAATTTTCTGTCCAGTCAATCATGTCTCTTTCGAGACATGGTCGCCCAAGCGTGTATCCCGTATGGCACTTAACTGACTGAATTACCGCTCTGCATATGAATTATTTTCTTTATTTCATCCGATTTTTCTTTTCTTTTCATTCTAGTTTTCTTTCCTGCTCTCTGACCATTTCTCTTTTGAGAATGACATATGAAATTAGGCCTTTTAGATAGATATTATATCGAGGTAACAATTCCTATTATATTGTGAAACATTTTTGTCATAACTTTCAGTATTTAAACATTTTTCTTGTCTTATTTAGACTATCATTGTATTTATGTATATGCAGCGTTTATTCTGAGCATTCGCATGTTAAGCGCAAATTACAAACGCGAAGGCTCGGGATAAACGCCCTTATTCAAACAACAAGAAACAAAACATGAAGAAATATATATATATATATATATATATATATATATATATATATATAAGAAAAGAGATAATTAATATAAGTGAAAGATTTGTCACTTAGCATTCCGACTCCAGAGTTTCATAAACCGCACGTCAGGGACTATCAGCAATTGATTACTTATACTTCTCGATTTTTCTTTTTTGATGAAATTATTGGTGCAAGATTTTTTAAGTGTGTGTGTGTGTGTGTGTGTGTGTGTGTGTGTGTGTGTGTGTGTGTGTGTACGTTTATTCGCGTGTGCCCATGTGTTCGTCTGTGCGGATGAGCGTACGTTTAGGGTGCCGTAATTATCTGTTTTTGGGGTGTTATTTGTAATTTTATTCCTTGGCCTTTCCATTTTTTCTTTCAATTGTTGCTATTTTAATTCCGGTTATTTCGAATGTCCTTTTAACTTTTTAGCGTTGTAGTCATTTCTTTAGTTAGGAAAATTGTTTTTCGTTTTTTCTCTTTTTATATAAATAATTGCTATTAATGTTTAAATGTTTTTATTTATATTTTTTAACTTGGATATTATCTCGTTTACTTATTTGGTTTGGTGGCATCTTTAGTTGAATAATTTCAAAATATTGTGGAAAGTTAGAGTATTTACATTATTCGGACTATTGTCCTCATCTTTGTTGCCATTTGTACGACGTTTCGGTCGTTGTACGCTCCGGCCTTCTTCAGGTTTTAGGAATTTCGAACCGAACCCTTTATCATGATCACTGGTGTATATGAACTCCACTCCTTGCGGGAAGCCTCGATTGGAAGTCATGATTTATCTATTTGTTCACCACAAAGAGTCAAGTCAGGAACCAACCATCTATATCTACTGGGCCGTGCGTCCTCAAGAACAAGAACAACTTCTAGGGTCTGTCTAACCTATGTGAAGGGGTTATCGGAGAAGATACAAAGGATCTGTTGTCTGTATAACATCAGGACGATCTTTAGAAGTGGTTCTATACTTCGCAGATACCTCTCTCAAG
The DNA here is from genome assembly GCA_037127315.1 of Ascarosepion bandense. Classification (NCBI taxonomy): domain Eukaryota; kingdom Metazoa; phylum Mollusca; class Cephalopoda; order Sepiida; family Sepiidae; genus Ascarosepion; species Ascarosepion bandense. The sequence goes on along the minus strand of JBBBDQ010000139.1, from coordinate 3,202,814 downwards.
TAAGACCCACAACAGAGGAGGACATGACTGTGTGTACGCCATTCCATGTAATAGTGGAAAGAAATATAAAGGAGAGACAGGCCGCCTCCTTAAGGTAAGGCAACAAGAACACCGCAAGGCCTTAACTCGAGGGGAGATAGAAAAATCAGGCGTGGCTGACCACATATTGGAGGAAGAAAGGAGACACCCACATATATATATAAGTGAAAACTCGCGTACACGAGCACATGTACACTTATCTGTGTGCTGTTATTAATAAACTAGTGCTGAAATAGTAAAGTTATTTTTCAGGGGATAAATCATTGTTGTTTAAGTTTATGGAGTAGCTTTTTTTTTTCTTTTTTTTTTTTTGCTGTTTGAATATCTGCAGATTATGAATAAAAAATATGTTCATATTCACACGTCACAGGTGAATATATATTTTTGCGATCTAAAATTATTTTGCCCCAGTATACTTCCCAAAATCTCCCTCTCTCTCTCTCTCTCTCTCTCTATATATATATATATATATATATATATATATTGTTTTTGTACGTGTTTGCATACGTTACATATCTATTTACCCATATGCCTTATATAGGTCTTAAGTCTTTTCTTTTATAAGATCAGACTTTCAACAATAAACAATGACATATATACGCGCGAGCACACACACACACACACATATACATATATATATATATAATTTACATATGCATTAGTTATAAATTTATTTATTACAATTAATAATTGTCTTTTGTATCGGTTGTGAAATTATACAACGTGGCAAATAGTAAATAATAATATATAAAACAGTGCATTTACTAATAATATTTTGACATAGATAAATACAAGCTTCTACTTCGCTTCATACTGGTGATATTGGTATTTAAAATAAATCAAAGTCTGAAAGAAGAAAGGTAAAGATGAAAGTGCATCTTTTAGGAGCGTAAAAGGAAAGCTTAGGTCGATTGTAATCTAAAGAAGCGATTAATGGAGGATCAAGATGTGCGGCATTTTTGCCTTTGATAATTGTCTTCACTTGCACAAACATTGGCTCTAAATACGTCCTTATCCGCTACCTTGATTGGACGGAAGATTTAGGATAGATAGATAGATAGAAAGAAATACTAAGGCATAGATAGATAGATAGATAGATAGATAGATAGATAGATAGATAGATAGATAGATATGATGAACAGACTGGCATAGATAGATAGATAGATAGATAGATAGATAGATAGATAGATAGATAGACAGATGGAGATATGATAGATAGATAGATAGATAGATAGATAGATAGATAGATAGATAGATAGATAGATATGACAGACTGGATAGATAGATAGGATAGATAGATAGATAGATAGATAGATAGATAGATAGATAGATAGATAGATAGATATGAACAGACTGGCATAGATAGATAGATAGATAGATAGATAGATAGATAGATAGATAGATAGATAGATAGATAGATAGATAGATATGAACAGACTGGCATAGATAGATAGATAGATAGATAGATAGATAGATAGGAACAGACTGGCATAGATAGATAGATAGATAGATAGATAGGAACAGACTGGCATAGATAGATAGATAGATAGATAGATAGATAGATAGATAGATAGATAGATAGATAGATAGATAGATAGATATGAACAGACTGGCATAGATAGATAGATAGATAGATAGATAGATAGATAGATAGATAGATAGATAGATAGATATGATAGATAGGATAGATAGATAGGCATAGATAGATAGATAGATAGATAGATAGATAGATAGATAGATAGATAGATAGATAGATAGATATGAACAGACTGGCATAGATAGATAGATAGATAGATAGATAGATAGATAGATAGATAGATAGATAGATAGATATGAACAGACTGGCATAGTTAGATAGATAGATAGATAGATAGATAGATAGATAGATAGATAGATAGATATGAACAGACTGGCATAGATAGATAGATAGATAGATAGATAGATAGATAGATAGATAGATAGATAGATAGATATGATCAGGCAGAGATAAACAGTGAGATAAAGATATATCCTAGCACACCAAACACAGATTTCTACAAACTGGGCCACACATTTATGAAAAAGCTGAGATGAATAAAAAGATTTAAAAATAGATAGACCCGAGCTTATTGCGATAGATTGACAGACAGATTTGAACACATTAAGAGCTAATTGAAGTAATTACTTTCATGACAAGATAGATTCATATACATAGGTACGCAGATGTAATCACACTTTTCAATATCATACAAACCTGAATTAAAGTGTTTTGAGTTCGTTAAGTATCTCCTCTTTAATTTTGAAAATTTCCGGTTTGTTTAAAATTCCAGTCGCGCTTTCGTAAAAATCCCTGTTTGTACGTTTGAAACAAATTGGAAAAATCAGTTATTATAAATCACCTGAAGATACCGAAAGTTTGAAACCTAGGTTGCGGAAATAACTAATTTCCAAATAAAAAATATTAAAAAGTTCTACAATATAAGGGCATTGTGCATCTTTTTAATATAACTGGGTACTGGTATACTTTAATTATGCCCAAAATCTAACTATATATATATATATATATATATATATATATATATGACTGGAAGCAGTCGGATGTCTAACTAAACTGATGACCTGTCATACAGCGAAACAGGACTATCTGCGTATGATTATATATATATATTATTCTACTTCGATGTAGCGACTCAGAGTTTCATGCACTACACAATGATCAATTGTATCTTATAAATATTTTAAAACATGCACTTCATGGTTGCAGAGTCGTGCCACCGATGTAGGATATTATGTATATTTATTGATATAATTGATAGCTGGCATCAAGATTTTACCGTCGAAATAGTTAAATGGCACTGTCTCTTCTACTCTGACTGTTTCTTTTTTAGCAATTCCCGTTTATAGATCTTCCTTTTGTTTGCTTGCTTCCCTGATAGCTATAATCTCCAAAAATTTAAATGCAACGTCAATTGCAATCTTCTATCTCCTTCATTCGCATCCATCTCTATCTTTTCTTCGACATTCTCTATATTTTTTTCTTTCACTGTAAGCCTCTGCGCATCAGTGGTGGCCCTGCCTTACTTGGGGTGAAATGAATATAAAAAAGCTATATATACTTAATAATATACAAGATCTCTTCTCCATCAACTAGTGTTTTGGAAAAACCAACATTGTATATCAGTTTAAATGATATGTGTGAGATAGTGTCTTTGACAGAAAATGAGGTACATAGATTGGCTTGACGAGCACACCATAATCAACATGTCTTAGACTTCATTTGTTGGATACAAGTTCTATTGCACAACATCTAAAAACACATTCGTGTCCACCTTTATAATGCAGTAAAATGCTTGTTGACAATCCCAAATAAACATATATTGTTAAATATAACAGACAATGAATGCCTATTATGTTTAATTATGAGCCGTTCTAAACATCGTACTTAGGCTTTAATTTCAGGTGAAAACAAGGACAAAAATTGTCCAACACTTGGATATTTTTATTATGCTGGTTTTAAGCTTTCGGATCACATGAGCCGTCTTTACAGATGTTACATGGACGTTAACGTAAAGACATCCACAATCAAAGATAATATTATCATGTGTTGACATAAAACATTGCTATGCTACGATAACAGTCATGGAATAGCTTGACTCATGTCGTACAATTGTAATGTGGTTCTATGATGTCACGTGAGAAATCGAAATGTTAACAGAACCATATGTCTAAATTCAATGTAATGTGTTGTGATTAGATTGAAATGTGATTTTATTAAGTATGGGTTGCTTTGATTCAATGTAAATGGCCTCCAATATTTGAAGGTTCTTTTTACTATGTGCATGTGTGAGTATTATTGTGCTATCTCGTATATATATATATATATATGTGTGTGTGTGTGTGTGTGTGTGTGTGTGTGTGTGTGTGTGTGTGTGTGTGTGTGTGTGGTTCTATAGACATGTGTGATGATTCTGTTTGGTGTGGTATAGGAGAAAAGTCGTGATGCGATATGATATTGGGTAACGGATAACCCATTCGTCAGTTACTTGCTAGGCATAACAAGGTCGAATGTAGGAGACACCCAGTGAAGATCTATGTCACTTCTCAGCAAATGATGTGCAAAACCAACTTTCTAACCATTACACCACGTCGAAGTTCCTATGACATTGATATATACGTATAAGTAATGGAGATGTAATCATATACAGATATTTTACAAAGAGCGGATCTGTCTAAAACCATATCATTATCTTTGTTGATATTGATTGAGATAGATAGATAGATAGATAGATAGATAGATAGATAGATAGATAGATAGATAGATAGATAGAATGACGGGAGCAGTGCAGCATAGATATGAACAAACTGGGGTAGCCAGATAGAAAGATAGATACATAGATACAAAGATAGATTTGAAAAACAAGAGTGTGGGAGGGAGTGAAGTGTGTCTGCTAATAGCCGCAGGGATTTGAAAGCTTTTACGCCTGATCCCTACGGATTAGGGTTGGGACATCATTCCTTGTGTACCGACAAAGTCAAGTTAAGTAGGAAAGACAGAGCAATGAGCCTCCGGATTTAGCGCTGTAGACCCTTTTTCTGTCAGCAGATCCAATGAAGTCTTTGTTAGAACCGACAGGCAATTTGTCTTTACTCTTTACTACACGAGTTGGCCTCGCCTTTAGCGAAAAAGCTAGACCTAATCAGGACACACCCGCCAAGTATATTTGTCGCAGAGATAAGGGTTTCTTTTAAATATTTGTATATTCCTTGTTGATAGTTTTAACTTCCTAACCATGGATACTTACTTCAATATGCAATGAATCGGTGACTACTTCTACAGACAGACGAAACCACCGTATACTCTTATATATTTCATTGCAATATCTCGACTTAATATTAATATAACTAAAGATATGTAATCTTTAAATTCTTATCTTCGAATATGCTCTAGATTGTTGCATTTAATCTGTACCTGCGCCTACTGACAAACTTATTTGTCTACTGTAGTGCCTGGTTTCATTTTCAAAACAGTTTATACAGAAATGTAACTCTTTACCCTCCTGAATACTCCTACGGAATACAGTTAAATAGTCTCTACCTCTTCTGATGAGGAAATCATAGTACATTTTCTTTATCACTTCAGTCAGTTAAGTATCATACGTGATACACGATTGGTCGATCATGTCTCGAAAGAGACATGACTGACTGAGCAGAAGATTTTCCCGCAGTATTTCCTGCTATTTAACCCATACCTGGAGAGAGAAGAGACGGATTAATAACTTCCAAAGAGCATTTGTACGTAAATGAATGCAACGAATTCAACTGGACTTTGAACTCGGCTCTCCGATTATCTCGTTCCGAGCCGATATCCATGGCCCCACAACTGGCACTTAAATTTCGATGATAAAAAAAGATTATACATTTATGATTTATTTATTAACGCAAACAAAAATATATAAAATTTGTAACAAAAAGATAATAATTAAAGGTGCCACATCAGCATGTGATCTACAATTTAAGAACATGTTCTCTATTTAAGAATATGGCCTACATGTTCAGTTCTACTGAAGAGTGTAATCTTCAAATCTTAAGGATATAATCTGCATCCACAATTCTACAGAAATCGTGTGAGTCACACTTTAAAAATAATAACGAAAACGACTTAAAAAATATATTAATATACATATAACCACAAATAACTAAAGACTAGATGGTATTAAAAAAATTATAATTGATTTGCGATAAATATAACCTGACTTCATTTTCGACTAGATCCTAAAATAATGCACGTGTCAATACTAATTCTTGTAAACCACTAGCCATAAGCTAAAGCTAATAATTGTTTGAACAAGTTCTTTCCATAAATGTCTCGTCTGTTTTTGGAAAACAAGGCCCAGAGTACAAGGATGTTTTCTTTTTTAAGTTTCAGACTTAACTTTCCACGTATTGATCCAGCCCGTTTATTTCATTGTTACGCTATTTGGTTTAGTCAAATATTTCCGATTATTTTATTAACATGCCAGTTTACAAAAATTCCGAAAGTTCGGATTGCCAGGATATAAACATTTGGCTACAAGAGGGTCATAAATTGTAGACTATACAAACTAAATTTCAAATGGCGGCCACAATCTTAAAATAAAATATGCAGGTGTTGATAACAGACATGAAAGAGAAATATAAAAGTTCTTATTGAATGTTTTATTTACCCCAGCTCTCCCTACCGAGACTAGACACTAGTTTGGGTTTAATGTAGGAACCGAGCACCTACACTTGTGCCAAGGGCAAAAATTGCCCAGTATGATTACTAACCCCCAACCCAATCTCTTTAGTGCAATGGGGAGTGCAGCCACGAGCAGCTGTTCCCCGGGACCGGGTACCTCACATTATTTTATTTTCCCTCCCAGTTGCGTCTGTGACCAAAGACAGATACGCAACTGAGACATGACAATCCTACATCGGCATGGGGTAGGATTGTCATCGATGAGTGTCGAGGATGATACAATGATATATCAAAGGCAAATATTTCATAAATAACTTTATTAATTTAACAAATAAGTAGGAACATAAAATATTATCTTAAACTATCATTTTTAAACAAAATATCAATTGAATACTTTTTTGAAATACGAACAAAAGGGTAACTAACTGAGTTCTTAAATATCTAGATTTCACTGAATCAGTAACAGGTTTTGATGAATGTTGGATGCTATGCGACTTTAATTTTTTCCACAATTCATATTTCATGTAATTTGATTAGATCACTGCAAGCTGAATTTTGCTTATCGGAGGAGCTTTCTTTTAAGTGCCTAGGAAAAGTGGGAAAAATGGTCTGGGACTCCCTGATTTGCTGTCGGACACAAATAAATAAATAATAATAATAATAATAAAGATAAATAATAAATAATAATAATAAATAATAAAGATAGTTCGTACGGAATAAATTTTAGTATTGGTAATTAGTACTTAAAGAAAAATATTAGATAGGTACTTTCACTAACTTGCTGAAAAAATAGCATAGCATGAAGAAAAAATCACCAACGTTAGAAAAACGAAGATTTTCTATCAAAATGTTTGTTATTATTATGAGGAGAGATCAATGTATTTCGTAATTATTTTTTTACAATGTTTTAATCATTTCTAACTTGTCCGAAATTTTGGTAAAAAATCTTGCTTTGATTTTCGTCAGCGGGTAACCAAATTGTTAATTGTATAATGTAATATTTCAATGTATAATGTAATATTACGTAACATAGATTTTTTTTTTTGTTTTTGTTTGTTTGTTTGTTTTTTTGTTTTTCGTTTTTCTGGTGAGAATCACATTAAATTAGAAATTCTTATAAAAATTAAATAATCTTCAGATTTTAATTAAACTTTCAGGGCTTATTTAAAAAATGAATTAAATTATTTTTGAAATTATTATTTTAGAAAATCTTAGTCAAAATATTTTTAACATCTGATATGCCACTCCATTTAAATCACGTAATTTCAAGAAATTACTTTTTGTGTAGAAAATTTGTTATATTGGTTAAACGCAGTAACTCATCTACTTTTTTTTCAAACAGTTGGCCATTTTTTTCCGAAAATCTTCTCGAATGTTCCATGACAGTATTAACTTTTAATTGCTTTTATAAAACATCTATATTAAGGACATCAAAATCTGGAAAAAATATCAGTGAATAATCAAATTTTAAAAGAATTATTTTCGTTGTTTCTTTTTAATTATATTAATTTATAAAATTTCAAATTAAAAAAATGACTTGTTGCGGTTAGGTTATTAATTTATTAAGTGAAAACAACATTTACTAATCAACTTATTTTTAACATTCTTCCATCTTTTCTTTGTTGTTTGAACTTTCAGTCTAGAGAGACAGCATAACACCTTGCATTTCTCAAAATCAACACAAGAACTTAAAAGGTGGAAAACTTAGACGTTAAAATAAAAATTATACAAATTCGATAGGTGGTAAATTGTATGCTGTACATTGTAATTTATTTTTAAATTCAAAGGAAGACTTAAAGTACAATCCAAAGTAGCGTTAAAAATTAAAAGTGTCAGATACCTCTAAGAGTCTCTGAATAAGTCCTAGTTCTCCATTTCAAGTTAAATATTTTCTTATAGTATCGTCCAAGATAACTTATTTGCAATATGTTTAGCGTACGGCATGCCAGGATTGGACTGTTGGCTGATTCTTTTTACTTATGTCTAATATTAGGTACCTATTGTATGCTACAAAACAATCCTAAAAAACTGCAGCTATGAATGCAATTATATAAACATCATAAACAAATTAACCACAATACCAAACATAATCCAAATAAAAAAATAATTTGGTACACATCACCATTTACTCAAATGGTTAATCTCAAGTTAGGCAATAATTTTTTAACCTAGTTCAGAAACACTTCCCAACTAATAACCCCCTTAGCAAAATTTATAATAATAATAGACTGAAACTTAGTTATAGCTGCACTGATAAGCTTGATATGATAATAAAAACACAATAATAAAATCTTAAAGCATCATTATGATATTAATCATAACAAACTTATGACAAATTACGGTAATAACAGTAATTTTTGCAATTGTCATATTTTCTCTGAAAAATAAATGTCTTACAAATTCCATAGTATACCAAGCTACCATCTCCACTCCTGAAAGTCCTATTTTTACCAAACAATATATTGGGTGTACTAAGAATAGTTTTAAGACACGATTTTATCAGCATAACCTATATTTCAATAATAAAATATATAGTAATTCTAACTCTCTCTCTTTCTCTCTCTCTCTCTCTCCCTCTCTCTTTCTCTCAATACTACTGGCAAAATAAAACTTAGACAGTTAAATGAAAATATTAACAAAAGCTTGAAAATGTAAATCGTTATAAGAAATATGTTTCCTTTGCTTACAAGAAAAAATCCATATAATTAGGTTCCCAAAGGCTAGCTTGTTGAACCAACGTAATAAAACCACTATTTTTTGCCACCATAGAATTTGCCATACTCTTAAATATATCTAAAACTATCTCAATATATTTACTATTTGCGCTATAATATTTAGCCCTTTTTAAAGTATATACCTTAAAATTCAACTTATTTAACTGATATTTTGTCACCGTTTATCTAGTACTTATATTTTAAAACTTCACTTATGTTCTTTTTCATCTATATGGGCTTTTTTAAATATTAACAAAATCATTTAAGAATTTTTTTTTATTTTCCTATATTTTTAATATTTTTTTCCAACTGTTTACATTTTATATTCTGTGCCACTGTCTTATTTCATTTCTAGTTTAAACTTTTGACATGTCCAGTTGTCTTTGGCAAAACATTGATACATTTTGTGTATGAGTTCACACACACAATTCTTTTAAAATTTAATAATCCCCCATCCCACTTTATTCATCTCGTTTGATGACCTTCTTTATTTTTGGTTTCATTAATTTCATTTTTTAAATCTATCTATCTATCTATCTATCTATCTATCTATCTATCTATCTATCTATCTATCTATCTAACCACATTTTACTGCCTGATGATGGTATATTAAACGCTGAAAATTTATAGCTATTAAATTCCTGTATGCTATAATCGAAATATGATGAAAAATGACATAATAATAATAACTATATATTTATGCTCTACTTTCGTGTTGAGCACTTTTTAAAAGTAAATATCTAACTGAGTAATGTACTTCCATTAGTATTGATTATTTATATATATATATATATATATATATATATATATAAGATGCGCGTAAAAAATGAAAAGAATTCAACTGGAATTCGAACTCGGGTCTCCAGTTTCTCCTTCCGAGCCCACTACAACACAACGGACACCCTAATTATCTAATTACATAAATTGATTAACTATTGAATTGATTCTGAATTATATTAATTGCCGAATTGAATAATTTGAATTAATTTTCTAATAGAACTAGTTTTTAATTTAATTGATTATCTATTTGTATAGATTTAATTAATTATATAGTTGATTAAATAGATTTATTTGATTATATTGAATTATATTATATTAATTAGCCAATTAATTTTTTCTTTAATCTTTACTCTATTAAAGCTCTAATTTCTGCTTTACATTAACCGGTTAATAATCAGCTATTGATTTATACACGTAATGCAGTAATTATATAGAAAAATATTTCAATTTGATTGATCATAATCCCTACAGTTTGTTTGATTAAATAAATTTATTTGGATATATTTCAATAGATAATAATAACTACCTAATTAATTTTTACTTTCATCTTAACACTGTTAATCTTCTAATACAAATGTAAACAAACCAGACACTGCGCTTATACCTGACGGGCCTTGATTTTACTTTATTTTTATTTATAATCTAAATTAAATTATAAATAAAAACAAAGTAAAATCTTATTCCATTTTAGGATCCACTCGTGGAGTACTATATTAAGAGGCCTCTGCATACCGCCGTGACCTCGATGGACTGGAGGAGGCTAACAAGTAGATCGTTTTAGTTTCAGTTTGAGCAAACAAAACTGCTGCGTACTGCGTACTCTTATGTTATTGGCTCGAGAAATTAAAGAAATCTTTTAATTTTATCTTGACTGGAATATCATTTAACTTATTTATTTAAAGTAAGTATATTTGATAATTTTAGTTTGAGTCCATACATTATTTATATTTAAATTGTAAAAAGTAAACTTTGGTGCTTAAATTTACTCGCACAAAAAGATTTACCTTAACATTTTTAAATTAAAATTAAATTCATTTTTGGCATTTTCCCTCTTAAAGTTTGTTCAACATTTTTGATTAAAATTTTAAAAATTATTTATTGATAAAATGCAATTCTTTTTTAGTAATTTGTGTTATTTTAAGAAGCAAAACAAAAAATGTTTAACAAATTTGAACAGAATTTAATTTAGTTTCTTCAAAGACGTAAAGAAAAACTATTTTTATTATAAAATGAAATAAAAATGTTTGTTTCTTTTTTTTCATAAATTCAATGTCATTACTTAATTTGATATTTATTTTTGATATCGCTAAAAACATTGTTTTTGTGTGTGAAAACATAACGTCAACGAAAGTTTAATTTTCTCAAGTTTTTAACCATGATAAAAAATTAGCATAAGTCAACATTTTTCTCTTAAAAGTTTAAGTTTGAATAATAAATTTGAATAAAATTTTAAAATAGAGAAAGGTTCATTAACATTTCTCTATTAACACTTTATCCAACATTTCCATTAAAAGTAAAAAAAAAACAACAAAACAAAAAAAAAACGAATTTCTTCGCGCTTCTGTTTCCGAAGTTAAAGAATAAATGATTATTTTTAATTAGTTACCAATTAGTGAACTGTAAGTATTTTCTTAAACCATGCTGTTCACTGCTACTAGTTCAGTCATTTATTTTATTTACCCATTTGAGAAGGAAGCTCTTTTTTGCACATGGCCAGAAGTGATGGATCGGAGACATAGTCTCAAAAGATTGCGAAAAGCCCTCTCCCGCTCTTCTCAATCTCCTTGCGAGGAGTTTTAGGAACAAAAATGATCTCCTCTTTTATGTCTGGAGGGGCAGTTTTTTTTTGTTTTTTTTGTTTTGTTTTTGTTTTGTTTTTTTGTTTTGTTGTTTTGTCTTTATGGCTGACCCTTTGGGAGAGAGCCAAGCAATAGCTTAACATTTAACAAGTACCAGAAATTTAAATACTAACTTCAAATTGAATTTTTTAATTCCTAGTTTAATGGCACTATGCAATTATTACTATTTTTTGTTTGATTAAAAACTTTTTTATTGTTGATAATTAAACGATTAATAATATTGTGCAAAACTGCAAACCTGACAGTATTCTTCAAACAAAACCATTTTTTTTTATTAAGAAGTGGATTCTCAAGCTGAAGGCAACTCTCTAAAATTTTTGGTTTTAATTAATTGTGTGTATTTGGGCAGGGTGCGTTGATAAAAGCTGTAATTAAGTGTATAATTAATTTAGTTTAAAAATTTATTCCTAAATTGAAGTAGTAAGAGAAATATTTGTTAAAGATATTTAATCTACCATTTCAGAGACTATTTAATTCCTAGTCATGCCAACAAAATTGGCCTTCAAATTTTGATATCATAAAAGTTAATGGAAAAATACGTCCAAAAGATCCACCATCTGTATGTCCAGGTATGCCAAGTAGTCAAATACCGACATCCTCAGCTGTTCAAAGGAATATAAAAAAAACCTCCAGTACTGTTAGAAATCAAGTTGCTGATGAACTTAATGCTTTTTTAGAATTAGATAAAATTGATTATACAAATTTGAAAGAAAGTTTGCTTAACAACAAAAAAGACTTTATATGTCCAGTTGTTGCATTTTCAGATGAAAATATTTTAACTGTTCAATCATCAAAATCTATTGATGGTATTCCTCTCTTTATGTTAAAAATTTATAACAATTTGCGCTTTGAAACATTTCTTTATGGAGTTAAGTGTTATATTAGCAGCCTGTCCAAAAATCGTATAAATACGGTTGATACTTGGTCAAAACTGGAAGAAATCATCCGATATTTAAATTCTATGGCTTTTGATCACAAGAAAAATATCCTGAGTCAACAATTTTTAGCAATGGCTCCTAAAATGGTTGAAATAAAATACAGCTCAGATATCGTTGTGCGTGCTTTTGGGTACTATGCAAGATAACGGACATTGTATAATGAATTAAGATATGATTTTCAATGACCCTCATTAGCAATATTAGGAAGGATGACGTCAAAAGTTTCAAAGCTTAATGAAAAAACTTTTTGTTATCTATATTTAATACCAGTCAAAAAGGGTTCATAATTCTTTATGATGAAGATGTTGCTATATCATGGCAAACAACTATTTGGTAAATCAGTTGACAATCCATCTGTACTTGCTCAAACAGTACTTGGTATAATGTTGATATGTCTCAATGTGGGTTAAAATTTTCTTACAAAATTGATTCCAATTTCAAAATTAACATCCGCCTTTTTATTTGAACAAATTCAGTTAACAGTCCAAGCCATCACATCTGTACCAGCTGATGTAGAGGCTATTATATATCATGGCAACCGCATAAATCAAGATTTTTTTAAAATTATATCCTACACTTCCTGAAAAACCTTGGTTAACTAAAGATAATAAACATTTGCTTTTTGATTATGTTCATCTGTTGAAAAATATTCGCAATTTGTGGCTGACAGAAAAAACAGGAAAACTAATCTTTGATGGAGTAAGTCGAGTTGCAAAATGGACTCATCTTAAACGGTTATATTGTTTTGAATCTGAAAGACTCGTCAAACTTTCAGATTTAAATGAAATTTCCATTACTCCAAAGCCAATAGAAAGACAACAGGTTTCTACTTGCCTCAGAGTGTTTTCTGAAAAAAACATATAAGGCAATTCTCACTCAGTCTGAAATAAGTGCAGGTAAGAATGATACTGCCCTCTTCATAAACAAGGTTTTGACATGGTGGAAAATTTTAAATGTTAAATCCCTTCAAATTGATAAATTACATAATGATCCTCTACAAGCTGAAATCAGATCTCCAAATGACATTCGACTTGATTTTATCCTTGAATTTGGTAAAATGGCTCTTTATGGCTGGCAGTCAAGGTAATCGTAAAAAACAATTATCCTAAAACACTGCTAATGCCACAGATCACACTTGCAATGGAATTGTTAGTCTATGTCGACACCTTTTAGCTACAAGTCATAAATATGTACTACTTGGGCAATTTTTAAATGATCCGTTAAAAAAGAATTTGGTAAACTTCGCCAAGGATCAGGTGGCACCTATTTTATAAATGTTCAAAAATGTATTGAAAAGCTGCATATTAAATAAACATTTTTACTTTTAAATCAAAATGTAAATATTGATGAATTTGATGTTAATCTAGATCTTGTGATTATAAACTTTGTGAGGATGGTTCAGAAATATTTGACAATCTGGAAAATTTAGAACCATCTCTTTCCAATGAAATAAAAATGGCTCTCGTGTACATAGCTAGATATATTACAAAAAATGATAATCAACCCAGTGAATGTAAAACTCATTTTTATTATGAAAAGTATGGAAAATATACCAATTTAATTGACCGTGGAAAACTAAAAGTTCCTTCTGACCAAACTTGTCAATGGTTATTTTTTGTTTCATCCTTTTCTATACAATAAAGGAAAAGGTTTGCTATAAATCATTAAGTAACATTTTTATGCCTATTTCTGAGTTTCATTTTTTCAACATGGAGAAAAAGCATGCTTCTATTTTTGCAAATATATTTTTGAAAATTTTTTGCAAACATGGCACACCTAGATCAGAAAAAGAACCAGCTCTAAAAGTTTTGAAACTTTCCTAGAATGATTTTGTTTTATTTGTCAATATTTCTGCGATGATTGATTGTTATATACACACTTCGGCCGATGTCTTCCAGCCTTCTCAGGTTCTGTTTGTAACTGTAATGTAAATTTAAACCAAAGTCTTTATTCACTCACAGGGAATAGATTGAATGAAGGATTCAGTGACACCTGAAAAAAATATAAATTTCTGATTCAATATATCTTTTACCAGAAATCATAATTGCCTCTTTGTGTTGTTTAATAATTATCAGTGTTCATGGCAAAAATACATATTTTCATTCATTTTTATCTTTCAACACATACTATTATCTTTGGTGTGGATAAAAATGTTATTTTAAGTATTTCATAAAGTGGTTGACTTCATTTTCTTCTCAAATTTCTGAAAATCCTACATCTTTCAATAGGCCTCCAGTTCTGGCTCTCAGTTGCGCCATGACTTGGCCTTGAATATAGAACGCCATGGATCCACTATTAACCTAACTCGTTTATACGTTTAATAAATACAAAAATATTTGTACATGCAATCTTACCTATAACGAACTTTTAGAAAGCACCTGAAGATTACTGAAATGCATGAAATTCAGTGTCGTGAGTAAATTCAGAATCATTTATGGTAAAGTGCTCGATATTGAGAGAGATATAGAAAGTTTATAGGATGAATGTCGAAAAGTTTGTCACTTAACTGATCAAATTATGATGTTCTCACTCCCAGGGCTTATTTTCATATATATATATATATATATATATATATATATATATATATATATATATATATTCAAATGAATAAGTGCAACGTTCAAAACATTAATTTAAAACAGTGTTCAATATAGAAATAGACCAATGAATATTTATTATAAATTATACTTTAGAACATGTACAAACTACAATCTACTACAAAATTGTACATTTTGTTTCGACGTTGAAAGAACAATGTCTCGTCAGGTAAAGAATAATGATGATAATAAACGTTGTTGTTCTTTCAATGTCGAAACAAAATGTACAATTTTTAGTAGATTGTAGTTTGTACATGTTCTAAAGTATATTATATATATATATATATATATATATATATATATATATTTTAATTCAGATACTTCAATCCAAGGGAAAAAAGCAGGAAGGTAAATTCCAAAAACCCGATCCTAATTAATATTAAAAATTTTATTTTAATATTAAAAAATGATACAGGAAGAGAGCTCCATGTAATAAAATATTACAGAGCAAATATATATTAATAAAGGATTAATTTAAAGATGTTGAATAGCCATTTCGATATGAAGATCCTCACGGGGGATAACACATCACCTCAGCAACAGAAAAATCCTTTCAGAACTGCCATATATACAAAAAATATAATGAACTACATAAAAAATTTTGAGATTGAGACACTATACCAAAATAAAACTAAATTCTAAGAGCAGCAGCTAATTACTACAAAACCAGAACTTCGTAATCTATAAAAGACAGACACGATGAAATTATATATTCTTCTAAACTCATAAAGACTTCAGTGGAGATTGCTACAAAAGAATTACGCAACCACCTAGAAATAGTTATTAAGAAATCTGATAAAGCTAACAACTTTGTTTTTACAAAACTACAACTCAAAAATAGAACAGTTACTTGACGATCAACCTAAATTTTTAAAAACTTACCAATAACCTTACAACTTATCTAAAAGCAAAGATTAATAAATTAATCATAGATAACAATACAAGACAATCTACAACTTACCAAAATAATCAGGGACTATAAACCAGGATACATATATGGTTCTATCACAACGCATAAGCCTAACTTTCCACTTCGCCCTATTATATCACAAATACCCACTTATATCGGCTCGGAACGAGAAACCGGGGAGCCGAGTTCGAATTCCAGCTGAATTCATTGTATTCACTTACGCGCAAATACCCTTGGGAAAGGTATTAATCCGTCTCTTCCTTCCAGTTATGGGTTAAATAGCAGGACAGATTGGGTTTTGTAGCCTTGGTCGGCAACCAGTCTACCGCAGAAAGCAATGGCAACCTACTGCGGGATAATCTTCTGCCCAGTCAGTCATGTCTCTTTCGAGACATGATCGCCCAAGCGTGTATCACGTATGGCACCTAAACTGACTGACCCACTCCTATATACGAACTAACTAAAACGCTTAGCCAAATAATTACACCATACATACCTAAAAATTAAAATCATCTCTTGAACTTAAACAAATATTAAAAACGGAAAAACCTAATAATGAAACCATAGTATCACTTGATGTTGAAAATCTGTACACTAACATTCCTGTTGGAAAAACCAATGACATTATTATAAAAATATATATATATAATAAAAATTCTCTGCCCCACGGAAAATTAAAACTAAAATACTGAAAAAAAACTACTTTTAACCTGTACCAGGGAAATCCCATTCTATGATCATAGAAATAATATATACATGGAACGGGATGGTGTTTCAGTGGGCTCAGTTCTGGGTTCAACCTTCAGCAACTTCTACATGGCCCATCTAGAAAATAATATATTTAGCACCACTACAAAACCCTCCATCTACGTGCGATATTTTGATGATATCCTTATATCAGTTAAAAATATAGAAGAAATAATAGAACTAAAAAAGACTTTGAAAAATCTCAAGTTCACATACCAACTTAACAAAGATAACAAAACCCTTTTCTTTGACAGTTTAATAGACACAAACAACACATTTACTACCTCCCCATATAAAAAACAACCAGCAAAAACTCTTGCACTCTCTACTATAAGAGTGAATACCCTACTACAAAATAGCACTTATACACAATTTAATTAACCGAGCACAAATCAACTCTTCCACAAAAAAGATATTTTACTCTGAACTAAAAAATATTAAGCAGATTCATTAATAATGACTTCCCAAACCACATCGTAGATAAAGAAATAAGACGATATTTCAAAAACCTCAACACACATCAAAAAGAATATGGAACTTCCAGAAAAGACCCTAAACATATCAAACTCTTTTATTGCAACCAGATGCACGATAGCTACAAACAGGACGAAAAACTCATAAAAAATCTCATTCGTACTAATATATCTCCTGCTGATCCTAATAAAAAATTAAAATTAATAATATATTATAAAAATTAGAATACTACAAATTTAATTATCCGTAATAACTCCTCCCCACTAACCGATATGTTATGTAAAATCAACATTATATATCAATTCTTAGGAGAGTGTATCTCCGACAAAAAAAAAACAAATATACATGTTGGATTTACAACTACATAAACAAGACGTCTTACATTACACATGTTTGACCATTTGTCTATTTCTAGACATCTACAACAATATTCCTGTCTCCATTCACAATATAAAAAATAATGATCGATAGCACAACTATCCTGCTCCAAGAAAACAACAAATACAAACTACAGATCCTCGAGGCAATATTCATTAAAAAATTTAAGCTGTCAATTAGTAGAATCAGCCATGAATACTGGAGTAATGTTCTAAAATGTTTCTAAAAGGAACAGTTTTTCATGCTTTAGCACGTACATGACCATGATATTACAACATAAAAAAATCCATTTTGGATAATTTTAACGTTCTAATGAACGCTAAGTAATTTGTCAACCATTATATTTGAAGCAAGAAGAAAATTTACATTAATTTTTAGCAACACAGTTTTGCAGTTATTTTTTGTTACCACAACTCACACCCTGAGGATGGTCTCGGAAGGAGATTGGAAGTACTTGGGAACATCGAGAAATGAATAATAAAATCATCTGCCACAGTTAGAGCTCATTTCTTACATCTTTCAATTACGCGAAAGATTATCCGTGAGTATGAATGGATTTTATTAAAAATAAACAAACACAATGTTTGCAATTTATTTAATCTGGCATGTCTAAAAGATCACTTGCTTTATGATATAGCGGAACTTTTTGGTGGTTATTGGAGAAAGTAAAGCATTGACTATATTTTATACCTGAACATTATCTGAAAAGCTAATGAGACGTCGGATAGTCAGGATCAATTAAGAATAGTAGTAATTGAGAAACTAAAGCGAGAGTTTTAGAGAGAAAAATGAAAGAGAAGTAGGATTGATACAAGACAAAGACATGACAAAAAGCGTTCTGAAATACTGTCAATTTCAATATATCCATTATAGTTGTGTATGCATCGACAGCAGAAAGTATAGAAGAAGAAATTGAAAGAAATTTTACTCTAAGCTAGACAATACCAGGGCTCAAAGCAAATCACAAGAAATGATAACTATCATGGAAGACCTGAATGCCAAATGGGCATGGAGAAGGATTTGGAAATATCTGACAAATCTGAACTAGAGATCTGTAACGAACGCTGTTGAAAATGTTAATAGTGCACGGTGAATGACTAAGTAGTAGCCAATACCTTGTTTCAAGCACTTCCCAGACGTATATGAACATAGGGAAGCCACGAAGAGAAAGAAAAAAAAGAACAACAAATCGGCTACATAGCTATGAACAAGATATTCAGGAATGCAGCTTTACATTTCAAAATATATCCGGGTGACAAACGTGAAAGCGATCTCCTACCAGTGATATACGAATTTGTAGTGAAACTACGGACATTGAAAAGTGCCAAGAGAATAGGGAAACTCAATGCAACAGATCATCGAACGACTAGAATCTGAAGGAGAAATATATAGAGAGTGTGAGAAAACAGAGAAACAAGAACCTTGCAGTAAACCGACTGCATATGGATAGAAATTAGTTCAGCAGTTGTACAAAAAAAAGAAAGGCGTGTAAGACAAGGATGTGTCTTCTCATTGGATTTATCTAACATATACAGCCAGTTTGAGAATTAGAAGTCCTACAATCCATTCATTATAGTCGACAACAATCTTAATCACATAAGATATTCAAATGACACAGTGTTGATAGCAGACAAGGAAAGACAGCTAATTAAACTCCTACAGAAGTTTGCAAAGGAAAGCGAGAAGAAAAGGTTAAACACCGACTAAGAAGACAAGATGCATGGTCGTTAGCGAAATGTAAATTACGAATCTGATATGCCACAGAAAGAAAACCACAAAAACTCCTACATACCTTTGTACAGAAAAGCAATAAGAAATGATTAAATATTAATTATAAAACAATAACCATGCATTTTAGAAAAAAAAAAACTAAATTGCCAGTTGGAGATATCATGGAAAGACAACTACAAAAACACCTACGGTATTTTGGGAATTAAAGCGAGAAGAAAGGATAAAACATCAACTATAAGAAGACAAGATGCATGGCTGTTAGTGCTATGTAAGAAGGAAGTATCGATGCTGACACGTGCGGTCGAACATGGATCTCCAGACAACAAATGTAACTGTTCGTTAAATGAATTGTGCTACTTGGATCACGTAACCATAAATATTTAATATATAAAGTGTGTTCTGTGTTGTGCATGTGCATCATTCCGGTGTTGTCCGTAACTATTTCTGAAAGCATTATGTGTTTTATTAGAAGGACGGATTTAGTACGTTGACTTTATGCAAAGAGTCTGACAAAATAAACGACCGCTGCACGCAATCGTTTCACTCAGACTGTCAATGACAATGACGAATTACTAACTGCTATTATTCTTTATTTATATAGTTATTTCGGACCACAAACCATTCCATATTTAAGTGTGCCAGCTGCTCTACAACAGGTCGTTAGCGAAATGTAAATTTCAAATCGGAGATACTAAAGTATGACAACTATAAGAACACTTACATATGTTTGGGAAGAAAAGAACGAAGTAAAAATTAAACATCAAATGTAAGAAGACAAGATGCATGGATTTCAGCAAAATATAAATTACAAATCGTTGGTACCACGGAAAGACAACTACAAAATCTCCTACTTAATTTTGACTGTAAGAAAACAAGATGCATGATTGTTAGCAAAATTTAAATTAAAAATAAGCTGAATATTAACAGAACATATAAAAAAATACAGAACTTTTATATTTGTTTCATGTAGATATCTATATATGTCCTGATGAACAATTTCTCCAAAGGTGCAGAAAATACTTGAAGCAAAAAAAATGTGGTTCTACAGAAGGATACTTGGAATGTTTTAAACTGGATATATGAGCTACAATGAAGTTTTAGAAGAAAGTCGAGAAAAAAAGTAACTTATACGAAGAGGCAGTTGAAATTACTAGGGCACATAATGAGGAAAGAAGGCTTAGAAAATCTGATATTCACAGGACGCATTCAAGACAAGAGGGATAGATGAAAACAACTGAGTGAGCTTAGATGGCGGAATCGGGTTTAAGTGATTTAAAAGTTACAATTTATTAAAAGCTACAAAAGATAAGAAATAGTGGTGATTCATGTTCGCCTACGTCCTGATAGAACGCGTCACATAAAGAAGAAAGTATAAATATTCGCAATAATAGATCTGCTTTGTTTTCGATCATATCCGGAATGTAGATCAGATGCTCCAGTGGCATTTAATTGAAATTCTTTAAAAAAAAGGAAACTATTTTTTCCTGTTTAACATTATTGACCATTTAATGAGATATCTGAAATTGATGTTCTTTTGTTTGCTTCTTTTTTTTTTTAGAGTATCTTCTTCGCAATGTCGAATTTTCGACAGGTATACTCTTTATGGGCATTGTGGTACAACGTTTATCAACTCGAAAGGAGAATTAGGTAGAACCGAGTCCGAATTCTTGTTGAATTCGTTTTCATTCACTTACGCGCTAATACTCTCGGGAAAGGCATTAATCCAACTCTTCTCCCTCCAGCTATAAATTGAATTTACAGACTGGGTTCTACAGCCTTGGTTGGCAACTAGTCTACTGCATGAATAAATGGTAACTTAACGGAAAATTTTCTGTCTAATACGTGTATCACGTATGGCACGTATGAGTGATACTCTTAAACCTTCTTTCAAGCTGTGACAGATTTTTGTTTTTAATATTGTTTATTGAAAAAAAGCTTGATTTTTACATTATTTTATATATTAGGCATACGTTTATTTATCATAACAATAATATGCTCGTATAATCAATCAAAAAGGGAGTTAATTTTGATAGGTACTTTTATGTTTTGAACGATTTTAATAAATAATTAATTTAATAACCTCTAAAACGTTCGTGTCACAACTACTAACCTTTCACGGCACACTAGTGTGGTGCGGCACACCGAGTGAAAATGATCGCTCTGTAGTCCTGCATTTATTTCAATAATGCAAATGTCGGCAAAACCTCATTTCTTTCTTTTATTAAATTTCAGATTTCTTTTGTTCCATGAGGGTTTGTCGTAAATATGAACGATTCCCCACTTAATCAAGCATCAAAATTTCAAATTTAAAGCTAAAATATTTCTAGCTTTATACTGGAAATGAGAATATAGAAAATACTATACGGAAGGTTTACCTCCAGAAATTTAGTAGCGAAGAGATTAAAGCGATTTTTAAAAAACATTTTACCTCAAGCAGATTGGGATCGCCACTATTGTGCACGGGGTTACACTACAGGGAATATTGAAGAAAGAATAAAAGATGAATGGGTATAAAATGGCTGCTGTGTGTGTGTGTGTGTGTGTGTGTGTGTGTGTGTGTGTGTGTGATATCTCACATTGAGGGGTGGTGTTAATAAAATGGTGCTCGGTGCTATATAACAGTATATTAATAATAATAATTCTTTTTTTCCTTACTAGAAATGTACACACACACACGCACATGCACACACACACACACACACAAATATATATATATATAGAGAGAGAGAGAGAAGATAGGGAAAAAAAGAAAGAATAAGGTAAAGGGAATGTCAAAGAAAAGAAAAGAGAAGGGTAGGAATTCAAGGGGATATAAGATAGCAGTTGACGTTGCATTAAAACATTTTGGAATTGTAGTTATCAAAGAAGCAAGTTTACGGAAAGAACTTCCACAAATGGAAAGTGCGAGAAAATAAACTATTAAAATAGAAATTGGGGTTACATCTGACTTTTTTGACAGTAAAAGTTTCCAATCTATTTGCACGAGTAAATTTATGTGGTCGGGGCACCAGGGAAAGAAGCTTGTCATAGAAGAAGCCGTGAAAATATTTGTAGAAAAGACAGAGGAAAGCCACATCACGTTGGTGAGAACTGAAGTCGAGGTACCGAATCGGGATCAGTTACATTGCTGATCATCCTTTAGATTTTGTTGAGAACCCCGAGATGAATAGCAGGAGCACCCGACCAGGTATGTCAACAATATTCAATGCACGGACAAATGACCCAGTAAACCACTCTTCTTAGCAGTAGATATATCTATTCGAAGAAATCGTTCGACTTTATATATATATATATATATATATAATGAAACTTTGGCGAACCTGAGAGAGACTACCATCACCTGTAAATTGGTTGATTACCATTTTTTTTTTTTACTTTTTTCAGTGCAATCTTATCGATTAAACCCTAAATATTCCGATTGACAAAAAAAAAAAAAAAAAATTGTAAAAATTTCAACATTTAAACAATTTGGGTAGAGGGGCTCAGTTTTTCATACAACCTTATAGTAAATCGATCCTGTGCAATTGACGTTTTAGCTTGCGCATATTCAACAACTGAATCCTTTGCGAAATTTTTTAATAAAGCCATTCTTGGAGTTTCCGATCAAGATGCCATCGAAAGAACTAAAGAAAACTTGAAAAAGACAGAAACAAGAGCAATAACTCGTCCCCAAAAAACAAAACAAAGCGACCCCAACGCTAGTGCTTCCAAAATGGAGGATCGATTTACTATAACATTGTATGAGAAACAGAGCCCCACACCCTTAAAATTATTTAAATATTGATTTTTTTCAATATTTTTTGATAATCGGAAACTATATGTATTAACCGATAAGACTGCGCTGAAAAAAAGGAAAAAATAAATGTAAAACAAAAAATTGAAAGGTGGTGGTAGTCTCCCCCAGGTCCACCGAAACTTTTAATCTGAAGTATTTTTTTATTATAAACTCTATTTTAATAAATACGTGTGTTTGAGCTATAATCCATGTTTTGTTTTTGTTTTTGTTTTATATATATATATATATACATACACATATATGCTAAACAGTTATAGGTCAAAAGGAAATTAAATTTAAATTAGACTAGTAAAATTTGTATTAGGAAGTGTGCAATACATGTTTTAAGGCAAATTAAGTTTTCACATGTAAAGCATTTATATATTTAATTTCGGGAGATCAGCCGATTATGCTACCATGATTTCGACTTTTATATAGAAATAGATATACAAATTCCCTGACGAAGCCCAAAAGGTCGAAACTATAGTAGTGTACTCGGTTGATTTACCTAACTTAGTATTGAAAATACTTTTACAAAATTTGGAATAGATTCCTCACACCAAAACAAGGATAAAAGTCCTCATAAACACATGTTTGCAATTAATCGTTTTTGAGTAATTTAAAAAAGTTTAAAGAAAGTTTACGATAGGTGGTGCTGTGTTTTCGTATAGACTACATTTGTCATTCGTGTAGATTTGGGCTTAGTCTGTCTTTAACGTTTAACGTGTGTAGTAGTGAGTTAACTGAGAATTTTCCAGATATTCATATCGTAGAATGTGTTTGTGGTGAGGCGTACAAGTGGATTCCGGTTTGCCTCCCCACTTTTTTGTGCTACGGATTATATCTCAGCAACGCAAACCGCAGCGATGGTTGGATGACTCGGTTGCCTTCGGTCTGGAAACGCAACCGTGCAGTCATCCGTCCAAAAACATGCGCGCTTTCTTATGTAAATATCATAACTGCCTGCTCAAGACATAAATATTTGTCATTATTAAATAAAACAATTCTCATTACATAAAAAAAACTTAACCATAGTAGCCTGTCTATAATTTTTAACTAAACCCGCATATATATATATATATATATATATATATATATAGAGAGAGAGAGAGAGAGAGAGAGAGAGTCATCCGCAGACAGATCTGCTTCGCTGTATCACAGCTCATCAGTACGGTTAGACTCCGATTGCTTTTAACCTAGGATTGAAACCCGACCGAATTGGCGTCAGTCGGCGATTCTACCTCTTGGCTATGGGCGCTCGGTAGAAGGAGGCAGTCTTTTTAGCGTATACATTATCATTATACAAGCCCAATAGCCAAAGTGCTCTAAAAATAATCATTACATAACTCATTAAATAAAAAACTTAACCATATATATATATATATATATATATATATTACAATTTTGAAATTTTAATATCAGAATGTACTTCTGAATAAACGTAGAGAAATCATTAGTATGTGTCGTCACAGAAATAAATTTAAATTGCAATGATTAGCTTATTCTTCCCACAACAGAATTTTTTTTTAATTTTGCTAAGCAGTTACCTTTTCCCTCCTACCTACCTCTACTAACCCAATGGTCAAGCCATATACCTCCCATTACCATAAAAGAAATTAATACTAAGATTCCGCTAGCTTAATCCTATAATAGCCAATATTCCCCCACCCTTTCCTTTACTAGATCAAGCCTCCGGTATTAGAATCTTTCCTCATTCTTTGTTTAAACAAGGTTGACAATGCAAGTCTTAAATTGACATGTTGAAAATTGTTATTTTCACTTTAAATTTTATGTGAATTTATATATATATATATATATATATATATATATATATATATATATATATAATATTGCTTGACAACATTTGCTGCTATGAGATTTACAAATAACTTCTTAATTTAAACAACTTCATTTGGCCAATCATGTCCAATAAAATGTGCTTCTACGCAACATTTCATTTACTGCCAGCCATTGTAACGGTATTGCTTCATTACGTCTGTTCCAGTTTTTGTGCAACATGACTCATAAAGTATGTTTGCGTAATGATGACAAGACAAAAATTATTCAAATGTTTCATGATCATTAAGTAACATTAAAATGTGCTAAATTCCTTATAAGCAACCATCGAACGATGAAAACATTTGTTTAAATGCAACTGTATGTGGTGTGCTACTTGACAAAGGGAATATACATAAAGTTATTGAGTTTCACTTGATGAATAGAAATTCAATTGAAAACTGAGATTCACAAAAACCCATTGAAGAGCAGAAAAAATTATAGGAAACGAACGAAGCACCAGATGTGCATTTGAAGTCGAATCAGATGATTAAGCGTGTAAAAGAGTAGATGAAAGTTTTATTCACAGACTAGTGAAGGAAAATGCTGTAAGGTGAAAAACATCAGTAATGAATTGGTGTGAAAGGTGTGAATTATGACGTTAATATGATAGATTCTACCGACACTAAAGTCGTAAAAGTCAATCTTCAGAAATAGCTTATGAAGCAAATAACGTTCTAATAAAAAGTCATTCCCATGCGCGATACTGCTTTACCTAAGTATTCATTATTTTACATTGCTTGTCAAATAATGAATACTTAGGTAAACGATAGCTTAAAAACATTAGGCTCATTTTGTAGCCACCATGTTCCCAAAATCTAAACCCTATTGATAACCTTTGCTACATGGTCAACAGTTGTCATTATGAGAGCGGCTCAGAGTCAGAGAAATAGTAAATAAGATGTTTCTACTTTGTTTTTGCACTCAGGGAAAACTTGTAAATTCTTTACTTGAATAAATTATTGTTGGCTTAATCATGGTGCCAGCAATCTTCGGCCTTCGTGTCGCATTCAGCCTACAAAAGATTTTTGTCCCTCCCGCCAACTTAACCGGAGAGCAAAGACCAAAGATAATTCTTACTTACAGAATCTAGTGTGAATTGTCAACTTTGAACTTCTAGTGGACATTACGATCCACATGAACACTTTGAATCTTGAGCTTCAAGGATAAACTTATATTTGAGATGTTTGGTCAAATTAAAGCTTTTTAAAGTAAACTTCAACTGTGGGAATCACAACTTCAGAAAGGAAACTATTCTCATTTTACAAAATCACAAGATAGATATATTTGTGGGCCCTATTCAGAATTTGACAAACGAGTTTTTCTCTCGTCTCACTGATTTCCGGCGATATGGAAATCAATTTGAATCATTTGGTAACAAATGTAGAGCAAATGGCAGAAAAATATAAGTTTGAAGCAATCGAATTTTTTAAATCAAAACTTAATTCTGAACCCACTGCTGACTTCTACAAGAAATACGTTTTGCCAAGCGTAAAATATAAAAGCCTATTGAATAATGCGAAAATGATGGTATCGTTATTTAGAAGAAAATATGCTTGTGAACAACTTTTACGAAAATATCATCTAAGAAGAAAGTTGGGTGATAACCACCTGGATGATGTTTTACTCCTGTCAGCGATAAATATTTCACCTGATGTGTAGTTATCGAAAAAATGCCTCATTAAATAACTTTAATGCCTCATTATTTCGTTTGTAGTAAGGAATTTGCATTTTTGTCAATTCTGTTAGTTGTTGTCCTGTTATTCCTGCATTAAAATAAGAAACTTTAATACCTAACATAATGAAAAAAAATAGTTCCTGTGACATGTAATGGGGAAGGAGGGTTTGGAGAATTTGATACTCACAGGTTAGTTGGAGAGAAAGAAGGACAGGAGATAGCAACGTATAACATTCTTGATGGTTATGAGCAAATGAATGACCGAACGGTGGGTAATAGGAGAAAGTGTGTAGTGTCACTATGACTAGAGAGATGTGGAAGGTTATGATCGTCAACGTCCTGACGAGACACGGCACATAGAATGTTTAAATAATATAACATTAACATCATTGTGTTTTTTTTAACATCTAGACCAAGGTAGCATTCTGGACAGAGTTGTTTGAGGTTAAGACAATTCATTATGACCCTCCTCTAAGAAACTGCATAGCTGTCTGATCTGCTCTTTCCAAAAGTTTGCCGACCCCTAGGCTCCCATTTTTAATCTTTAAGTCATTTGACATTGACTATTTTAGTAGCATAAAAAGTGAGGTTGTCTAAAAATAGTTTTTTATCTATTTAAGCATAAACTTAATTCTATTTCATACTTCGACCTAAGATTTTTGGATATTTCTCATACACAAAAAATATACATTTGACCAACATTTCCCGATTAATAACAGAAACAGAAAAAAAAATATTTCCTCCTCTGTTGCTGCCGAGACCTGTGATCCTTAATTGACTACTTATTATTTTTTAATTGTCCTCTACATGAGGTTACATGTATAAGTGAATTTGAAATGTCATGATGAAGGTAATATTTTTTTGCTGTTACACCATTAATATTTCTAGTAATGACAGAATATAGTCGAAAACACTTGAACAAAAACACCATGAACTTCGGATATTTTTTACATAAATATAATTTATATAAATATAAATTTAATGTGCATACAAAAATATAAACAAATACATTTTCACTCGGGCAGATTTTCACTCGGGCAGATTGTTTTTGGTTCGACGTTCTGTCCTTTTTAGCCAAGACTTAAAGCTACGACATTGAAGGTATTCTTTAAAAAACAGAATCAAAATTGCTTGACATCTTTAAAGATTATTTTCCATAGTTAAGCCAGAAATCTGTTCGCCTTATTCATACTATTAGGACTATATCCGTTTGTCCTTTCCGAGATGGAAACTTTCGACGACGTCGTCATTTTCCTCAATTGATAGCCACTTCAACATTTTTCTTTCTGTAACATTCTTACGAATATTTTCAGCAAAATTAATTCGTCAACATTTCAGAGTACGGAGTTCAGACAAAACTATAAAATGTAGTAAAGTAAAACAATTATTTATTCTTGATGGTTCGTATCCCGACCTTCGGTCTAAACGAAATCAAAGGCAGATGAGGTTGTTGCAGAACGATAAATCGGGGAACCGAGTTCGAATTCCAGTTGAATTCGTGGCATTCACATACGCGCAAATACCCTTGAGAAAGGCATTAATTTATCGCTTCTCTTTCCAGCTACAGTTTAAATAGCAAGACAGATTGGGTTCTATATTCTTGGTTGGCAACCAGCCTAACGCAGAAAGTAATGGCAAACTATAGTCAAAAAATCTTCTGCCCAGTCAGCCATGTCTCTTTCGAGACATGATCGCCCAAGCGTGCATCACTTATGACTGATACTCGACAGTAGGACTACTCTGACTAACTCCAACTTAAGTAAACCACTGAAATCGCCAGCAATCTATGTGTGTGTGTGTGTGTGTGTGTGTATGTGTGTGTGTGTGTGTGTGTGTGTGTTTTATATATATCAAGAACAATTTTTTGGGCAAGACGCATGACGAAATGGAAAAAAAATTTATGTGATGCTTTTCGTCTTTTAAGAGATCATTGAACAATGTTTGTTTATCGTCGACACAAATGAAATGAATTAAAAATGAAAACAATGTTATAGACTAATAGAATATCACCCTAGAATAATCCAAATTTTACGGTCTACCTAAACCCCATAAAATTGGCATCTCAATGTGCGCCATTATTTCAAGAATCGACAGCGCTCCCCACAAACTAGAGAAAGCCGTAAAAAACTTGTTCATAAGAAAAATCATTTTCTCACATAAAGAAAAAATATTCAAACAACCTAGATGAAAAATTAAGTGAAACACTTATGAATGACAAAAGTATGGTCAGTCTAGATATAAAATCCAGATATATAATATCCATTTACATCAACGTTCCGGTTGAAAAATGCCTAAATTTCTTAAAAAGCATCTAACACAATCATAGTTAACCTCTCTCCACCAATAGCTAAAATAATAAAAATCTGCCGTTTCATCACGAATCAATGCTATTTCGCATTTAATAATAGATTTATAATAAAAAAAAAACTTGGATTACCAATAGAATCACCTCTTAGAGGAATGATGGCATGTATTTTGTTAGAATATCTCGGATGCGGTGACCTTTCCAAAATATTTTATCTAAACAATCAACATTCCCATTGCAGCTACAAAATAAAATCCGGAATAATCATCGGATTCTACTTAAAAGCATTCAGAATTTTCAGCCCTCAATATTTACATGAAGAGGAGGAATACACTGAAAATACTTCTAAGACCTTCCAAGATACTAATTATTTCACATTCAATACAAAACAAAAGGTTCATAAAATATTCCAAAATAGAAAAGGGGCTCTTTATGACAAAACCAACAAATCAAAAAAATGTGTTGCTCTTCCCACTAACTTTATCACAGCTACAATTGTAAAGAATATATCTAAAGTAGGTACCTCTACTCATTTTCGATACTTAAACAGAAATTGAAATTTTCAAAATAAATAAGTTATCTTCAATCATTAAAATTAGCTTTAATTGAAATCCAAGCTATTAAATTTAATAATTCTAGTAAGCAAAACATACTGGTGTATTTTTAACCAAAATTATATTGATTGAAATCTAAAATTTTGAAATTTTACAATTTTTTAAAAAGTATATCGCCATTTTTGATTGATTGACACGTTACGTAAACAGTAACCAAATTTCTGTTTTAAAAATCTTGCAAAAATAAAATATACCTCGCTGACACGTTATTTAAGTCAATTTTTAAAATTAAAACTTACCTTTATCTGTTTTCAATCAATTAATAATTGCTTACTGCCAGAGATTTACAATAAAAAAAAATAATTTCGGTACCCTGTTTTATGTCAGTCATTCGCAGCGATGACAGATTTGACTAGCGGGTGTTATCAAGAGCGCAATGTATGGGGACCAATCGTGCCAAAATTTCCATATCTTTTTTTTTAATTATCATGAATTAGTTAATGCACCTACAGTCACAATTAATTAAAAAAAATACTTACCTTAAATGTTGAAGGAATTACTTGTAAAACAGGCTGTTATATTTTAGAAACGTAGAGAATAAAATATCGTAAAAATGAAAATGCGTTCTTCTATGTTTTGCTATGTAAGGGGAAATAACCCAGAACACTTGGTAACTTATTTGACTTACATGTAACATCGTACTTTATAAATTTGAACATATTTGCACAAATATATTTTTTTAAATATACGGGGTGAAAAATTTTTATTAATTTTTTTTTTTTGATAGGCAGTATAATCATCAATTCTCAACTAATAAAAAAAATCGTACAGTTCTTTAAAAGATTTTTTTATGAATTATTATAGTAAAAAAAAAATGAGAAAAATTCTTTTAAAATTTTATTAGTAATCGAAAAAATATTTTTCTTCAGACTATAATGTCCTTAATTTTTATTATTTATTCCAGCAATTACAAGCTTATTAAATTAAATTATATCAAAGTTTTATTGCATTTTTTATATTTCTCATCAGAGCAGATTTTCGGATAGTGCTGGATAATTTTAAATAAAAAAAAATAGATGGTTTATATTTTCCGATGTGTTCTGCGTTTAACTAATAAAAAAGCAAATCGCAGAAAATTAAAATTTATTAAAATTGCATTAATTTACATGGAGTGGGGGTTACAGAGTTAAAAAAAATGTTTTTCTTCAATATTTGAAAAAAATAATAATTTCAAAAATTCTTTTATTTATTTGTGAATGAGTACTGAAAGTTTCATTAAAATTTGACAATTATTTGATTTTTGCCAGAATTTCCAAATTAATGTGTTTGTCACCGAAAAAGTGAGTTACGTAACAAAAAACAGTTACGTAATCAATTGTAAGCAATCGTAAGATTTTCTTCAATTTTCTGCAACGCTAACTCAAATCAAAAGAAAATTTTCTACCAAAATTTCGAACATGTTAAAAAGGATTAAAAAATTTTATAAAATAAATAAAAATTACATAGATCTTTCTTCTTAATAATATTATAAACATTTTGATAGAAAAAGTTCGATTTATTAAGTTTTGAACTTTTTAAAATCATACTATGCTGGATTTCTTGTGATGTAATGGAGGTACCGAACTAAAGTCAACCTAAAATTTGTCACAACTACATTTGAAACAATAAAGACTCAATCAATTCAAAACAAAACAATCTAAAACTTGAAATAGGAATTTACTCTGTTAATGATTGTCACAAAGAGTATATCGGAGAAAGCTCAAGAAATTTAAATAACAGACTATATGAACACAAAAGGAATACTTTACAACACATTAAACTCATAAGACGCTCACCGTAAGGAGATTGGCCACGATTTTTATACAAAAAATGCTACTTCTATTGAAATAAAAACAATTTACTGAGATGAAAATGTTTCAAAATGATTTATTCTCTAGATCATCTACAGAAATGTGCGTCTAGGTTTTTACAACGTCTAACAATTCTTAGCAGACCTTCTGTTATCACAATGTAAGATGCATAATATATGATGCATAATATATGATGCATAATATATGATGCATAATATATGATGCATAATATATGATGGTAACAGAAGCAAAAAGAAGAATAATCTAAATAAAACTGGTTAGATTATAAACCACACACACACACACATATATATATATATATATATATACTCGTCCGAATCACCCTAAATTTTCTTCATTCTTTCATTGATGAAACTGCAATATTAAATAATTATAAATCCATATGATGCACATGTTATTGTGCAGTATTAACAAAAAAGCCATTCTATTTTCATTTACAATTATTCACTTGGCAATAAATACTAAAAATAGTATGAAATACACCATTTTTTAAAATACTAGGGTGACCTAATAATTATGGCCCGGTAGTGCATAAAAATTCATCATTTCAGCCCAGGCGGCGCGGGAATGCCACTAGTACGGAGGAGGTTACAGAGAGTGAATGTGAGAGAAAAAAACTAAATAGAGGGGCTTTTTCCGAAAGGAGAAAGATGAACGAGATTCGAGAAGATAGAAGATGGCAATTGACGTTACATTAAAGTTACTAGTTTGTATTTATCAGGGAAACAGGTAAACGGAAGTGTGTTCCACAGGCGGGGAGTGCGAGACATGAAACTACTAGAGTGTAAGTGGCTGTTACATTTAATTATTTCAACAGTTAAGGGTGGTACCTGTAAGGCAGTCTAGTAGCACACTTAAATTCATGTGGTTGGGGTACCGAGGGAAAAAAAGCTTGTCAGAGCAGTTGGCCTAAAAGTAGAAAAGTCCTAGGAAAGCCAGGTCAAGTCAGTGAGAATGCCATTCAGGATCGATTACATGACAGATATTTCTTGGGATTTTGTCAAGAACCTCCAGATGAAGAACAGGAGCACCCGACCAAATATGGCAACAGTATTTAATGCACGGACGGATGGCAGATTTGTGAAAGTGAAAGACGAGAAAACTTTCTGGCACGGCACAGTGACCCAACCTTTCTTGCAGTAGATGCAGCTATAAACTCGATCTAATCGTTTCACTTCAAATTGGTTGAAAAAATGAAGCCAAGGAGGACAAAGTGTGTAGTAGATCCATGCTGATGACGGTCAGTAAATAGTATTTATTTTAAATATCTTTAACATACCCCAAAAATGATATCCCAGAAATGTCTAAAATATTGCAACCAGTGTGCAATATCTTCTGAAATTCGAGAGTTATTTTTTATTCATAGACCAAGATGGATGCAGGTGTGTGCACGCGCATACATACACACAGAGATGATATTTAATGGAGTTGTCATTTGCATAGATGCCCACTTGGGAACTGATTACATAAGGAAGATCATTGATGAAGATGAGAAACAGCGAAGGACCTAGCATGTCTCATTATTAACCAGTTTTAATTTTTCTCTTTAAAAAAATATATACTGTATTTTTCATTTATACAATTCTAGTTAGTGACCACCGAAAGTCTTTTGCTAACTTTCTTTTTTATATATTTTGGATAATTTTCCTGGTTTAAGTGAATTCGGTGAATTTCTGGGTACATTCGGCTTCAATCAGCTTTTATAAAATATTTATTGCTTTTTTATGTCAATTTAATCGTTTTTTAAATATCTCTTTTCCATATACTCAGCTACAATACAATTTACAGTTAAACTTTCACCGGAAGCCAAGAAAATGGACGAAAAAATATAATAAATCCTTAACAAAGGACTTTCGTTGGCCTTTAAAGAAAATTGTATAAACAATAAATTATGGAAGTCTTGTGCGTGGTGGTGCAATGGATATCAACTGGAAATGAGAAGTAGGAGAGCCGAGTTTGAATTTGTGTTGAATTCGTTGCATTCACTTACGCGCAAATACTGTTGTGAAAGTTAATAATTTATCTCTTCTCCCTCCAGCTATGGGCTGAATAGCAGGACAGATTAGGTTTCATAAACTTGGTTGACAAATAGTCTACTGCAGAAAGAAATAGCAACTTTACTGCGAAAAAATCTTCTGCCTAGTCTGTCATAGATCGAAAGAGACATGATCCCCCAAGCGTGTATCATGTATAGCAATTGAATGACTTCATTTGTATATCGTGCATTGAAATTCTGAAGTGATTCTTCAAGAATTGTTAATAATAGACAAGAAAGAAGTATGTATAAAGTAAATGCTAATTATCTCAGAAAAGAATTAACATCAAGAAAAAGCGAATGTTAGTGGTTATGGATTAATTCCTTCTTTTTTTTTTTTCAATCATTTCACCCCAAGCAAGGCATTCCACTGCCACAATAGCGCAGGGGGTTACA
This sequence comes from Ascarosepion bandense, assembly GCA_037127315.1. Taxonomy (NCBI): domain Eukaryota; kingdom Metazoa; phylum Mollusca; class Cephalopoda; order Sepiida; family Sepiidae; genus Ascarosepion; species Ascarosepion bandense. Next base: position 3,169,001 of record JBBBDQ010000139.1, on the reverse strand, counting down.
TAGGGGAAGGTGCTGAGAGAGCGATTAGATATAGGAAATGTCAGAAGGAGGGTGATATACGAGTAAGGAGGTACATAGGAAGAGTGTTTGAGAAAATGGGTGCGAGTTAGTGCGTTAGGAGGTGTCTATTGACCTGTAAGAATTACTGATAGAACAGCTATAATGGAGGAATATGATCGATATTATAAGCTCTATAATCATTCAGATGGTGAGTAATTGTATCACAAGCGGTAACAAAATCCTGTTTGACGCGTTTCGTCCTTCAAAAGAACTTCTTCAGACAAAATAAACTGCTAATGGCTCAGTGATATTTAATGTGTAGGCAGTGGGACAGAAAGGATGAAAGAGTAAAAATTAGAAAGACAGGGCGACTGACAGACTAACAGACATAGATAAGAAAAAATAGAATTTGAATGACACAGACTAGTCAATTCAGTTCAATTCTATCTGTCTGTCTGTCTGTCTGTCTACTCTTACTATCCACCGTATGCCCTACACTTGCTCTATTTTTTAGCCTCTGTCTCCTCTCCTGTCCGGGGTCAGTTGGTACATGTCTCTTCGTAAGAGATTCATGCTTCCGTTGTCATATTCCATGCGACCATATTTTGAATATATTGCTGACGGGTAGCCAATGTTTCTGATGCTCAGCTCACGATAACAACTTGAAAAGATGGGGTGTAAATCGTTAAGTGTTGGAAGGCAAATCAACAACAAGAATTGTAATGATTACGTATGTAGAGAACAATCTCTGTTTCATACCATCAGATGTCACGTGATGAACAAAACAAATATCTTTTGCACTTTTTTAAAGTAAGACACCCTCAATATATTTATTTATTTATTTGTCCAAAAACAGCATAGCATGATGTTAAAAGAGCTCAGACTTAAAAAAAACAAAGTTTTATTATGAAAATGTTTATGTTATTATTAAGTTTGCTGTCATTATTTTGAAAGTTTTTAATCTTTTTTAACACGTTCGAAATTTCAGTAATTTTTTTTTCCGTCAGCGATTCACACTATGTTTTCGTAATCTTACTATTACGACAAACGTAATATTATGCAAGTCGTTTTGTGTGTGTGTGTGTGTGTGTGTGTGTGTGTGTGTTAAAAAACACATCAATTTTGAAATCTATCATGATTTATTCACAAATGAATGAAGATATTTATGCAATAGATAGACTTAACTATCGCCCGGTTCATACTCCACCCACGTCTTTTGAACAGGTGAAAAGGCTCATCCCTTATTTCTTGTTTAGGATGTGGTTCCCGGCTTTCTCTTTTCCAATCATTCTACTCTTAAGTAGCCCCATGCGCATCAGTGGCGTCACCGCCTTGCTTGGGGTGATATGATTAAAAAAAAAAATTATTATTTTTGGAAAATCTTAGTGAACATTTTTTTTTACATCTGTTACACCCCCTCAAATAAATTGCATCAAACTTCTAGAAATTCATTTATGTAACCTTTTTTTTTAGTTAAATGCAGAACTTCATGGGAAATGTAAATCATGTATTTTTTATTTACGAGACCATTTTTGCGAAAACCTGCTCCGAATTGTAAAATCAAAAATACATTAAAAGTACGCGATTTTTAATTTAGATAAACTTTTTATTGATTTTATAAACAATATAATTTAATCAAATCATATTCCGAAAAAAATTCGATGAATAATGAATTTTTATAAGAATTGTTTTAATTTTTTTTTTTTTTTGCTAATTATGATAATTCATAAAGTTTCAAACATCTTTTAAATTGCTTCCAGTCACTCAGTATCTTCTTAATTTATTAAGTAAAGGCTATATTTACAAATTGAAAATTGAAAAGTTTAATACAATTTACAATTAATATGTTTAAAATATTTGTTTATTTTAAACAGCACATTTTTTTTTTTTTTTTTTTTTTTTGCTGTGAAAACTTTTAAGAGATTTATCATTAATAGGTCACGTGTTTCAATTGTTGTTTCTTTTACGAAATATTCACTCGGATTATGTCATTTTTTGAGTCACCATACTTCCAGATATGTAAACTCATTGATAACAAGACCTGTTATCGCCCAATTCAAAGGTCACCGAATCGACCTTTCTGATTAAAAATAATTTTATTCGAAATTTCATGTCATAAACAAGTAATATTTGTTTAAAATAATATTAATTTAATTTCAAATTTGCTAATTTTCCAAAGATAACGTGTCACAGATGTATATTTTATTTTCGTAAGATTTTTAAATTCAAGAATTAATTATTGTTTACAAATGTGTCGATCGCTCAAAAATGGGCGAAAAATTGAAAAATTAAGCTACATCACATGTATGGTCTAACCAAGATTCACAAGGATGGTATTTCGCTCAGGCTGATTGTCAGCAGCTAGGACTCGTTGCACACACACACACACATATATATATATGTATATATATATATATATATATATATATATTGATGCATGTTTCATTAAATAATATTGACAAGTTTTGTCGAATTATTTTATGTAAATTTTTTTTTCATATCGTCTGACAAGCTTAACAGCATTATTGCTAAAAGAGGAAAGAAAACCACAATATTGATACATGTTTTTATTTAATCCTTTCTGAGCTTTCTGCTTATATCAGGCGTTATCAAAGATGAAAACAGTGTTGATTGTAACGGGCAGTTCGCAGAAATATTATTTAGGAACATATACTTATACATTTCATATATATATATATATATATATATATATATAATCAGTGTATATATAATAAGTGTATATATAATTGTATATTGATTGATATAGTTTCGTATAGGGATATCTACAAACGTATAATACATGTTGCTAAATAAAATTTCTACATTTGACTTGACAAGGTTCCTCAAGAAATAAAAAGCATTGGCAGAAAAGGATTTCTTTTATAAATTTACACATGTGCGCGCACACACACACACACACACACACACACACACGTGCACACAGATAGACACACTCATACACACAAATACAGGCGCGCGCACACAGACATAGATAGATAGATAGATAGATAGATAGATAGATAGATAGATAGATAGATTACAAGAAAAATCTTACAAGAAAAAATTAAAGCATGTATATATTTCTAGTGCGAAGAATTTAAGAATTTGTTACTTTAACAGATAGATAGATAGAGAGATAGATAGATAGATTGTCATCTTGAAAGTGTTAGTTATTGTATTCCTATGTGCTTATTATATATATATATATATGTGTGTGTGTGTGTGTGTGTGTGTGTGTGTGTGTGTTTTTAATAATCCACACTTGTATGTGTTTGGCTATGCGTGGGTGTGCGGGAGAAGGATCACTGGGTCTACTTTAGAACATAATTAAATTTCGATTTTGTATACAAATACCTTAAGTCTGGAGATTAGATAGAAAATAAGACTATTTGGATTCGACCAGCGGAAATGCAAGTGTCGAGCGAGCGGTTGGGTCAGATGAGAAAACGGAAGGTCAAGGTTTGAGGGTAAAATAAGCGCGAGGGAAAGTAAGCTTTAAAGGATGCAAGAAAAATTAATGGAAATGAGTAACTGGTGAAACTCACCCATCCTTTCCTTTTTAAGGCCCATACGTCCGTTTGCATGGCTGTACAAATTAAATGGAGTTTCTTCTTTATTCACATACCACACTCTCTGAAGAACTAGATTAAAATATACTTTATAATTTTAAAACCATCTGTATGGTATCATCATATATTTGAGTAACTCTATTTTATCATTATACATAAGAGTCTGTTTTTCGTTCAAAAGATTAATCCTAAGCTAACCTTATTTTTTTTTTATAATCGTTTGATTCCAAACAAGACAAGACCGCCACTAATGTACAGGAGCTTACAATAAGAGAAAAGACAAGATACAGGGGATGTCGAAGAAAAGATAAGTGATGGATGGGAATCAAAAAGATAGAAGATGGCAATTGACGTTTCATTTAAACTTTTGGAGATTGTACCTATCAGGAAAGCAAGCAAACGGAAGGGAATTCCACAAACTGGGAGTGCGAGAAAAGAAACTATTAGAGTAGAAGAGTCGGTTACATTTAACTATTTCGACTATAAAAGGTGGAACCCAGTTGCCAATCTAGTAGCACGCGTAAATACGTATGATCGGGGCCCCAAGGAATGAAGCTCGCTAGAGCAGAAGACATGAAAATACTTGTAAAAAAGACAGAGGGAATCCACGTCACGTCGGTGAGTAAGTGACTGAAAGTTGGCTGCAAATTCAGGTTCGATTACATTACAGATCCTCGTTTGGATTTTATCGTGAACCTCAAGATCAACAATAGAAGCACCCGACCAGTAGATGCAGCTATAGATTCGATGTAGTCGTTCCATTTGAGGTCGGTTGAGAGAGTGTAGCGCCAAGGTAGAAATGGTTTCTACCTTGGCGCTACAGAAATGGTTTCTAGCTTCTGTAATATCAATAAGATCTACAAATTCTGTCTACCATTTCTGAAGATTCTGTCAATAACTTATTAAAATGTTATCAATAAATTTTGAAAATACTGCAAGAACTTTTATTATCTGCAAAATGAACTGAAAATATATTCTAGGTAACTGCAATCTATCGCCGCCGAATCAAAATGACAGTGTTGATATTTGTAGATAGTCGAAAGGTTCAAATGACATAAAAAATGTAAATGTAAAAGAAAAAATTTGTATCATACAATTTTATATTAATACCGTAGTACCTACGTGTGTCACGCTGTAGAAAGAAATATGAACGCACACATAGGCACAAAAGATTAGAAACGCCGGTCGACGTACACACAAACACGCATGATAAATGAAAGAAAACGTCGAACAGGAAATATAAAACGAAAAGAGAATTACTCTAAAATACTCTAAAATCTATTATAAACACGAATGAGAGAGAGAGAGAGAGAGAGAGAGAGGGAGGGAGAGAGAGAGAGAGAATAGCGTTTTTGTGCTTTGAAGAATAATTTCAAGTTTTTCTTTGCTGTCTTCATCTTGATTCACCTTCAACTAAGAAAAATACTTTTCATCCGTTTAGTTTTATTTATTTTATCCAACTGGTCCTTCAACTGACGCTGTGAACAACATAGCAAGTCGTAGTCTTTATATTATAATACACTAATACCGACCTAAGTAACTATGTGTGTCACTCTAGTGAGTGGAATTAAATGTATTTTGTAAATGCATTATATTTCTAGGGAAAATAATTGTAATGGAAGAAAGAATAAGACAACAAAGAGAGGCAGCAAGAAAACGGTAGAGAAGAAGCCGAGAATGATTACGAGCAGAAGAGAGACAAGAAAATAGTTGAAATTTCTGGGACAAATATTGAGGAACGAAGGCTTGGAGAATTTGTCACTCACAGGAAATATTGAAGGCAAGAAGGTCAAATGGCAATTACTAGAAATCTTCATATCAATCTTGTATAAATGTTTGGCAGAATAGGGAATGCAAGGAGTAGTAAGGCTTCAACCTTAAATACGGCTACGAATGATAAAAAATTATAAAGAGCCATGATCGCCCGCTTCTTTAATGGACACAGCACATAAAGAATAAGAATGATTCCCAAACGTTGTTCAGTTTATAGAACTAGTAACATCTTTTTGCTTTAAGTTTTCCGTCTAATCCAATCTTCAGGTTTTGATAATAAAAAAAAAAGAAAAGAAGAGTCCCCCTTTCACAGAAAGTGATTCAGAATACAATATGGTGGTTTATGCAGCGACCGATTCGTTTCATTTCCACCAATGTGATCCACGGAAACGAAACACACTCAGAAATCTGTATAATAATGTCTATAGATAATACATAATAATGTCTATAGATAATACATAATAATAGCTATACGAGTATGCCTGTCAGCATATGATGGCTAGGTAATCCTTGTTGTAGATGCCTGCTCAGGGACATTTGTTTCACACCCACAGAGCCCATCTGTGCTGAGCAAACCTTAGCTACAGTTTCTGGAAGAGAGCATATTAAAAAGCAATTAGATCGACAGCTCCCAAATAGTTCTGCCTAACCAGTTTAATCCACAAGCCGTGGTATGTATTCCAGTCACTTTCCCAATGTGCGACACGGTGGGATCACCTCCTCAAGCCGATAGTGTCAAGAAGTAAGCTTTCTGACAAATCAACCAAGGTGATATTCGAACATGTGTCTCGTGGTTGAAAATGGTACATTCTATTAACTTGTCCACATAGTTAATTGCAAGGTTTTTTTTGCACACAGGAGATTCTCTAATTTCTTTTCTGCTAATCAAAGAAAACTATTATCATACATTGGTTATTATTTGAACTTTGTCCCAAAGAGAGTAGTCTCTTTTATCTGTAGCGTATTTTATTCCCTAATATCCGACGGATAATAACGAACTCTATATATATTATATTTTTCTTTTACAGACATAACTCTGATAAAGTTTCAATCAAAAATTAGGACCAACAGAAGATTAACATCAAGAATGGAATGTTTTTCTTACAAGAGGATTAGCCACTTTAGTTTCGATTTTTCCTTTTCTTCTTATTATTTTATTCACTTGACGACTTCACTAATATACCTAAAGTGTCAGCATCATTGCGCTTTGCGTTCATTATTAAATAAAGATTGTTACTGGGATTGATTACGTGTAGGTGAAACCACAGCGATCGAAACCTCATATATAGAATCATTGTAATATAATCTTTCTTTCTGAATATGGCTTATCATATTTGATCTCTCTACTTCTGTTTTCTATATGGCTTTCTTACCTACCTTGAGTCTGATTTTTAACTTGATAACCACTTTCTCTATTATATTCTTTTCCATAGTTACAAGAGAAACCTATCTTTTTATACATTCGAACCTGTCTACTTTCAAGCGATTAAGACTTTCTAGCCGATGCCATGGTGCTTTGCTGAGGAATCGGGGCTAGCGAAAAAACTCACAGACCATTATTGTAAAAACTGTGTTCGATATCCACTGGTGTGAATTAAACTACTAACTTTGTGCTAATCTTTGCAAATGCTTTGAAGGAGCTTCCAGATAAAACATGTTGCACCTGGTATCTATATTATGGATAAGTTAAATAATGAACAATACGAATAAGCACATTTTTAATAAGCGGGAACTTGATATAAGCAAAAGACATTAAGCTTTGGAAATATTTATACAAACAAACATTACAGCAATTAGAAAAAATTATATAACAAGCATGACTGAGTCATGATTAACTTGTCAGTTACTTGTGGAGTAAACTGAATCATATTGTTAATTGTTAGTATAGCAGATATTCTTTCAATATTATTGGCATTATCATCATATTTCGCTTTCTGCTATGGTCGTACTACCTACTCGGTTTTGGTCTGTGAAAAGTGCTAAGACAGGTAGCGGTGTGTTGATATGGTTACATTTTTCTTTCATAAAATCACTAGCGCATGTACTGAACATCCTGAGATTAGAGGGTCTATGACTTCCTGATATTTGAAACACAGAATGTGCATTTTGGATTCACACTTTAATGTATGATATTTGCCTAAAAGTTCCCCATTAAAAGATTCTGGTCTTACGCTGCAAGCATAAGGCCTTCCGTTTCATCCTTTAATCAAGATGTTTGTAACCATCGATGAGTGTGAATTTTATCAAGACCGATATTATTAGCATATTCTGGATATTGGCCATCCAGTGGTTTGTCTTTTCTGCGTTGTTTTGATCTATACAAGAATTTTATCATTGGTATTCTTTTCCATATTTTTGTAGTAACTGTTGGTTCTTAGGTTCGGTTTGGTTTCTACACAATCTACTAAATATAAATCTCTTCTTTTAAGCCTTCTTTCATGATTGAATATTTTTCTCTTTGTTTTCGTATAGTTTAATTGTATCATCTAATCCTTTGTTGTTTCTGTGCATGTTAGTAAGCCAGTAGTTGTATAGCAATAGTAGATTAATATGACCTCTTTCACCTTCTGTACGGTGTATGTATAGATGGTCTGAATCAGCATTTAGATGGTTCATGCTTAAAAAGTAGCTTTCTTGTCTTAGAATGCATTCGTCCGATGTCATTGATAGTCCAGTTCAAAATAAACCACTTGAAATGCAAAGATTTTAATGGCCATAATTCTGTTCTGAGGATTTGATTCAGTTTTAATATTAGTCGCACACTCATATAGTAGTCTTTCTGCATTATTTCTTTCATTTTTATGGGGAATTCCTTCGTCTCCATTTACACCAGGGTACTTATTGCTCTGAATATTTAATTCTTACCCCAGGGTCTAAAGAAATAGAGGAAGTTTATTGTAGTGATCCACGTAAAATTGTGGCTTTACTACATTTATCCAAACTGAATTCCATTCCAATGTCATCACTAAAACATTTTACTGTTTTCAGGAAACCTTCCAGCTCACTGTAATTCTTAGCATACAACTTTAAGTCATCTATATAAAATAGATTGCTTATTTTCTTTTGAGATATATTACGGCCATATTGCGTCCTATTAAATTCGCTGGTTAATGCTATTAGATGTATAAAAAAATTGTAAGGGAGACAAAGAATCACCTCTGTTGATGCTTATTTTCCTACACTTATAGCTTCCATTTATATGATTGAGTTGAAGTGTTGTTTTCCATATCGACATATTTTGATGAAATTGATAACGACGGGCGACATCTTGAATATATTTCAAGACTTTAAAATACAAAGAAGTGGTACACTATCAAATACTTTGCGATAATCTATTCAGGCAACACTGATATTTTTATTCCTTTAACTGACAGAACTTCATTTTCATTTCTAAATTTCTATTTTCTTTTGACTCTTCTGCCTTTCCTAGTCCTTAAATTTGTTCCTTTTACTAGTTTATCGGGTATTGATAATTCCCTTCTAAGTTGTTCAATTTCTTCCTTTATTTTTCTTTTCCAAGGTGGATGTTCATGTCTATGAGACTGCCTTTTTAAAATTTGATGTTTAATTTTTACTACTATTACTATATATATTGCTTCGTTGAGACTCATATGTAAGTCTGCTTCGTCCAGAATTAATTTGAATGCAGCATTGTAGAGTTTATTAGTTTTGAGGGGGGGTGTTTTGTTTTGTTTTGTTTTTGTTGTTGTTTGTTTTTTGTAATTTTGTAATTTGTTTTCCTTCCTCCATATTTTGTGTCTGACTTATACTTCATGATTTCTTATATACTTCATGATTTCTTATATACTTCATGATTTCTTATATACTTCATGATTTCTTTCTTGGCTTCTTGTATACTATTCTTGTTTTTCATAAAATCATTCGGGTCAATTTGTTTTGGACTCATTTTATTTCAGGCGTGTTTCCAACTCTTCTAAACTTTCAGCATTTTCATAGTGATTGGTATATATCTCAGTTTTATTTTAGGTACTTTTTAGTTCATTTTTTAATCTCTTTCATGTTCTGTTGATTCGTCTATTCTGGTGGCACTTATTTTTACTTATTTAATTTCAGTATCTCTCAATCGGTTATTTCTCATGATGTATCAACTTACATTAACTAGCTTATTTTAATCAAGTACTTTATAATTGCTTCTCCAACATTTCTTAAGCTGAGGTTTCCAGGGAATCTTTCAATGCGTTTTTTGTTCCATTTTTTATCATTCCAAGTGCACCTACTATCACTGGCACAAATCTTGTTTTCAATTTCCACATTTTTTCTATTTCAATTTCCAGGTTTTTATATTTTGACAGTTTTTCAAATTCCTTGGGTTGCTATGTTACAATCCGCTGAACAAGCCATATCAATTAATAGACAAGGTTTTCTTTCTGGTTTTTAGCAATAATGTCCGGGCCTATTTGCTTCAATTTTTCTGTCTGTGTAGATGGTGTAATGCCATAGAATGGTGACATCTTCTATTTCTGTAACCGGTGCTGGGTGATGTCATACCAGTGTTTGTTTACAGATTTTTCATAGTGTTTGCACATTGTCCAATGTAAATATTGCCCCACTATATCGTGGCGATTTTTATATTCATTTGGGGCAAGTACAGAACATCCTGAGATTAGATGGTCTATTGCTTCTTGGTGTTTATCACAAAACCTGCATTTTGGATCCATATTATTATGTATAATATTTGCCTGAAAGTTTCTAGTAAAAAGACTTTGGTCTTGCGCTGCAAGAATAAAGCATTATTATTATTATTATTATTATTATTATTATTATTATTATGTCATTTTTCATTATATTTCGATTTCTGCTATGGTCGCACTACCAACCAAGTCTGCGGGGAGACCTAAGGCAGGTAGTGGCGTGTTGTTATGGCTCCATTTCATGTTTTTTCTATCGTCCACATTATCCCTAGCGTTACATAGACAACGTTCTCCTTAGTGTGTGGACTGTACTTAACAAGACAATTTTTTGTATATCTCTTAAGCTGGAGTTTCCAGGGATTCTTTCAATGTGCTTTTTTGTTCCATTTTTATCATTCCAAGTGCACCTACTATCACTGGCACAACTCTTGTTTTCAATTTCCAGATTTTTTCTATTTCAATTTCCAGGTCTTTATTATTATTATTATTATTATTATTATTATTATTATTATTATTATTATGTCATTTTTCATCATATTTCGATTTCTGCTTTGGTCTCACTACCAACCAAGTCTGCGGGGAGACCTAAGGCAGGTAGTGGCATGTTGTTATGGCTCCATTTCATGTTTTTCTATCTTCCCTATCATCACCAGCATTACATAGATAAAGTTTTCCTTAGTGTGTGGGCTGTAATTAATAAGACAATTTTTTGTATATCTCTTAAGCTGGGGTTTCCAGGGATTCTTTCAATGTGTTGTTTTGTTCCATTTTTTATCATTCCAAGTGCACCTACTATCACTGGCACAAATCTTGTTTTCAATTTCCACATTTTTTCTATTTCAATTTCCAGGTCTTTATATTTTGACAGTTTTTCAAATTCCTTGATTGCTATGTTACAATCCGCTGGACAAGCCATATCAATTAATAGAAAAGTTTTCTCCTTCTGGTTTTTAACAATAATGTCTGGCCTGTTTGCTTCAATTTTTCTGTCTGTGTAGATGGTGTAATCCCATAGAATGGTTACATCTTCTATTTCTGTAACCGGTGCTGGATGATGTTCATACCAGTGTTTGTTTACAGCTTTTCCATAATGTTTGCACATTGTCCAATGTAAATATTGCCCAACTCTATCGTGGCGATTTTTATATTCGTTTGGGGCAAGCACAGAACAGCCTGAGATTAGGTGGTCTATTGTTTCTTGGTGTTTATCACAAAACCTGCATTTTGGATCCATATTATTATGCATAATATTTGCCTGAAAGTTTCTCGTGAAAAGACTTTGGTCTTGTGCTGCAAGTATAAATCCTTCAGTTTCAGACTTTAATCCAGATGCACGTAACCATCGATGAATATTAACTTTGTCAACATTGGATTTATTGGCACGTACTGGATATTGGCCATGCAGAGGTTTGTCTTGCCAGCGCTGTTTCATCTTTTCAAGAGCTTTATCTTTGGCTTTCATTTTCATATTTTTTGCCGCAATAGTTGGTTCTTGGCTTCTGTTTTGCTTTTCTACAGAATCTTCTAACTGTAAATCTTGTTTGTATTTACTGCCTTCTTTTATTATTGAATATTTTTTCTTTCTTTCTTCATGTTGCCTTACTAATTGTATCATCCAATCCTTTGTTGTTTCTATGTATGTTAGTAAGCCAATAGTTGTTGTCTTGTATGACAATTCCAGCTGAATAAGACCCCTTCCACCTTCTTTACGGGGTATGTATAGACGGTCTACATCAGCCTTTGGATGATGCATCTTATGCTTAGAAAGAAGCATTCTTGTTTTAGCATCCATTCGCCTGATGTCGTTTAGAGTCCAGTTTAAGATGTTGAAGCTATATTGGACAACTGGGATTGCAAGGCTATTAATGGCCATAACTCTGTTCTGTGAATTTAATTCAGTTTTTAATATCATTCGTAGCCTTCTATAGTACTCTTTACGCACTATTTCTTTCATTTTTTTATGGTGAATGTTTTCGCTCTCATTTACACCTAGGTATTTATAAGCTTCTTTTGGTTTCAATTCTTTTATAGTTACAGCAGGGTCTAGGCTAATTGAGGATGTTTCTTGTATTGATCCACGTAAAACTGTAGCTTTAGCACATTTATTCAAATTAAATTTCATTCCAATGTCTTCGCTGAAGCATTTTACAGTTTGCAGAAGACCTTCCAGCTCATTATCATTCTTAGCATATAACTTTAAGTCATCCATGTAAAATAGATGGCTTATTTTCTTTTGGCCTATTTTATAACCACATTCTGTCTTATTAAGTTGACTGGTTAGTGCTATTAATGATATGCAGAATAGTAAGGGAGATAAAGAATCACCTTGAAATATACCTCTTTTGATGTTTATTTCATCAGACTTATAGGTTCCATTTATATGATTGAGGTAAAGGGTTGTTTTCCATATAGACATGCACTGTTTGATGAAATTGATGATGACGGGCGATATCTTGTATATATTTAAAGTCTTTAAAATCCAGGAATGTGGCACACTATTGAATGCCTTACGATATTATTATTATTATTATTATTATTATTATTATTATTATTATTATTTCCTTTGAATTCAGTTTTATACATATTTTCTTCTGAGTCCCAACTAGAAACCTGAGGTCAGAAATGGCTTCATGACATTTTCCACTGATCATTTTTATTTATAAAATCCTATCATCACACACATATTACATAGATAAAACTCTTCGTAATGTGCGAGCTTTAGTTGTGAGTACAATTCTTTCTTTTGTTTGAAGCTTAGGCTAAGAGGATTCCCTTCAATTAGTCTATCGGAACCTTTTCCAATCAATCCGAGGGCTCCAACTAGAACTAGAATTATTGATGTCCTCATGTGCCACATTTTTTAGATTTCCACGTCACGATCTGTGTATTTTGATATATTTTTTTTCTTTTGGAAGATTTTCAAAGATACAGTACAATCTGTTGGCACTCGTCTGTCTTGTGAGACAATTGAGTTCTGCGCCACAGATCATTCTGTTGCTGACTGTACACAGTCATGGGATCGGCAGGCTCTATTGCAGTTGTCGCAGGTATAGGTGGCTCCTGGTTCTGAGAGGCATTGATGCAGCCCTCTGCCATTTGTGTTCTATCCTCTCCTTTCACTGATGGTCTCTCCTCTCCTCACTTCCCTTGTAGCATACATTCACAGCACTTCTTCATCTGCTGTGATCTTCAGCCACCTATTCCCAGCCTGCAGGGTTGATGCCACCTGGCCTCATGTCTCGCTTGCAGGCATTCTTGTCGCGAAGAACAGGTCATCTTGAAGGTCTGCAACCGGCGGCGAGCTCACCGAATAGAACGTCCTTGGGGATCCTCCCGTTGTCCATTTGCCTGACGTGACCAAGCCACTGAAGTCGACGCTGTGTGAGAAGAGCAAACATGCTTGGGATGCCTGCCTGATCAAAGTCGCTTTTATTTAAGACGTTGTCCTGCCGTATGATATCCAGGATTCTCTTCAGTTTGCGCAAGTAGAAGGTGTTGAGCCTGAGCTCTTGGCGGGAGTAGAGGGTCTATGATTCGCTGCCGTAGAGTAGCGTGCTGAGCATACAGGCTCGGTACGCCATCATTTTGGTGTTGATTGTCAGTGTCTTGTTATTCCAGACCCTTTTTGTCAAGCGAGCTATGGCTGTTGCCACCTTGCCAATATGTTTGTTGAGTTTGGCGTCAAGAGAAAGATTCCTGGAGAGGTTGCAGGAACTGCCATGTCAATAAGAAATCACATTCTCGTTTTTGATATTTGATCACGATGTCTGGAACGATTAGTGTGTTGTAAAGTCCTATAAAATTGTTACAGGTCTTATCTCCGTAACTCAATCTGAGTGATTTTCATACTAGTTTCTTCCAGTTTTCTCCTTGTGAAAGATGCATCTTTTCCAGTATAGATATTGGTCTACTTATTATTATTATTATTATTATTATTATTATTTGAAGCAATAGACATTCCGTGTAGAGGTTATGAGAAATTAAAATGAAAGAAATACTTGTCCATACTGGTTACATTCTTGATCAGGTTTTATTTTCCCTTTACCGTGCATTTCAATTGTGATCAGTTTTTTTCAGTTTCTATTTTTTTCTTTTTAGACAATTTCTATTTTTTCTTTCTCGTTTTTACTTTGTCACGTATAATCGGTCTTTTTTCTTTCTTTCTTTCTTTCTTTCTTTCTTTCTTTCTTTCTTTCTTTCTAATTTTGTCTTGCGCGTTGTTTTTATCTTTTTTCTTCCTGGACACATTTTTCTTTCTTTCTTTGAATTTTTTTCTTGCGACATCTCATTACATTTTCCTTCCATCTTTTCTTTCTTTTCTTTTCCTTTCTTTTGCACTTCTGTCTGAGCACATTACGCTTTCTTTCTTTCTACGCTTTCTTGTCTTACGCTTTTTACTTTTTCTTTCTTGTTACATTCTTCCTTGTCTTTCTATTTATTAGGCGTTCTGTCAATCCACTTTATAAACTATCCGTAAAGATGTTCTTCCATGTTAATTCAGCGATAAATTTAAATGTCAGTGTAAAGCTGAATATATTGGCAGAACTAATCAGAGATTAGAGTCAACGATTGATCAGCTCATATCAGCTAAAATCTGTAGAAGGAAGTATGAACATTTGCATAATTTTGTTAACGTTTCCAGTTTTATAATTGCAGAATACCTAATAAATAATGTATCTTGTATCATGTCTTTTATTAAAGATTTTCCATAGTAGTAGAATTTAAATTTCAATATAAAAGAGATTGAAACACGTTATATTAATTCTAAGCAACTATTCCTGTTGCTTACAAAGGGATTGCCGTTTGTAAGCAGAAGGAATAGTTGCAAGCTCTATATAAAATGTCTGTGATATATATTGCTGATTCTCTGGTAACATTTTTCTTTCTTCAATTTTTAGTCGCTGTGCACATGTATGTTTTGTTCTTGATTGAACTGTGAAGAGCAAGGAGCGATAACCGGCTAGCTTTTTTTGTAGGTATAATTTTTTACTGCAGTAATATTTTTTCTTATCTTTGCTCTCTACCCGTCTTTGTTTGATAAACGCAATTTAAAACTTCCTTGAAAAGAATATTTGTCATAAAATAAACATACTGTGCTAATAACAAAAATAATTGATAACTTCAATATTTAACTTCAAAACAATAATTATAATGTAGTCTAAATATAAAATATCAGAAAAGTCTAATTCGACTTCATCAGAACAGATAGGTGCGTAGAGATGAGTGAATAGATTAGTATCATGTTTCACATTGAAAAATCGATTTCTACTTCTTTTTCTTCTTTTTCTTCTTTTTCTTCTTCTTCTTCTATGTGCCGTGTTTCTTCAGGACGTAGGCGAATACATGTCCCTATCCCTTGTAGCACTTAACACATTCAAACCCTGCTCCACCATTCATATGCTCAAGTCCAACAAGTAAGTCACGCGTTGCTTTCTCCTGTCTCTCTTTTTCTTGTATCCGTCCCGTGAGTATCAGATTCTCCAAGCCCTCCTTCAAAAATGTCTTCTACATATCTATATGCAATTCGTTTCTCTGTATATAGTAAACTTGTTTGGTAATGTAGAAAAGTGTTCAGAATATATACTTATAGCGGGTATTATACTTATATGTATACACACTGCGTATATTTAAATTAGGTACCTCCACTGATTTTCGTTATCTAAATTTTAAATTGAATTTTTAAAAATAAAAAGTTTTCGTGGAACTTTTATTTTAGTTTTAATTTAATGCTAAATGATTAAATTTACTATTTCCAGTAAGCAAAATACTCTGGTATATTTCAAACGGAAATTATATTCATTGGAATCTAAAATTTTTCAATTTTTTGTTTTTTTAATCTTTCAATTTTTCGGCCATTTTTAAGCGATCGACACATTTGCAAACAAAAGTTAATTCTCGGTTTTAAAAATTCTACAAAAATAAAATATACATCTGTGACATATTATTTTTGGAAAATTAACTACGTTTATGTTAAATTAATCTGATTCACACGAGTATTACTTATTTCTTATGAAATTTAGAATAGAACTATTTCTTAATCACAAAGTTGAACTTTTTGACCTGTCCGCTGTATATCAATTATGTTGACAGGTTGTCAGATTAGAGATAAGATAAGCGATAGGCATGTGACATAAATGTACAAATTTTCTTTTCGGGTAAGAGGAGGAAACTCTGAATAATATAACCTTTTAATTTACACATAAAAATTACCATACAAAAAAAAAAATTAAAAATTATTTTAAAAATACGAAGTCAAAACAATTTGTATTAAAAAGAAAGATAAACCTCTACTCCTGTTCAAAAAACCAGGAAGGAGTGTGAATCGAACTGTGTGTGTGTGTGTGTGTGGAGAGAGAGAGAGAGAGAGAGAGAGAGAGAGAGCTGACGCGTGTGTGCATGCGACTTCTAAATATCTGAGAGAATTTGTTTGTGTAGTTATGCAAATACGTCTGAAAGCTAAGGTGGATATCTATACAATAAGTTTCTTCTGTTTGCTACATATCTGCCGTCCTACATTTTCGGGTCGTTCTTCAAACCATCTAACAAATAAATGGTTATGGGCACAACCCTCAGGTACCTCCCCTCAAATCTTCAATTGCTTTTAGTTCTTCATTCATAGGACTTTTTGGGGTCCTGCCTGGTGCGCAAATATTCTGTTTGTATTTCTCCAAATTGTTTTAAAATATTCTTCCTTATTTTGTATGTCTGGTCCGCTGGAATGACTACGTCCACTATTCGAAAGGATTTTCCTTCCGACAAAAAGATTTACATCTTGTCAACAAAGGCGTCATAATTTTACCCGTGAGACGGCCACACGCACTAACACAGACGCTACTCTATCTTTTCCACCTCTCGCTTAACGCACACTATAGACGTCTATAGTATAAACAAACTGATGATAATAATAATAATAATAATAATAATAATAATAATAATAAGTAGTAGTAGTAGTAGTAGTAATTAATACTAGTAGCAGTAGTAGTAGTAGTAGTAGTAAAATCTGCCGATCAACCAAGAACAGAATGCCTTCCCTCAAAAAGGGAAGAAAAAAAATGAAAGCAAAAACATGAAATTAAATGTTCGAGAGCAGTTAGGCATAAAATTAAAAGTCACCGGCGTTTTTCTTTCATGCGTCCCCCGCCACCGTTCTTTTATGTGTCCCCCGCCACCGTTCTTTGCAAACGACGGACCCCCTTTACTAAAGCTCTTCGCTCTCAGATTTTGTAGGCTATTTGTTTTTGGATGGCTTTAACTGCTTTCTTACATATTAGCCAAGTTAGGTTAATTATTTCCGGTTGATTTTTCTGCATTTTTTTAATATCTTTCTTGCTCAACCCCACTCGCCCTATACTCCTCTCCCCACCCCGTAAAGAGTTCATTCAGAAAGATACTTTAAAGAAATTAAGAAAAAAAAAAACAGCATAGTTTTGATTCTTTTTCGTTTATTTATTTTTTTGAAAGGTAGGCGGGGGTGTTCTTTTTCAATCTTCATTTAAAATTGATTCTACTGACTATTTTCTTCTTTCTTTCATCTTTACTCATTTCTACATTTTCTTTTCTTTTTTTTAGTCATTTCTTTCTTCTTTCTTTTTTCTTTTCTAATTATTCGTTTTTACTTTCATCTTTTCTTTGCCACTCTCTTTTTTCTTTTTTTTTCTTTGTTTCTTTCTTTCTCCATTCTCATCGTCACTTTTTATCCTTAATTTTTATTTTTCGTCACTTTTATCCTTAATTTTTATCTTTCTTTTTCTTTTCTTTCTTGCTTCCTTTTTTCTTTCTTTCTTTACATCGTTCATTTAACTCTTTCTGCCTTTAACAATTAAACTCTTTCCTTTTTCCTCTTTTACACTCTTATTTCCAAGTCTAACCTTTTATTTTCTGTCTCTTTCTTCCTGTTGCCTTCCTCTATCTAACATAGACACGCAACACATACGCAATACCTGCATCAATATATGCAATGCGCATCCTAAATAGGTGTTAAGTCTTTTAAAAGCTATTAGAAATGTTCTGCCTAACTGAGACATTCAACAGTAAATTACCTACTTTTGAAGGTTCCATCGCCCACCAATCTCATAACAGATTAGCAAGCGATTTCCTTCCCAGGTCCTTACAGTAATGACGAAATAACTCCGAACAAAATGACTTCAAATGACGAAACACGCTTGTAAACAGCGGTACCAACAATTGAGTTTTGGACCGAGAAGTTAAACTGAATATTTCATCGGGGGTTCCCTGTTGTTTGCAGTGGAAATGACGCATTATGATAATTTCTCTTTTCAAATAGTCTTGAAAATTATCTACGGTAATGAAAAGCACGGTATACAGGTAAGCTAACTGTTGTTTTTTGGAAGTTCGCTTTAAACGACTTTCCTTTTGGGGCAGTTCGTGTTATCGATAACCGAAAGAAACGGAATTTTTGCTTTTACAAAAAGAGCGAAAAGAGAGAATAAGATCCGGCGTATATTTTGGAGTAGGTATCTCCACTAATTCGTGATACCTAAGGTCTTAAATGATTTTTTTTTTATAAGTGAAAAAGTTTTCTTGAAGTTTTCATTTTACCTTTAATTAAAAGCTAAAGGATGAAATTTTGTATTTTCAGTAGACAAAATATTCTGGTGTATTTCAAATAGAAATTATATTGATTGGAATCGAGTTTTTTGTTGTTGTTTTTTTAATAACTAATCAGCACTATTTTTTAGTTCTCTTTCATTGTAATGTAAGTCTGTCTATTAAAATGTTTTCCCAAAATAAAATATACTTTTTTAAAATTTTATTTGAGGAATATTAACTGATTTAAATTATAATTAATCTGACTTATAACAAATATTATTTACTTTAAATTTAAAATACCGTAGACATGATTTTTTTTAAGGAAACAGTAGCAGGTTTTTTTAAACATAGTAGCCATGTTTATTTGTTTGACGAGGTGATGAGAGGATTATTGTTGTTCTACGAAGAATTTATTTGTAAAACATAATTTAAGAAAATAACGTGATCGCCTACTTTAATAATTTTTAAGTATTCAGTCTTTAAAGTGTTGGAATCTAATTTTAGAAATGTTGACTTTAAATACTATAGTCATCGCTCTTCTGATAATGCCGTGTATTGTCGTTCATACTAACGAAAATCGGAACGTTTATTTACTAAAATAAAAGAAAATTAAAAATTATTTTGTAAAATCTCGGTGCGTGATGATTTGTATTAGGCTTTTCAATTTTTGATTAGTTTTCTCTTTATAACAGTATCGCCTGGTGCAATTAAAGTAATGCAGAATTTTAAAAGATTTGAAACTTTATAATTATTTGTTGTAGAGCAGCTGACACCCCTCAAAGATGGAATGGTCTGTGGACCGAAATAACTATATATTTGAAGATCAGTAGCAGTCAGAGATGTGAACTATCAATGAGAGTCTAAGTGGAACGACTGTGTACGTCGGTTGTTCACTTTGTCGACTTTCTGCGGAGAGAAAGCCAGACGAGGCTCCGCCGAAGAGGTAGAATTTCGTCTGGGGAAATGCAGACAGGAATTTTTATCCGAGTTTAGCGGCTCGGTTTCATTCACGTTAATTGACGTTGTGCCGCATTTACCTCGGGTTTCTGCCTACGCGGCGAGGTCGTAAATAATGCGGTGTATCATTGATGATTATTATCGGTCTGTGCTCTGTGCGACTCTATCGTCTTAACCACTCCTCTCTTTTTTTTTTTTTTTTTTTAATCGTCTCACCCCAAACAAGGCATTCTACTGCCACTGTTGCACAGGGAGTTACATAGGGAAAAGTGATGAGAAAGAGGGGTTAGTTATAGGAAATGTCAGGAGAAGGGTAATAGACGGATGAGGATACCGAGGATGTGGGTGGAGTAGATTGAAAAAGATCTTGTGAGAATGGATGCGAGTTAGTGTGATAGGAGAGTAGAAATTGCGGTTACACTTTATCGGTTTCACTGTAAAAGGGTGGGACCTAGTTGCTAATCTAGTAGCTCGTGTAAATCCATACCTAGGGGGCACCAGTGATCTAAGTTTATCATAAGCCGTGAAAGTATTTATAGAAGAGGCATGGGAAAGCCACGTCCAGCCTGTGAGAGAGCGACTGCAGCCGAGCTGCCAAGTCGGCATCGATCACATTGCAGATTCTCCGTTGGATTTTGTCAAGAACCCCGAGGTGAATAGCAGGGGTACCCAACCAGATGTGGCAGCAGTATTCAATTCACGGGCGGATGGTAGATTTATATATGTGCATGATGAACTCAAATGGGAAAAACTTCCTGGTCCTGCACAGTGAACCGACCTTCTTGGCAGCGGATTTAGCAATGGATTCGATATAGTCATTCCACTTGAGGTCCTTCTCAAGCTCGGCAGCGAGGTTCGTTTTGTCAACCTCAGCAGATTTTTGATCGAGGCAAGAGTAAACGGTTGTGTCGTCGGTGCACATGCCTGCTTGGGATCTTATAATATCGGGGAGATCGTTGATGTAGATCAGAAAAAAGCGTAGGACCTGCAATAGAACCTTGAGGGACACCCGCATTCGTATGGTAGTTTTGGGAGACTTGTCTGTTTAATACTAACTTCATTGTGTGATTAGAGAGGAATGACTGGATTAGGTCAAACAATGGTCCAGTTATACCATAGCTCCACAGCTTGCGTAGAAGGCCAGCATGCCAGACCCTGTCAAACGCTTTGGAGATATCCAGGGCAACGGTTCGAGTTTCGCCATTGTTATCGAGAACCTGGTATATATACTCTGTGATGGTCGTTAGCATATCAGAAGTAGACCTGGTGAAGCGGAAACCATACTGTTTGTCCGAGAGGAATCTGTGGGATGTGAGATGCTGAACCACCTCGGCGTTGATAATGGCTTCGAATACTTTGCCAAAGATCGGTAGGAGGCTGATAGTGCTTCCTAATTATTGTTGTTCTGTCTTATCAGTGTTTGTCTTGTTTGTACTTAATATCCATTAGCACGGATATTGTGCTGTAGATACTTCAGCACACATCATCTGGTATCGTACTGCCCCCTCGCCAATACAACATTATTATAATTAAATTTTAAAAAAAAGAAAATAATTCTTGTAAAAATCATCAGGCATCAGTTTTTTTTTAAGAAAATAGTATCCATAATAAACCTTATTTATACAAGCAATTAAAAGCTTAAAAAAATAATGTTTTACTTTTATTTTTATTGGACGATTCGGAGCTGGTTTTCGGGAAATGTGTAACTGGTTGAGGAAAAAGATTCTTTGATAACAAGATGGGTCCTAAAATGTCAAAGAAGATTAGTTTTTTTATGCTTAGAGTAATAAGGGCGTAACTTAGCGCTTCGATAGTGTTGAAAGAAATGAAGACATTGTGCGTGTATTGCAGATAGGTAACTTTGAAATGGCACGAAAGTGAAGGCCATTGTATTAGGGTGTTTACAGTGACTCCAACGAACTGTATGACAGAAAAATGAGTGATATTAAGCCGTAGAAATAAGTGGTATTTTAAGTTTCTACGCCTTCTACAGCAGTTAAAACTCAATTTTCGATAATAAATGAAACGGACATTTTTTTTTTAATCATATCACCCCAAGCAAGGCGATAACGCCAGTGATGCGCAGGGGGCTACGTAGGAGTAAAAAGATTGGAAAAGAGAAAACCGGAAACCGCATCCTAAACAGGAAACAAGGGATGAGCCTCTTCACCTGTTCAATACATAAAGAAGTGTATATTTGTGCCTATAAACATCAAAAAATGTTTAAAATTTAAATCAATACCAGTTGATTAAACAGCTTCTTCTTCTTCTTCTTCTTCTTCTTCTTCTTCTTTGTGCCGTGTTCTTTTAGGACGTAAGCGATCATGGACTTCCACGTCTCCCTGTTTCTTGTGGCATGTGCACGCTTTCTCCTATTACCCCACCCAAACCCCGCTCTGCCATCAACTTGTTTATGCCCGTCAAGTATGTTACATGCTACTTTTCCCTGTCTCTCTTTCCATCAGACTTGTGAGTATCAAATTTTCTAATCCCTCCTTCCTCATTAAATGTCCCAGAAACTTTAGCTGTCTTTTTTATGCTCAATATTAGTATCCTTTTCGTTTCCACCATTTCTAAAACCCTCATCATTGCTCACATGATATCAACAACATCCTTCTATAGAACCACGTTCCATTTGCTTCAAGTTTCTCTTTCATCGCTGATGAGACTGTCCAGCATTCACTGCCATATTGAAGCCAGTGAGAGAAAAAACTGGGCAGAGGGAGTATCGAGGAAAGAATAAAAGATGAACGGGATTCAAGAAGATAGAAGATGACAACTGACGTTGCATTTAAGTTTTTGGAGATTGTAGCTATCAGGGAAGCAATTAAACGGAACAGAGTTCTACAGACAGGAAGTGCGAGAAAAGAAACTATTCGGGTAGAAGAGGATGTTACATTTTACTATTTCAACTATACAAGAGTGGAACCTAAATTCCAAACTAGTAGCGCGCTTAAATTCATGTGGTCGTGGAACCAGAGAAAAAAGATCGTCAGAGCAGTTGCCATGAAAATATTTGTAGAAAACACAGAGGGAAGCCACGTTATGTCTGTGAGAAAGTGACTGAAGTCGAGATGCCAGGCCAGGGTCGATTATACTGCAGATTCTTCTTTGGATTTTTGAATAACAGTTATGGCTACAGTATTCAATGCACAGACGAATGGCAGATTTATAAATGTGTAAGATCGATTCAGACGAGAAGAAATTTTCTGACTAGGCACAGTAATCTGAACTTCCTAGCAGTAGACGCAGCTATAGATTATTATTGTATTATTCAAAACAAGTATTAAATTTCTGTAAAAGTACTCAGTACTATTTTTCGTATGATGTTAGAAAAATCTGGGAAGTGCTTTTAATTTCTTTTCTAGTTCTTTTCCAGACATTTTTGAAAAAGAGATTAGGATAATCAAAAACCAATATTGGCAGCAAACTGCTTGGGTACGGATAGGAAATAAATTCAGGTATACAAAAATAGAAAGGGGCGTAAGACAAGGTTGTGTTTATTTCACCGGATCTATTCAGCTATTCAATCTATTATACAGCGAAACAATTCTGAGAGAAATAAAATTCTTGCCAGGATTCGTCATTGGCGGCCACAATCTCAGCAATGTAAGATACGCAGATGACACGGTGCTGACAGTAGACGCGGAAAAGAAAACGCGAAACCCCGTACAAAAAGTAGCACGAGAAAGCGAGAAGAAAGGACTGGGCATAAACTTCAAGAAAACTGAATGTATGATCACCAGCAAAAAGAAGACCCCGAAATGCCAACTACAAGTCGGAGAAATTAAAATAAAACAATTAAATAAATTTCAATAGCTAGGAAGCATACTGACAGAGGATGGAAAGTACGACACTGAAATTCAAAGACGCATTGTGATGGCCAAGGACGCATTTCAAAAGCTAACCAGAGGACTGAGAGACAGGAAAATCTTATTGGAAACAAAGAAAAGAGTGCTGGACTGCTATGGGATACATGTGCTTCTGTAAGTCAGTGATTGTTGGACGATCTCCTCAAGGATGAAAAAGAGGTTTGAGACAACAGAAATGTGGTTCTACAGAAGGATGTTGAAAATAGAATGGACTGAGCACATGAGCAACGATGCGGTATTGGAGAGGATGCAAGCGAGAAGAAAACTCATACTTAACACAAGGGAGAGACATCAAAGATTACTGAGACACGTAATGAGGAAAGAAAGCCAAAAGAATCAGAGGACAGGTAGAGGGAAACAGAGACAGGGGAAAGCAGCGCGAGACATTTGATGCGCTTGAGCAAATGGATGGTGAAGCGGAGTTCGGGAGAAATTTCAAGAGGCTAAATATTGAGAGAAACAAGAGAGAGAGAGAGAGAGAGAGAGAGAGAGAGAGGGCCAAATGGAAGTCCATGATCGCCTACGTCCTATATAATATTATTAATAAATTTACACTTACTTTATATATATAATCATTTTCACCATTTATTTTAACATTTCACCTGAAGAAGAACAGTATTTTTCTGAAGCATGTAAGTTTCTGTGTAGTGATATAATGCTTTTAAAAACCATTGTAATAACAATATTACAATATATATACAGAGAGAAAAAGAAAGAGAAAGAGAAAGCGCGAGAGAGGATTAATCTGTTTGTCACTTAACCGAGCAGAGACATAACGACTTCAAAGTTTCGTGAAAACACCATTATGATACCCTCAATCCTTATGGTTTATTTTTTAAACTGCATATTGAAAAATAATCTGCATATTAAAAATGCCCTAAAGAGTGAGGACACAATAATAGGGCCTTCACGAAAGATCGAAGTCGCTATAACTCTGCTCAGTTTAGTTTTTTATATAATTCTACATGTGATCTTATTATTTTTCTTTTCAGTACATAAATTATATATGAAATTGCCCGAATGTTTTATTTATCCAAGCGCTTTCGGATATACTTTAAGCCATTATCACTGATTAATTTTATTTTACTTTTAACTAAATATCTACATAACCACACATATTTTCGGTTTATTAACTATTTATATAAAGGATGCGCGTTGTGGTACAGTGGATATCGGCTCGGAACGAGAAACCGTGGAGCCGAGTTCGAATTCCAGTTGAATCCATTGTATTCATTTACGCGCAAATACCCTTGGGAAAGGTATTAATCCGTCTCTTCCTTCCAGTTATGGGTTAAATAGCAGGACAGATTGGGTTCTATAGCCTTGGTCGGCAACCAGTCTACCGCAAAAAGCAATGGCAACCTACTGCGGGATAATCATATGCCCAGTCAGTCATGTCTCTTTTGAGACATGATCGCCAAGGTATGGCACTTAACTGACTGACTGAACTATTTATAACAATTTTCCTTCTACGTGCGACATATAACAGAGAAACATACCGAGAGGGTTTCCCATATTTACTCCATTGGTTTAAATATATAAATCAATACCTTCATTAACGAAATTTACAAACACACACACACATATATATAAAGTTTCGTGGGGACACCGTTATGATGCCTCCACTCATCGGAAGGGGCTTTTAACTTCGAAGTTGCATGAACTTGCTCAATTAAATTGACAAATTCTTTGCACTAAAACTATATATATATATATATATATATATATATATATATATAGAGAGAGAGAGAGAGAGAGCGATAACTATATGTATTTCTAATATATAAAGAACAATATTGGGGGAAAATATATGACAAAGTGAAAAAGAATATCGCGTAACACGTTTCGCACATGCGCACGAACGAGGGATGCTTGTAATTTGAAATAATTTTTTTTAATCTAGCCGATTTTATTTAGATCCTTTTTTTATTTCCATCACTTTTGTTATTAGAAATCCCACACGATACTAGAAGATCTGCCAGGAATGGTCAAATGTTGAAAGAACCAAGGCGCAGATTTACTGTAAATGATCAAGGCACTCTCTAGACATTTTCGTCGTAGTAAATTGTTTTTTCCTTTCATCAGAGTAGCAAAATTGTAGTCTATCTTGTTACGGTGAGCAACCAACGCACTTGATGCATTCTTTAGTAAAACGGCCCTATTGTGTTTATATAATCTTTTATTTAGATTCTTCGAAGTTTTTCTTATGTATTTTTGTGGCAATTATTAAATTTTTTCTATTAAAACACTTTTTATGAAGACACTTTTATCAATTCCAATTCCAATTATCGGTCTTTCTAGAATCGATGGGGATTTCCTTCCGAAACTTCTATTTGAAGTGATGTGGAAGTAGAAGTTAATCAGTTTCCCCCTGTTTAGGACTGGGTTTCCGGTCCCCAAGTATCATAACTGACATTATCATCTTGACTTTGCTTGGGATGAACTAATTAATATATATATATATATATATATATATATATATATATAAGCATGCGGTGTAGATATAGATACATCCAAAGGAGTGTCCTGTACATAAAGTGGTAGGATAACGCTCTAAAAGAGCTCTAAATATATATGTGTATACAAATACATATAGAGCAAATATAAGAAAAAATAGGGCAGACATGTTATTTCATGGTAAAACGGAAGTATATGCTTATTTCAGGCTAACCATCATCATTATTGTACAGAAGATGGAAGCTGATGATGGTTCGCCTGAAAGAGGCATACACTTCGGATTTACCATGAAATAACGTGTCTGCCTTAATTTTCCTTATATATATATATATATATATATATATATATATATATATATATATATATATATTGTTACGAGGATGTATTTAATAATTAAATAATAACAATACGAGGATGTATTTAATTATTTAAATAATAACAATAATGTCTAAAAGTTGTATTGAGTCCTGCTTGTTATTACAAAAAGTTTTAATTCATGAAGTAGTCGTAAAAATAAGGAAATTAGAAATAGAACGTTTAGAAGAAGCTAAAATGTCCGAGAAAATTCGAGTAAAATCGAGAGAATTCGAAATGTTCTAGAAATATGCAAATTAGGTGTTAGCCCCAATAAAAATAGGTTTTGGGAAGAGAGTAGTTAGTTGTTAACAGGA
>JBBBDQ010000139.1:3100000-3140000 GCA_037127315.1 Ascarosepion bandense | reverse complement strand
GGAAAACTCAATCTGGGTACAGAAAAAGTAATTCATGGATAAGATATTCCCTGGTTTTCCTAACTAATTCTTTGCGAGAAATGAAAACAAAGGAAACATTGTCGAAATCTTGAACAGTCGACGACATCTAAACTGGATCCACGAGGGCAAAAGTTCTGCATTGCGCTTGATGATATTCAATAAGAATTTTTTCTTAAGAAATTCGGAAACAAGAAACAATTAATTCATTTAAATGCTAATCTGAAAGAGAACTTTTTTGTAAAAATAGGCGATCGAGTATTTTGCAAATGGTAGCACCAAACATAGAACTGGGATAGGAAATTCTTCTACGCGCAACGTACTCCAGATATTTAAACTATCACTTCTTGCTTTCCAAACAGCACTTCTCGTCAACCTTTTCCACGGTTGGAAAATATACAAAAATATTTGGAGACTCTCTAACTAACCCAACATTCCGCTTTTGAGGAAAAGGACGAACATGAAACAGAAAACGTTAGCGACAACAGTTAACATAGACTAACATATATTCGGGAAATGTAAGAATAAAGTGTCCTGCAACCGTTGGTTTTCGTAACTAAAAAAATAAAGAAACTGCCACGCTAAGACAGGCTTAAAATAATATTTTACACCAACGACTAGTAGTGTTGTACAAACATCGCTTTTGATATAATGATGCATTTCAGCGTTCATGTGAGTAAAGAATTATTTCCAGTCTACAACCCTTTTCCCCACAGCTGAAACGGCGCTGCTCTATCGTTATTTCCATTGCACATGTTCAGGTCAGATGAACTACACTCATTCCATCAGTTATAACCGACACAACTAAGACCCGCCACGCCACGCACATTGTAGAGAACCACCACATTTCCTTCATATCCCCCTGGTGATATTTAAGTTCCGCTCACGCACCTTCTTTCCGCGAACCGCTGACTTGTGGAACCAACTCTCAAGATTTCGCTTTCCCGATCTCTACAATCATAATCTATTCAAGTCTTGGGTTAACCGGTATCTTCTGCATAAGTTGTACCTCTTACTTTTTAACATGGCTTTTCACGAGAGACCTTATATTATACAGGCGTCGCTTTAAATATGAGTATTGGAATTTCCCCTCTACAGCAGACAACAATCACAATCAACCAGATGACCTATGTAATCGTTATTTTAACTACTGCCCTACCGTTTCACTATTGCTTGACACCAGAAGTTCATCATAATATATAGGCATACTTTTCTAAATTATAATTTTAACTTTCTATCCAAGGCAGCAGCATATAATATTCGGTATATGGCCATTCGGTATAAGTTGTACTTCTTATTCTCAAGCAATAAAAAAGATATGTGTTGTGTATGATGAAGATGTTCTAGCTAACAAAACTGTACGGAAGTGGTTTTCCATGTTAAGAGTTGATAATTGTAGCCTTATTGACGAAGAACGCTCAGACAGACCCCCCCCCCCCAACCCCAACTACAGGTAATGAGTAAATCATGATACTGGGCGAGAAAAATCCTAAGTTTATCGAAATCTACAATTTATGAGCACTTAGTGAAACTTGGGTACCCAAATCGCTACGAAATATTGGAACCAAATGATCTGAGGGAAAATCATTTTTGGATCGCATTTTTATCTGTGATTTACTGTATAAACGCAATGAAAAAGCACTCTGTTTTAAGTAAATACTGACAGGTAATGAGAAATAGATTGTTTACAACAATGTTCTGCCAAAAACATCCTGTGGTAAGTGACATGAGCCAAATTTAGCCACTACAAAAGTAGGTTTTCATTCTAAGTCATGCAGGCATCTGGTGGGAATGAAAAGAAACCCTGTACTATGAGCTTCTGCCAAGTAACCAATCAATTGATTCTGAAAGCTACTGCTCGCGACTGTACGAATTAAAGGCATCAATTAAAAAAAAACGTCCAGAATTGGCAAACAGGAATGATGTTGTTTACCATCAGGATAATTCCAGATCTCACGTTTCTTTGGCGACACGGCGAAAAAATTATTGCAGCCTGGTTGGTATGTGTTACCCCACCCTTCATATTCATCCGACATTGCTCCTTCGGATTTTCATTTATTCAGGTCTTTACTAAATAAAATTTTAATTCTTTGGAATACATAAAAACTCACCTTAATGCGTTCTTTGTCGATAAACAACCGAAGTTCTGGGAAATCGGAATTTTTAAGTAGAAGGAAAAATAGAAAAATGTTCTTTTAATTTCCCGTAAAAATCGGCATGAATTTTCCAGACAAGTTAATATATTAACTATCACTCTAGAGTAGGTATCCATCTTATTCTGCCATTATACCATTCAGTAGAATTGTCATTCTGCTGTGAGGGAACGTGCTATTCTACATGAATTCCTACTGGTGGGAATATTTCTTAGTGTTTCTAACACGTATGTATTTTTGTTTTCGAAACGATATTCATTCACGGTTAATGACCTAATGAGCCTGTGTCCCTCTTCGAATATAACATTAGAACTAAATTCTTTAATAGGTTCCGCACTCATTTCTGTGTATCTAACTCCTTATTTAAAATGCAAATTAGACGCATTGGGTGCTCCATACTTGTGATCTTGTGCCAAAACTAAGCCACCTTAATCATTAAATCCGACTTTTCACGTTGACACGTAATTGGTTCAACGTCAACAAAACGCAGATCTGACTAGATTGTGGTTAAGGTAGTGATGCATCCCTTGTACTATTTCTGTGGTGAGTGTTTTAATTCTGTGAAAAAGATACCATTTTATACTTCAAGGCTGACTTGCATCCCTTAAGAGATTAATAGATTGACACGACACAATCTTACTATCCATATTTCCTTTATTTAGTCTTGCATCAAACTCAGTTAAACGTTGTATATCAGAATGCCGATATATTTGAAGAAATGTTTACTACTGGCATGAACAAAACAATTATCTTTACTGTCTGTCTGTCTGTCTGTCTGTCTGTCTGTCTGTCACTACCATTCGACCCACTCCTTTCTCTCCCTCTTTATCACACTCATTTTACCGCACTTCCTCGGCATCCGCTCTCTTTTCTTTCTTTCTTTCTTTCTTTCTTTCTTTCTTTCTTTCTTTCCCTTTCGCTTTTAATGTAATTCTTCAGACTTTCTTTGCTTCTCTCAGCTTATCTCTTACCATCGCTCTCTCTGTCAGTCTCATTTGCTATACACCTTCAGCTTGTCGCAATCTCTCTCTTTCTCTCTCTCACACACACACACTTTCTCTTTGTCACTCTCTTTACAACAGACTGCTCAGATTTCTCTCTCTCTCTCTCTGTCTTGCACTTGCTTTTCATACTCCCCTCAGCTATTTGCTTATTCAGCCATTCTTTATTCTTTCTTTGTCTAACAAAACCAACTTCTTTCCCCAACCTTCTTCCCATTTCTCCCCTCTCTCTCCCATCACACTCTCCTCTCTCTTCCCTCTCCTTCCCCCTCTCTCTCAATCTATCTCACTCTCTTACTTACTACATGCATTGAAATTTCCGTGTACTTCAAATCAGTTTGCGAAAATTAAGAATGTCCCTTGCTCATCACACCGACACAGATTAGAAAAGTAATATATATATATATGTTTGTGCGTCTGGTGTGTGTGTGTGTGTGTGTGTGTGTGTGTGTGTATGTGTGTGTGTGTGTGTGTGTGTGTGTGTATGAAACTCATTTTCTCTTCGTTTGCTATTTCTTTCCTTTGATGTTACCGACCGCCTGCAAATCTCATTTCTCTCGCCACAAAACCCCACCTCCATCGCCATCATATTAACCAAGTCAACAACAGGCACCAATTACTCCAAGACTTCCCTCTTCCCCAACCAATTCTTTCGCATCCAAACTGCTTCGCTCCCATTCGGCTCCAAGAGTTGCATGCCGAAATTCTCAATTTTATTCTCCCTTATGCACACACTTATATGTGTTTTGACGCTTCATATATACACGTACATTCAGCCTTTCAGTGTGTGTACGTTTCATTTCACTTGTGAAGAGAAACGTGTGTATTTGAGTTTCTGTGTTTATATGAAGTGTTTGAAGAATACGAAATTTTCTATGTTTGCATATTCTAATATATTTCCTGTAATCCGACCTTCTTTCCATTCTGGCAACATTTAATCATAACGATTTATCCACACTTAGGATTTGTTTGTGTTTTCATCAATCCATTTTACAAGTTGAATTCCTGTAGTCCGACCATCTTTTAATCCGATCTACATGAAAACATTTTATTCACATTTATTATTTGTTTGTGTTTCTATCAAATCATTCCACAGGTATAAATCCACTAGTCCGGACTTTTAATTCGGCCTACATCGGATGTAAATATTTTATTTTGGCCAATATGTTTATCAATCTAGAGTACAGAAAACATGGTGAGTGCTTAATATTGCATTGTCCATAAAGTTCATGCTGACTTTTAGTGGTTAGAACACGTCAAATTTATCTACAGATATAATATGCTTACATTTCCGATTAGAGCAAACTTCAAACTATCCCTTGAGAAAGAAAGTTTAAAATTAATTAATTCGTGTCAATTTTACATCCCTATGAAAACGGAAGATTACACGGGGAATTTTAAAATATTGATGCCTTCTTATCGCTATAAAGGCAAAACTGATATGTTCTGTGTACGGTGAAGTTTATTTAGCTGACAAAGCTGTACGGAAGTGATTTACTAATCTTAGAATTGGCGATTGTAGTTTTACTGATTAAAAATGCTCAGGTATACCCTTACAACAAATGACGAACAAATCAAGACATTTAATAACACGAATTACACAACGTTGGAATTAGCAGAAACATAAATCAAGATCCCCGATCCATGAGATCTTAGGGAAGCTTGGTTATTCAAATCGAAATGATGTTTGACTACCACATAATCTGAGTGAAAAAAAAATGGATCGAATTTATATATGTGATTTGCTGTATAAACGCAATAAAAAAGAACCCTTTTTTAAGTAAATATTGATGGGTGATGAGAAATTGACCATTTGCAACAATGTTCAGCAAAATAGATCCTGTGATAACCGACATGAGGCCTTTTGGCCACCACAAAAGCAGTTTTTCGTCCTAAGAATGTCATGATGTGCATCTGGTGGGATTAGAAAGGAATCCTGTACTATGAACTCCTGATAAGTAAGCAGTCAATTGATTTTGAAAAGTACAGCACGTAAATGTGAAAATTAAAGGCAATAATAATAATAATAATAATAATAATAATAATAATAATAATAATAATAATAATGT
Source organism: Ascarosepion bandense (assembly GCA_037127315.1). Lineage (NCBI taxonomy): Eukaryota > Metazoa > Mollusca > Cephalopoda > Sepiida > Sepiidae > Ascarosepion > Ascarosepion bandense. The sequence continues at coordinate 3,134,759 of JBBBDQ010000139.1, read as the reverse complement.
GGTTATAAAATAGGCCAAAAGAAAAATGTGGTTATAAAATAGGCCAAAATAAAATAAGCCATCTATTTTACATGGATGACTTAAAGTTATATGCTAAGAATGATAATGGGCTGGAAGGTCTTCTGCAAACTGTAAAATGCTTCAGCGAAGACATTGGAATGAAATTTAATTTGAATAAATGTGCTAAAGCTACAGTTTTACTTGGATCAATACAAGAAACATCCTCAATTAGCTTAGACCCTGCTGTAACAATTAAAGAATTGAAACCAGAAGAAGCTTATAAATACCTAGGTGTAAATGAGAGTGAAAACATTCACCATGAAAGAAATAGTGCGTAAAGAGTACTATAGAAGGCTACGAATGATATTAAAAACTGAATTGAATTCTCAGAACAGAGTTATGGCCATTAATAGACTTGCAATCCCAGTTGTCCAATATAGCTTCAACATCTTAAACTGGACTCTAAACGACATCAGGCGAATGGATTCTAAAACAAGAAAGCTTCTTTCTAAGCATAAGATGCATCATCCAAAGGCTGATGTAGACCGTCTATACATACCCCGTAAAGAAGGTGGAAGAGGTCTTATTCAGCTGGAATTGTCATACAAGACAACAACTATTGGCTTACTAACATACATAGAAACAACAAAGGATTGGATGATACAATTAGTAAGGCAACATGAAGAAAGAAAGAAAAAATATTCAATAATAAAAGAAGGCCGTAAATACAAACAAGATTTACAGTTAGTAGATTCTGTAGAAAAGCAAAACAGAAGCCAAGAAGCAACTATTGCAGCAAAAAATATGAAAATGAAAGCCAAAGATAAAGCTCTTGAACAGATGAAACAGCGCTGGCAAGACAAACCTCTGCATGGCCAATGTCCAGAACGTGCCAATAAATCCAATGTTGACAAAGTTAATACTCATCGATGGTTACGTGCATCTGGATTAAAGCCTGAAACTGAAGGCTTTATTCGTGCAGCACAAGACCAAATCTTTTCACGAGAAACTTTCAGGCAAATATTATGCATAATAATATGGATCCAAAATGCATGTTTTGTGATAAACACCAAGAAACAATAGACCACCTAATCTCAGAATGTTCTGTGCTTGCCCCAAATGAATATAAAAATTGCTACGATAGAGTTGGGCAATATTTACATTGGACAATGTGCAAACATTATGGAAAAGCTGTAAACAAACACTGGTATGAACATCACCCAGCACCGGTTACAGAAATAGAAGATGTAACCATTCTATGGGATTACACCATCTACACAGACAGAAAAATTGAAGCAAACAGGCCAGACATTATTGTTAAAAACCAGAAGGAGAAAACTTTTCTATTAATTGATATGGCTTGTCCAGCGGATTGTAACATAGCAATCAAGGAAGTTGAAAAACTGTCAAAATATAAAGACCTGGAAATTGAAATAGAAAAAATGTGGAAATTGAAAACAAGAGTTGTGCCAGTGATAGTAGGTGCACTTGGAATGATAAAAAATGGAACAAAACAACACATTGAAAGAATCCCTGGAAACCCCAGCTTAAGAGATATACAAAAAATTGTCTTATTAAGTACAGCCCACACACTAAGGAAAACTTTATCTATGTAATGCTGGAGATGATAGGGAAGATAGAAAAACATGAAATGGAGCCATAACAACACGCCACTACCTGCCTTAGGTCTCCCCGCAGACTTGGTTGGTAGTGAGACCAAAGCAGAAATCGAAATATGATGAAAAATGACATAATAATAATAATAATAATAATAATAATAATAATAATAATAATAATAATAATAATACGCCTAGAATTGGCGAGAAGGAAAGATGTTGTTTGCCATCAAGATAATCCCAGACCTCACGTTTCTTTGGCTACCCGGCAAAAATTCTTGCAGCCTTGTTGGAATGTTTTACCCTACCCTTCATATTCACAAGACATTGGTCCTTCGGATTTTCATTTATTCAGGTCCTTGACAAATAATCTCAGTGGTACAAAATTTTAATTCTTTGGATTACATAAAAAAAAAAACACCTTGATGAGTTCTTTGTCGAAAAACCACAGAAATTCTGGGGAGTCGGAATGTTTAAGTTGAAGGAAAAAAGGAAAAATGGTGTGCAACAAAATGTTTCATATTCATGTGATTAAATATTTAATGTCATAATTTTGTTTTGTGTTTTAATTTCTTTTATAAATCGGCATGAACCTTCCGGACAATCCAGTATGTACGTTTGAAACGTTTTGTTGTTATTGTAAAACGTGTTCTAAACCTTGATACACTCTGCCTTGCGATAAAAAAAAAAACATCGATCAAAACTGTTGTTATTTAAGAATCTTGGAATTAACAAACGAGGAAATATGAGACTCTCTCGGATTTTTCCACATAAAATGGCTGTTTGAGATGAACGAAAAAAATACATTTTAAACTACTTCCATTTAATTATTTCTAAAGTGACTTCTACTGAAAATATTCCTCATTTCTAAAATGCCCTCTCTTTGTAGAGGCTAGAAAATATTCGAAATCTAAAAGAATACATGCTTTCCTTACATGCCGACTATTCTCGTCGTCTTTATTGTCATTATCACAACATTTTAGCCGTTGTGCTCTCCGGCCTTTATCAGGTGCTTGTCGATCCAGGTAACCATCATAGAGTTTCGAACTGAACACTTTATTTAATCTACGAGGTTAGGTTGTTTTTGTTCTGCTGACCATATCTAGAGATATGTCGTCTCGTTTTAATTTAGTATTACTCGAAGAGAGAAGAGCACTGGAGAGTCAAATATTTGAAAGTATCAGCGCATATGCTACACTATGAGGATCTTGTTAGTAGAATTAACATGAAAATAGATACAATAAGAGAGCCGTTAATAATGAAAAAATGAGAAAAGACAGGAAGGTTTCAGTATCAGCAGAAGCAACACTAGAGAAGACAAGCCTTGATGAATGCTGTCAGACATGACAAACAGCATCAATTACAGAAACAGCATACATCATCAGTTAGTTTAGGTTAAAGGCTCCATTTTCTTCAGTTAGGATTTTCACACAGAACAATAACCTAGTGAATTAAATCATTGGTTTTGGGATTTGGAAATAGTAATTGGAACCTGCTGAAGGCTAGAGGACACAACGGCCGAAAGGTTTTGATACAAACCATAAAAATAAAAACAATAGTCCGCATATAAATAATGTAAAAATGATAACCCCTAACCCCAGAAATTCAGGCAAAAGGCGATCAAGTGATAATAACAACAAAGATGAGTCCGCATGTAAATAATGTAAATAATGATAAATCCCTATCCTCGAAATTTAGGCAGAAATTACCAAAGACTGTAACATCCTGTAGAGATTCGGGTGGAGACTATAAAATGTCTTGTAAGATTCTTGTTATTTGGTTTCAAGTAATTGAGTGTGTGTTTTTTTTATGAATTTTCAAAATATAAAATCCTCAACTTCTATACAGTAATGAGGTTGCCGAAATTAAATCTTTAACACTCAAAGACACTATTAGTTTTTATTTTCAACATTTAGAAAAATATAAAAGCAAAAGCGCGTTTTTTAATCTGTTTCAAAATGTTTAAGTTACCAAATTCATAGAATCACCGACACAATTAAGTTTTGCCTATTATGATCTCAATTCATAGTCGTAGGAAACTGGGTAAGGATAGAACTCACTATATATAACAACCCATTCCGTCGCAGTAAGGACTTGATTTCATACACACAATTGCAATATATCTAAAGTGCTTTTTATTATTATTATTATGTCATTTTTCATCATATTTCGATTTCTGCTTTGGTCTCACTACCAACCAAGTCTGCGGTAGTGGCGTGTTGTTATGGCTCCATTTCATGTTTTTCTATCTTCCCTATCATCCTCAGCATTACATAGATAAAGTTTTCCTTAGTGTGTGGGCTGTACTTAATAAGACAATTTTTTGTATGTCTCTTAAGCTGGGGTTTCCAGGGATTCTTTCAATGTGTTGTTTTGTTCCATTTTTTATCATTCCAAGTGCACCTACTATCACTGGCACAACTCTTGTTTTCAATTTCCACATTTTTTCTATTTCAATTTCCAGGTCTTTATATTTTGACAGTTTTTCAAATTACTTGATTGCTATGTTACAATCCGCTGGACAAGCCATATCAATTAATAGACAAGTTTTCTCCTTCTGGTTTTTAACAATAATGTCTGGCCTGTTTGCTTCAATTTTTCTGTCTGTGTAGATGGTGTAATCCCATAGAATGGTTACATCTTCTATTTCTGTAACCGGTGCTGGATGATGTTCATACCAGTGTTTGTTTACAGCTTTTCCATAATGTTTGCACATTGTCCAATGTAAATATTGCCCAACTCTATCGTGGCGATTTTTATATTCGTTTGGGGCAAGCACAGAACAGCCTGAGATTAGGTGGTCTATTGTTTCTTGGTGTTTATCACAAAACCTGCATTTTGGATCCATATTATTATGCATAATATTTGCCTGAAAGTTTCTCGTGAAAAGATTTGGTCTTGTGCTGCAAGTATAAATCCTTCAGTTTCAGACTTTAATCCAGATGCACGTAACCATCGATGAGTATTAACTTTGTCAACATTGGATTTATTGGCACGTACTGGATATTGGCCATGCAGAGGTTTGTCTTGCCAGCGCTGTTTCATCTTTTCAAGAGCTTTATCTTTGGCTTTCATTTTCATATTTTTTGCCTCAATAGTTGGTTCTTGGCTTCTGTTTTGCTTTTCTACAGAATCTACTAACTGTAAATCTTGTTTGTATTTACTGCCTTCTTTTATTATTGAATATTATTATTATTATTATTATTATTATTATTATTATTATTATTATTATTATTTATTTCAATATGTCCCCGCGTCCTGGTATAAAGATAAAACATCCGGCAGTAAGTCCTCTGATCGGGAGGTTTTGAAAATCATGGAACCACCTTTTAATTGTTCTCACGCCCCCCATGACCCGGGTTGGTAGTGCCTGTTAGGGTCCCGGTTATGGGCAAGTTATTATCCCCAAACTGAAGTTAAAACCATATGAAAGCATAAAAATAGATTTTTGTAGTAACAATACCAGCAATACATTTGACTATAAACAAAATCTCTTTACAAAAATACATAAATGAACCCTGATCTACAAACTGATTTCTTATGAAGAATATATATTTTAGTCATACAAACCCATCCTAAAAATGTTTGGCTGTATTTAAAAAATCCACTGAGGTTAACATACCGTAAAACAAAACTAGTCAATCTGTTCATAACGATCTATGTACATATATGAGTCAATTTCTATCTCTATATTTTGTGATTAACGAAATTTTATCACAATCTATTCATTTATCATTTATTCGATAAAAATGATTAATATTATCAAATGTCTGTGTCGTGTATTCATTAATTCTTTGTTTTTCACTCCTGTAATGTTACAAAAATTTGTTTTAAAAAAGGAGATGGTCAGGGATTTGCTAAGAGGGATTGGCGATATTTTCTCACAAATGATTTTAAATTAATGTTTTGCTATTGTGGTCAATTTGCGTCCGCGAACTCACGTTGGCTCTTATTTTGCTTAGACATTATTACTCTTTTATTGGCGTGTTGGAATAAGTAAATGTCTTCGATCAAATAAAGGTATTCTCTTTTAAATGCAGGGGGCTATCTCCACCAGATAGGGCGATTCCAATGAATTAAAAATTTGTGTAATTGTGCATCCCTAAGAGTGGCTCAGGCTGCTTGGGACATGGATGTTTTAATCGATCCACCAATCCGATCAGCCAAGGATGAAGAGCTTCTATCTACCCATTAACAACCACTGCACGTTTCAAAGCGTTTTGTCTACCCAATTTAACTCATAATACTTGGATTAACCCGTGGTATTGTCTTAGGTACTTCCAAACAGAATGCCAGAACGGCATTATCAAGAAGTCAGCGTATTGATAAATCGACCATGGAGAAATTCGAAACCCGGATCATATTACCAAAACATTCACTATTTGACCAAGCGTCTTCATTACTCTTTTAGTAATGATTGTTGTTCTTGCAAAAATAACCACCCTACCTTTTTCTAAATTGAAAATAGTTCAAGGATAGTTCTAGACTTGCCAGACGACATATTTGAATTTCCAAGTATATTTCATATTTTATGATCTAAGGTCTTTCTTGTAATATTCTTTATAGAAATTTGGGATAATTTATTCAGAGGCATCTCCAATGCAGGTTAGATAATTCGATGTTTCCCACTAAAGTTAAAACTTAGTGTTTGATTAACCAGAATTTTGAATACAGATTTCCAACACTAGTAAGCTCTTCCGCTTAAAATTATCGTGGCACAATCTTCCTTTATCATTTCTGACCATTTAGCCTTGTAGCAAAATAAGCGTGATAAGTATTGCAGCTTGCATTGTGGTTTCGATAGTTATGTATCCCCGCACCCGCCGATAGCTGAGGTTATGGTTCGAGTCAAGGAAATTGCATGATTTCAGAATTTCCATTTACCGAATTAGATTAACATAATCTTCTACCTGACATTATAGTGTATGAAGTTAAGTAAATTGATATTCTCTAGTACTTTCTCGGTATTGTTTACGAATATATGACATACTTTACTCTCTCTTGGGGTAGGGGGGGTTTAAGGAGAGATGATGATTAGAGTAGAATAGTTTATTTGAATATAGGAATCGTTTCTCTCGGTAATCTTGTATTCTAACGCTGCTACTCGTGCCTTGCATGTACGACCACCTCGAGAGCCACGGACGCTTTTACATCGGTTTTTATTTTTTATTAACATTAATTCAACTTCTTGAAGCTTTTCATAACAACATTTCACTATTTTCTCGTAGAAATAACCAAGTTGTCATTTTTATTTTTATTTTTATTTTTTAGCTATATTCAATTTGGAGTAAAAATGCGACAAGTTTGGCAAGATATCTTTGTTCCGGTGTATTAACAAAACGTCTTTTTGCATAGCTGCCAAATATGTTTTACCTTGTAATTCATCTAATTCTTGTTCATATTCAATATTACATTTCCGCACAACTGCTGTAAGGAATCGCTTTGCTTCAATAGAATTTTAAACGTAAGATAAATAATTTATATATTTTTCTCGGTAGTATTTTTAAATTATTTCTAAAATAGCAAGCAAAGATGGTATGTTATGCAATTAAAACATTATTTTGTTAATTTTTTTTTAAAAATTAAAATCTGTATCAAATTGATTTCGCAGTTCTACAGGATCATTTCTTTAGAATTAGAAGATTTTTCTAGGAGGTTTCTACGAAATAAATGGACAGATGTGTAGGGGATTAGAATAAAGATTGGGAAGGAAATTTTTTCTGACATTGCCAAATATATCTATTAAAATGAGATGTCTGTGCTACTTTCATTTTTGTGTAACCTCATTTTAACATATATATTGACCAAAATTACACAAAAATATATTGAAAGAGTAAATGTATTCAATAAAATCTCCATTCCTTGTATTCAGTTGATCTTTGGTGTTACAAGGAGTTTTGTTGGTCACTCCTTCAACTGCGCCCCACGCATAATAACCAAGGAGGTCGGAGTCTGGGAACTTAGGTGGTCGGATGTAAGAGATGATGTGGTTGCAGTAGTTGTCTGACACCCATAACTGGGTTCTCCTGATTGTGTGGTATGATTCAGAGCCCTGTTGCCAGAAATAGTGTCTTGCAGCAGCCAACCTCTTGACTCAGGGCAGCACTACCTCCTCGATGCACTTAATGTCGGCCTCCGTATCGAATCTGAGATCCGCATCAGCAAATTCGGAGGTTCTTTTTCTCGTTATAACGGTGCCCTTTTTCTCACAGACGGTGCTCAACTGACCCTACTAAACTGTATAATCGACAAAATAAAAACAAGCAAAGTGCATGCGCAGAATTAAAGATATAAACTGGCGACAATTTATTGATCGCAACCTGTATTTAATAAACTCAATTTAGCTCAGTATAAGGCCATAGTCGTGAATGAACTTGACGATCTGTCTGGGCACTTTGATATGCTAGACACCCTAGACGCCTCTCTATCTACATCTAAATTTAACTCACTGTCATCAATCAGTGAGGAAGTAGTGCTTGAAGATTTCATTTAGAAAATGGCTTTGTACCAAAGCTCGCTAAAAAAAAAAAAAAAAAAAAAAAGATATTAGTAAATAGATTAACATTTTTATTTAAGGAGTTTTTCGTACTATCATCTTTTTATTGTTTTGGTTACTGTACTTTCCGACTTACTTCAATGTTGTACTGATTGCTTGCTTTCTATTCAGAAATTGGAACTAATGTTTTTCATTATCATTATAAGTCTCTGTTTCTTCTCTGTTATATTCTAACGTAGGGATTGAACTCACAATGTTTATAGAATAAAGTTAAATTATCCTGCATACATCAGAATTCGCACTCATGTTTTCTAGAAAGTCCAAATAACCTTCTACTAATTAATCTGCCTTGTAGAATAAATTGTAGCAATATTTACTAAAATGTTTTAAAATCGGAGTCACTGCGTAGCATCTTTATGAAAATTGCTTTTTAAGGCTCGATTTATTTTAATGTGCGTTGTGGTGCAGTGGATTCCGGCTTGGAACGAGAAATCGGAGTTCGAATTCCAGTTGAATTCCTTGCATTAACTTACGCGCAAATACCCTTGGGAAAGGTACTAATCCGTCTCTTCCCACCAGCTATGGGTCAAATAGCAGGACAGATTGGGTTATATAGCCTTGGTTGGCAACCAGTCTATCGCAGAAAGTAATGGCAACCTATTACGGGAAAATATTCTGCCCAGTCAGTCATGTCTCTTTCGGGACATGATCGCCCAAACGTTTATCATGTATGGCACTTAACTGACTGACTGATATTTTAATGGAACAATTGTAGCAAACACAAACTTCTCTCTACAGGAAATTCATTTGTGTAACCTGAAACGGGTGATATTTTACATTTGGAATTTTTTTTAGTGATCTAACGACCATTCTGATTATTTAGCCGGTTAATATACTCTTAGGGTTTCCCAAACTTTTTAAAATCGCGAACCACTATTCATGAGCACGGCTTATTGCGATCCATTCAAATTTACTGGACAAAAACATATGAAAGAATATAAAAATATTATTCATATAAATAGGTAAAAATTGATTTCCTTTTTACAATGACAAATGATTAAATTGAGAGCATGACCAACCCTAATTCGTCAAAACAACATACTGCTTGATAGAACAATAGCCTGGCAATGAAAGCTCGAGTTTGAACTACATCAACAGATAGCGTTTAATCGAAGCTAATAAGTAATTCTAGTATAACGTTTTACGATACACTAACATTCCACTTGCGACCCACCAGAAGGAAACCCTGCTCTAATGGTTCCTGAAAGTGAAAAACTGTATAGTTTGTCAGGGTTATTTCGATTGACTATTTCGCAGAAAAGTGCATCAGTAATTTGTCAGTTTCATGGTTTTGATCCTTATTTAGTCGTAACTTCAAACTCAGCCTGTTAGTGTCAACATCTTCATAAAGCCAGTTCCGAGGCGCCTGATGTAGAGTCATCTCTCTTTCGATTGGTAACTGACTAGGTAGATTATCCCGGAGTAGGTTGCCATTTCTTTCAGCGGTAGACAAGTTGGCAACCAAGGCTATAGAACCCAATATGTCCTGCTATTCAACCCATATCAGAAGGGAGAAGAGACTAAATCATATTTTCCTCTGTTATTTGTGCGTAAGTGAATGAAACGAATTCAACTGGAATTCGAACTTGGCTCTCCGAATTTTCATTTCGATCTGATATCCACTACACCATAACAATTAGCGAATTAAAAAATGATAAATGAGTCTTGCCTTTGAAATATCCCGTGTATGAACTACCTAAAGCTTTACATAGCTTTAAAGTGTTTTCCCCTATCTAAAAAGAATGCTAATTCGAACCCTGCTGAAAAGCATAATTGCTTTATTAAATATTTCAGATAATTAGACTATTTACTGACAGTCGTGCATCCAGTAAATATGAGGTTTGTTTGGATATATTTATAAAGAGAAATTCCTTAATATATATAGATTTTTCAGTACCGTCGAGCCATTTAGAACTGAACAATTTCTTAAAAGTCCAAACGGGCACCACAATTTAAAAGGAAATTCGATATTATATGCCTAAATTTTAAAATGTCTTATTTTTGGTGGCTATTTTGAAATCGATACATATTGAATAAGATGAATAAAGTTTGAATAGTAAACTGAATAAGAAACACAATTAATATTATGATAATGAAAAGCATTATATATATATATATATATATATATATATATATATATATATACACTATTTACGCTCTCGTAAAGTTTCAAAACGGTAGCTACTCACCGCTATTTACGCATCGTTGATTCAGTAATGAATTTGAACACTCCCGGCTATTGGCGTGTGTTTACACGCTAAAATTTGCCTCTCTACACCGAACGCCCATAGCATAGCAGTAGAATCTCCGACTGATATCAGTTCGGTCGAGTTTCAATACCGTATATATAATTGTTTTAACATTATTTTTATTATTTCCATTTCGTTAATCACCCGAACTTTATATAAAATATATATATGATAGAATAAAGAACAAAGAGTAAGAAATGTATCTTAATCCAACATGTTTCACTTTTATTAAAGCTTCTTCATAGATCTGTTTAAAGACAGATGAAAAATTTAAAAACATTTTTAAAAACACGAAAAGACAGTATACTAGAATATTGTTTGGGGTTTGATCCTACTGGTCAGAAATGTGTCACGTGTAATAAAGCAATAGATGATTATTTTAAGTGCAAATGTATGCACGTATAAAACAGCTTGTCTCTTTGAATATATAAGGCTATAAATAATCTTGTCTGTTTATATATATTTAATGGATTTAATGGATATAGAGATTTAAACAGGCTCATGCCAACCTACTAAATTTCATTTCATGCATTAATATTGGTAAGAAAGTTATTTTTAGTGACTCTGAACGCTATATGATCATTGGTGCTAGACAGGCGCGTGTAAGGTTTTGCAAAGAATAGTAAGAAAAAGAAAATTCAGTCAGCGGCAATTCTATGAGCAGAATTTTTTTTTTATGAAAGAGTTTGGAGGTGAATGACCAGACTTGTTCTGGTCTGATAGAAAAGCAGCAACAACACAAATAAGCACTTTTTGCAACGGAGCTATACAGATAAACATCTCTGAAAATACAGTAACATGAACCTTGAAGCAGATGGGCTACAGTAGAAGCAGACCACTCTCCTGAGAAAAGACCATGAAACAGACCACAATTCGCTGAATATCACAAAAATAGATTGCGAAAAGGCTACCTTGTCTGATGAGTCTCAGTTTCTGCTGCGACATTTGAATGGTAGGCCATGAATTTGGTGTAAGCAACATAAAAGTGTGTGTCTGTCCTACCTTCTATCAGTGCTTTAGTTTATTGGTGATAGTGCAATGGTCTGAGGAATATTTTTGGCGTATCTTAGGACGATTGGTACCAATAAAAATCGTTTAAATGCCATAACCGACCGGCGTATTGTAGCTGACCATGTGCCTCATTTTATATACACGTTGCACTCAATATTCCGGCGGCCAGGAGAACGCAACGTATCACGAATGCAACATAGTGACAGATCAGTTCATAGAACACAACAATGAAGTCTCTTCGTTCAACTGGTCAAAAACTCACCAGATCACAGTCTCATAGAGGACATTTGGGGTGTGATAGAAAAGGAGATTTGTATTTTGAATGTACAGCCAATCCAATCTAGAAGAATTACAATGTATCAAAATATCAGTATGGACTCATTTTTAAAATTGCTTGCAGATTATCGTCAAATCCACGCCAAGAGACTTGAGGTTCTCTTTTTAAAGGTAAAAGAGTCCTCCAACACGGCGTGTCTACGTAATAAAATGACCGGTGATTGCTTAAAAGAAAAATATTAGGAGATTGGCTAAAAAAAAAAAAAAGTAAAAATAAAAAATAATTCATTAATTATAACAGATTTAATTCACAAAATTCATTAATTATACAGCTTTTCATGAATTATAACAGATTTTAGTCACAAAATTCATTAATTATAACAGCTTTTCATTAATTATAACAGATTTTAGTCACAAAATGCATATCAAAATGAACTCAAAAGTCTTAGTACTCCAAATCTAATTCTCAAAATAGTCTCATTTCTTCTCAGTTGTGGTACGATTTTAAGACAAAAAATAATGCCTGTTTTTCTTTGTTTTAACAGTAGAATAGATATAAAAGTCTCATGTTTCCATATATACTCGTGAACATAGTTAACTTGTTTCTCAACCATCGTATTCCACCTTTGAAAGATAACATTGTATACTTGCCTCGGAGAAGCTTCTTGTCTGCTTTTGTAGCCGTAGACGATTTGCCGCTTTCACCTTATCAGCACTTAAGCTGTGCTGTAATTGCTTCTCTGGTATTTAAGCCGTTGTGAGGGTTTATATCACTCATGTGGCCTAATTCAAAGCAGCCTTGACAATGTACTCATGTAGGAGTTAGAATTCATAGGGATACCGATGGGCCTAGATTCGGTATGACACCCTTCTAATTCTAAAAAATAATGGCTATTACACTCCCTATAAAGCAAACTGCCTTGAAATTCTTTTTAATGAGTGTGTGAGGCGTGCCCTCTTTTACTTATTGGCTTAGAAGAATGCACTTTTCAACATTCGTAAAGTTTGTCAGGCTTTAGAGAACCAACTTTGAACAGACCTTACAGTAGACTAAACTTTAATTCTATAGCTCAGCTGATTGTTTTCCTGTCGGCTGTAATAGGTTCATCAGCTCTCTTGGCCTCATCATTCTTCAACCAGGTGCAGCATAGTTGCCACTAAACACTTGTCACTAATTTCAGTTTGTTTTAGCATTACTCACCCATTTCATTAATGAGCTTTCACCAATTAAAGTCTTTCCTTGAACATTTGCTAACCCTCTGTGTATGTTTGCAGGTGACATTATTTATTACGAGTTACTGTTGAGTTGTGCGGTAATAAATACGAACAACAGAAAATTATATTAAATAAATGTATTACGGAAGAAAATAGTATTTACAAAGTGGGGTTAGTAATCATACTGGAAACAAGCTATTAATTGTACGTCTCTTCGTACGATGTAGAGTCCGAATATAATCACTTCCGGTTGACTACCGGAAGCATCCGACTAACTTGTTAGCACAACTCCAATCACTCTAGCACTGGTATATCGCTACTGGGATATTACCGTCAACTATATTTAGTTGTCCCTCCCACTAAGGGCAACATGTGACACATGGTCAGTTATAAGTGGGGTTTCCGGGCTATATGGCCCGGCCAAAAAATGTCTGTCTATTTTTGCCAAGTCGTGATTCTACCCTTCGGTGGAACCACGACTGGGTTATTGCTCCCTGCTCTGAAGCAGAGAGCGCCCTCTACCCGAAGGCAGAGAGCTGACAGTATCGCAGTTGCAGAGGCAAATGCCAACTGACATTACCGTCAACAACACCGAGGTCTTGACACTACCACTATTTGTAGTGCATGGAATAGTTCATTTATCATTAAAATGGCGGAGAGCGCCATAACAGTTACTTTACGAGCGCTACATGTAAAGTGTCGCATCGCCGGATCATCAGCAATTAAACAGGTTCCTCTACTATGCATTTCTGATAAGTGCGATGGCTAGACACCCAGCAAGAATGAGAAGCTGACCAAGTGCAAATGAACATTCTTTAGCATCTATTTACAACAAGATTGGGTTCTATAGTTATGAAAATCATGTGCCCTGATGACACGTCATCGATGAGCGGAGGCCTTACTAGATCCAACGGCCAGGTCAAAAGGTCCGACGATGGAATGAATAGCCCCGTATCCTTGACTAAAGTGATCATTCAATTTGGGGGACATCGATTGTACTTTTGGTTGGACACAGATGGTTCTTGCCCAAGACACGCGATGCATAAATACTTCTTCGGTTTTCAACACAAATAGTTAGAAGAAACATGATCATGTGCACAGTTGTACAGCGGCCTTACAACCACACCTGATCATGAGACTAATGATGATGACGACTGAATTTACTCTTTCCAGAAAAGATATTTTTCAATGGTTCTTTGCTTTCTTGATGTGTCCAAAGTGGCGTCTAATTTGAAAAAGGATTATTGGGAGAAACGGGAGATAACTTTAAAAATGAAAATGAAATAGAAATCAACTAAACTTTTTTACTGATGCATTAAAACTTAATTAGAAAATAATTACATGTTAATTTCGTCTAGTTCATAAATGGTTAACTAGAATATATATATTCTATCTTTCCATCAGAAATACTTAATGAGCCACTTCAACTGATTTACGTTTGGAATAGAATATCAGAATTTTTTTAACATAGTGAAGGGTTCTAATTAATCTATTTCTTGTGAGACATTAAATATATTTCACTTTTCTAAGTATTTAGGGGTTTCAGTTATATTTGTAATATCATTATATCATTTCTAATAAAAAGAAATGAAATTTACTAACAGGTTTAATGAAGTGTCGTTGGTATTCATTGGAACTCAGAGAGAGCGAAAGTTATAAATAAGATAAGTGAACTGATTAATTTATTGTTTATGAAGAAGAAATAATTGATAAAATAAAACAGACATAGTTAAAAGAATTTCTGTTTGATTTATTAATATTGCCAATAGATATATATATAAATTTCTAAATCTCCCTCCCCCTCTCTCTCTCTCTCTATATATATATATATATAAAGAGAGAAAGGGGGGAAAGTCAGGGAGATATTTAAAAATTTATATATGTATTGACATATATATTAACAATAAAGAGAAATTTGCTCTCTCTCTCTCTCTCTCTCTCTCTCTCTCTCTCTCTCATTCTATCTATCTATGTAGATAGATAGATAAGTAAAGTAAACCTAGTGAGTCAACAAACCTACCAAGGTTTCACTTAAGCGGATCGGCAAGGAACGCTGGAGCCAGCGTTCCCTGACAATCCGCTTAGGTGAAACCTTGGTAGGTTTGTTGGCTCACTAGGTATACTTTACTTATTCTGCTCTGTTTAGGTATTGAGCGCTTTTTTTGTTAGTTGAGTCCTCATCTCGGGTTTTTCTTTTTTTACAACCATTTTTTCCTTCCACGTAGATACGCGGAGGGTTTTTCGAAACGACTATAGTTATAAGTTTGTGTTTAGATAGATAGATAGATAGATAGATAGATAGATAGATAGATAGATAGATAGATAGATAGATTATGATCATCTATAAAGGTTAAAGCTGACTATATTTTGGTTCTATTTTTTAGTCAAATAAGTTAGGTCTGGGAAAATGATTTACCCAAGAATCATGTATTTTATAACTTTTTCGTCAATCCTGGCATGCTAGTGGATAAATATTTTAAGAAAATGTCTGTTGATGAGTAAACGAGCAGGAAGTTGATTTAAGCCTTTTCAAAATGTACTAATGCAAAACTGACATCAACTATTGCAGATGAGATTCAAACTCAGTTCACTGATTCTGCTTACCCTAAAATGAACTGCACACCGCATCCCAAATATTATTCTATCTCCCGTTATCTCACGTATATATATATATATATATATATATATATAATCAGGGTTCGCCAAAAAAGATCTTTGTGCTCATGAAAAAGTAGGCAAGATCTTTTGAGACAAACCTGTTATCTGAACAACCTGCACTAATGATTTGTTCATTGTTGTGAATTGATTGTGCTGCACCAAACACATTCTTTACGAAAAGAGTAAAGATCATCACCTCTGTATGTACACAGTAACCATGCGTTAGCTGCCAGAGAATGACTGGTTTCATCTATGTCCTATGGCAACACCTACACGGACGCTGACACCCCCTGAAATGGGACATCCATTAACGTGAACAGCGTTTTATTACTGTGAGTTTTCTTTTTTTACCTCTCCGTTGGTGGCTCGGGAGCGCCTATAATCTATATATATATATATATATATATATATATATATATATATATATATATATATGTGTGTGTGTGTGTGTATATATATATGTATATCCGCAGACAGATCTGTTACTTTGTATCACAGCTCATCAGTACGGTTAGACATCCCTAGCTTTTTTGCCCAGGATTGAAACCCGACCGAATTGGCGTCAGTCGACGATTCTACCGCTGTGCTATATATACGCACGAAAGTGCTAGAAAATTCTCAACCCTACCGAAAGAATATTCAAGAAAATTTATTCTGTTTGAACATTTGATTGGATTTTGGAAAGTGGGTCAGACTACATATTTTATCTCCTTTCATCTATCTATCTATCTATCTATCTATCTGTTTAATATATATATATATATATATATATATATATATATATATGGGTATACACTCAAGTATACGCACATATATAAAATATTAATCACGTGTTAATGAAACAGTGCTCAATGTATTATAAACAGATAGTAATTATATATACTAATAAATATACATACTATCCTACAGCGGTGGCATGACTCGGAGTTTCACATACGACAATCATCAGGTGCATATTACAAACCAACCGTCAAGTTCACTCGATGCATGTGGAAGCCAAATCCCGCAATATTACGGCAATGTTACCCCACCTCATCAGCAGTACAACACAAAGACAAAAAATTATATGAAAATAAAAATTTATATTTAAGGATTTTGGAAAAAAAACAAGTTAATGGAAAAAGAATTATAAATTAAAATTCTGGGAGATAAATTCAAAGGGCGGTGAGTATGTATATATATATATATATATATATATATATATATATATATACGTGTGTGTGTGTTTGCGTGTGTGTGTAAATGATGTGAAATGAATTTGAATCCTAATATATAAATAATATATAAAGAGCAGCGATATCTAAGTTTCAAAATGCATTTTAGAAAAGCAAAACCTTTCTTTTTGTTTTAATTCGAAGCTAATAGATTAAAATTAATATTTTCAATAAGCAAAATACTTTACTGTACTTTCAAACTGTATTCATATTGAATGGAAGTATTTCTATATCGCTAAAAATCTTTCAAAGGTAAATATATTTATCAGAATCTTTATTTGAGTAAGATTAACTAA
Organism: Ascarosepion bandense; assembly: GCA_037127315.1. Classification (NCBI taxonomy): domain Eukaryota; kingdom Metazoa; phylum Mollusca; class Cephalopoda; order Sepiida; family Sepiidae; genus Ascarosepion; species Ascarosepion bandense. The sequence continues at coordinate 3,117,668 of JBBBDQ010000139.1, read as the reverse complement.
TTTAAAGTTTATTTCATCTGATTTGAGAAAAATATTACTTTTACTTTAAAACATAGCATAAAGCGTCTTTAACACGGAGGTGGGTGTTTTTGTCAAGTGTTAGCAGGTGTCTCATTAATGTTTGGGATTTTTTTCAAAAGAGGATTATTAATGTAATAATATATAACATGACTACCGTTTTATATAAGCTTTTTACTATCAAGTAATCTTTCAAATTTAGAAAAATATTCGAAGAAATCTAATATTTTATAGAATTTTAGTTACATTGGCTTTATATAGTCATACATATGAAGACACTTGCTGAAGAAATGTTAAAAAATTACCAATAAATTTTAAATTTATTATAGTTACCACTTTTCGTGTATAGACGCCCAAATTTACGACAATTGACACGTTTATACACACATACACAAAATTCTTTTAAAAATACTGAAGTCGCTGAATTGTAGTAAACCTTACCATTGATGATTAGCAAATATCACTTGACCACTATAAATTACTACATAATTTTAAATGATTTAAAATCTTGTCAATTATTCTAAAAAAATGTAAACAATTCCTGTAAACATGCATCATTTATCGAATAAAATTTTCTACCTCAGACAACAGCGTCCATAATATATTTTATACATAAGCGCACGGAAAAAATTTAATAATATTTAGTTTTATTACATCTTTTATTTTACGATTCAAAGCAGATTTTCCGTAACTTAGGGTCCTGTTTTACAAAGAACTCGGGCTTACAATTAATATAATCATTAAGCGCTAACTAAATTAATTGCTCGAAATTTCATAAAATAAATAAGTGATAGGTAACAGATTTTCTGATAGGCAAACGTTTCTAAAATAATTTAATTTGTGAATAAGTCCTGAAATTTGTAATAAATCCGACTAATTTTCTGATTTTTCGAAGCTTTTTCAAATCAATGTGTTTTTACACTGCAAAAGATGCTCGAATTTCCCATACTTATTTATCGTTACCAGCCGACGCAAGGAAAACATGTTTAACCAAAATTTTGAATGTTCTAAATAGGAAAAAAAAAAGTAATAACTTAATAATCAAAACAATCCTTTAGTATTTCCATTTAATAATAACATGAAGATTTTGACGATAGTTTCTTTTTGGAGGTACCTACATATAAACACAGTCATAAAACAACAGCAAAGCTTCCAACAAAGCCTTTCTGCTCATTATCGCTAAGCCAGGAGGCATAAAAATACCTCAAAATACTAACTTTGTTGGTTTCTGTAATAGTGTGGGAAATGCGAGAATTATGTAGTCTACCCGATTAGATTTTGGTACATCTTAATATATTTCCTCTTTTCCGTTGGAGACATTCGGACTTATGAAAACTGTTATGCTGAGGTTGAGTTTGAAATAAAACCTCGGCATCCGACTTCTAAAGGAAATATATTAGTCGTTAAATCATTTATTTTGTTTTGATTTCACAGCTTTTCATAATCTTTAACTTAGGTTCATATACCCAATTGGTATTTTGCTCGAAGGAACTGTTTATTCAGCCGCGTGATCTTTTTTCTCTAATTAATTGACTGAGTAAAAAGACATGAATTCTGTGGATTTAATGCGATTTCAGTGGCAAGATGACATTCCACCCCTGTTTCAATAATTCATTCCTTGAAACTATCAAACTATAATTATTTGTTCTTCTGGAACCCTGGCTTTTACAAAATTTACTTTCACTTGTATTGATTAAATTTTATCAGCAGCTTACGTCTTTTTGTAGTTTCAGCAAGTACTCCCAGCACTTACCGATTGTGCGTCCATGGAGTACTTTTAGAGGATACTCGCAACCAGAAAGCGATGCGTTTGTAACTAGTACTCTCCCATTATATATATATATATATATATATATATATATATATATATATATATATATATATATTAATCATTTTTCCCAAGCAAGGCAGGATTGCCACAAGTGCACAGGGGATACAGTGAGAGAGAAAAAAGCAGGGAACATGGGATGCCGAAGAAAGGATTAGAGGTGGATGGTATTTAAGGAGGGAGATAGGGTCTCATTTTTGTTTCTTCATTTTAAACATTCTGACCACATCATATCAAGTGGCATGAATATTGAACTCTTTTCTTTCGAAGTTTTTGCATCATTCATGTCTCCTAAGCTTTTACTATATCATTGCAAACATTAGCAGATATCAGAGGTACAATACAAAAGAAAACGAACTTATAATTTAAAACTCTTTGGTCTATGAAATGCGAGATAAATTTCACGCTTTTGAGTTTCACTTACTATTTAGAAAAAGAGATTCACTTTATACAAAGAAACCTTTTATAACGGACTCGTTTGATTTTTAAGTCATATTTAATAGTGTGCTAAGCACTTTGATCTGTTCTCCTCATAGAAATCATGAAAAATTTTAGACAAACTAAATTGACTTTTACACGAAACATAAAATGATTTGTAGATTTTGCAAAACTATTTTTTCTTTTTTTTGGTTAGGTCACTTATTTTTATGTTTTTTTTTTTTTTACACAAGTGCATGTAATCCATCTCTCTCCCCCCTCTCTCTTTACTTAATATTTCTCTCTCTTTTCTCTCTCTCTCTCTCTCTCTCTCTATATATATATATATATATATATATACATTCTTTCTGCCACTATAATGCTCATTTGCCATTTCCTCTACTACCAATACTTGAGTTATTTCCCCCATATTTCTTCTTGACTTCCTTCCCTCGCAGCCTCCTTTTTTTAAATGTCCGCTTCTATTTCTTCTTACCCTTGCTTCCCGACGTTTCTCTTTGATCTATTTTGACTGGTTCAGCGGCAAGGGATGTAGACAAGAAGACAAGGCTTACTTCAGCATTTAAAAAAGATGGCGGGCGGCTCACGAAAAGGTCGGAGTCAGTGTCTGGTCGACGATCGCATGGGTGGGCCCCCGGGAGGGTTATGGTTTGGGTCCGAACCGACAAGAGTGCCTTGTTTCAACAACGTGTACATTGTACATGTGTGATTTGAAGGTCTGCCGTGGGTGGAGGGGTATATACATCACGAATATGAGGAAGTGTGCGCGCCTGCTTGCACACATACACACACAAACATATATATATATATATATATATATATATATATATACAATCTGACAAACATGTATATAAAAAATAAAAAATACACATATATGCATATACACCTATGTGAATTTGAGTTTATGCATAAATATATTTACATACATCCTTATACAGTCATATATATATATTTACAAAATCTCAAATCGTGTATATATATATATATATATATCGAATTGTGCTTTTGTTTTATCAGTAGGTCATACGTGAGTGAGTGGTCAAGGCAACTTATACACACACACGCCTGCGTGAGCATGTACACATATATATCTGAGAGGTATTATACATTTCTCTCCTACCATCAACCTTATATTATCTAATAATGGAAATGAAGTGTTGAAAGTTTTTTTTATTTTAAAAATCTCTCTCTCTCTCTCTCTCTCTCTCTCTCTCTCTCTCTCTCTCTCTCTCTCTCTCTCTCTCTCTCCGTGAGTGTTCTCATAATCGTGACCATATAACGCAAGTTTTCAGAATCAATACTACTACCTACATACAAGCGCTGAACATTGTGATCAAATCCTGAATGGAGGGAATATCTCAGGTGAGGTTATACATGTCTCAACAGTATACTACTCTCTCTCTCTCTCTCTCTCTCTCTCTCTCTATCTATCTATCTATCTATCTATATATATATATATATATATATACAACTTTCATCTCGGAAAGAGAAACCCTATCAATAAACAGTTACTACGGTAGTGAGTTCGATCTTAACATTCCACTTCATAAGAAAACGTTTGTCTGATTGCCACAAGACAATCTTTCTATATCATTCTAGCATCGGACAGTACTAAGCTAAATATATTATTATCACAATGGTTCAATCTTACATGTTGAAGATAAATTAGTGGGGGGGGGGGTCCTTTCTAAACAGTTTCCTGAAATCGTTGATTCTTAACTGAGATTATATGAAGCACATGATCGACCTATTCTATTTGCTTACATTTATTAGTCAATATATATATATATATAGTAGCCTTCTTCTGTTAGCAAAGCTTGCCTTCATTCTTCGCCATTGATAATTATTCCTTCCTGTTTTTCAATGCACAATTTACAGACTACGTGTTCGAAACTTCTTCTTCTTTTTGTTCTTTGTTCTTTGTGTTGTGTCCTTTCAGAACGTAAGCGATCATGGCTCTCCGCAATTTCCTGTTCTTTGAAGCTGTTAATATATTTTGTTATCTCTACTAAATCTTTCCCGTCATCCATTTACTCAAGCTCTCTGTGTAGGTTATGCGTTGTTTTCTTCTGTCCCTTTTGCTTTCAATATGTGTTGTGCGTATCAACTTTGCCAAGCCCTCTTTCCTCATTATATGCCATAGAAATTTCAACTGTCTCGTTAAATATAAGTGTCCTTCTGTTTCAATTATCTCTAAAACTTAATTGTTGCCCATTTGCCCGATCCATGGCATTCTCAGCTTCTTTCTGTGAACCACATTTCTGTTGCTTCAAGTCTCTTCTTCATCTTTGAGGAGATTGTCCTGAATTCCTGTTATATAGAAAAACTGATATTACATAATAGTTCAGTATTCTTTTCTTTGCTTCTAACGAAATTTTTCTGTTTCTTAATACATTGCGTAGCTTTTGGAAGGCATCTTTCGCTATTGCAATGCATCTTTGGGTTTCAGTATCGTATTTTCCGTCCCCTGTTAAAACACTTCCCAGATTTTTAACTTTTAAAAAAAAATTTTGATTTGGTATCTCTAATTTTAAATGTGTATATTGGGCTGTTCCTTTTGCTAATAACCACATATTTGGTCTTCTTGCAAGTGATGCTTAGTTTTTTCCTCTCGTTTTCCTTCTCTACCTTCTGTAGGAGTTCTGTGTTTGCTATCAATGGATCATTAGCTTACGAAAACAAATTTAAGTTTAAAAGTATGAAATCATCAACCTGCCTTTGATATCGTGAGGCGGTACTGACATATTTCAAAGTGCTTCAGACCGAGAACTTTTCAACATTAAAGACATATACAATAGCATGCTAAAATACATAGATAGGTGCATAATATCAGGTCGTCCCTCATCAATGTCAATCAGTTAAGTGCGTTACGTAATACCAGCTTGGGCGATCATGACTCTTTTGATTCAGTTCCCGCAGTAAGTTGCAATTTCTTTCTGTGGTAGACTGGTTGTTAACCAAAGCTATACAACACAATCTGTCCTACTATTCAACCCGTAGCTGAAGGGAGAAGAGATGGATTCATACTTTTCCCAATGGTATTTGTGCGTAAGTGAATGCAACGAATTTAACTGGAATTCGAACTCAGCTCTAAGATTTCTTATTCAAAGCCGGTATTCATTGCATCTCGACGAACGCTCTTCTATGTAGCAACGCTGAAATGTAGCAACTCGACTAAGTATTAATTCCACAAGTAGTTGGAATGATGTTGATTCATGCCTTAGCAAAAGCTGATTACAGCTTCCTGATAATTTAGATGCATCGCATTCTATAAATATTCGATTGGGCTTACGTCTACGATACATGGTTCTTATGGAATAACCTGTTGTGGTTGGGGTACATAGAGTCCATGAATAGGTGCAAATTGTCACGAATCAATGTAAAGTTACGGTCAATGATGGGTAGTGATGTTCTCGGCACACATGTGATATTGTAGATTGACATGTGTCAGATGTTTGCACAATTTCAGAAATGAAATGTCTCATCTGTCTGTATGCTCTAAAGGAATTCCAATAATTCATGCCACTATGCAATGAGCAGACGAACCAGTGTTCGCAGTAACTCACCAGATGATTAAGCACAAGTGATATAGGTCTGTATATTTCCATGACATCAAATTACAATGGCGCTAACTTTACATACTAAAATTAATACAAATTAATAGGTTGCTAACTTTACATACTAAAATTAATACAAATTAATAGGTTGCTAACTTTACATACTAAAATTAATACAAATTAATAGGTTGCTAACTTTACATACTAAAATTAATACAAATTAATAGGTTGCTAACTTTACATACTAAAATTAATACAAATTAATAGGTTGCTAACTTTACATACTAAAATTAATACAAATTAATACAAATTAATAGGTTTGACACTTAGCTGATTCATGTTACCTTCAGAATTCCGACTCAAAAGTTTCGGAGATATACCCTCCGAGAATTGCCGCCATGTCGGCCGCATATTAAGAATACGCCGATTGCACCTCTGCAGAGGAGTCCCTCTAAATTAGGCGTCCTGAGTATGACGATAAACTACATCCGGGTTCTGGGTATAATGATAAAATGCAGCCGGCAGCAAGGCCTCTGATGGGCAGTTTTCAGGAGCGTGAAACCATCTCGCAATTGCTGTTGTTCCCAGGTTCACCCAGACCCGGGTTGGTAGAACCTGTTAGAGACTCAGTTATGGGTAAATAATAAACTGGGGTAAAAACACAATGAAAGCATAAAAATAGGTTTTTATAGTAAACATTCCAGAATTAGAAAATATGAAGAAAATATTGTAAGCAATGCATTCCAGGAAGAAAAATATAACTATAAATACAGTTAAAACAAATATCAGCAATATATTTGACTCTTGACAAAACCCTTTTTATTAAAATAGGTAAATGAAACCCGATTCCTTGACTAATTATACATATTCTATTCATACTAACCTATCGTAAAAATCTTGTCGGCATTAAATAACGCAATAAGGCTCATATATGCCTTAAAACAAAATAAACCAAATCCGGGGATTGCCCCGTCCACTCTGCAGGCCATATCAGCAATTGACTGCTCATACTTCTCGATTTTTCTTTTTTAAATAAAATTTTAATTGGTGTAAGATTCTTTTTAATTTAATTTTTTTTTTATTTATCTTTTTGCTTGGTATGTGTATGTGTGTGTCTGTGTGCGGATTTGCGTACAAATACAGTTTCATGATTATTTGTCCATTTCGTGGATTTTTTTCATTTTTACATTTTACATTTTTTTTCATTTTACATTTTTTCATTTTTACATTAGTCTTTACTTTCTTTTACTTTCTTTCTTTTTTTTTTTTTTTTTTCAATTGTTGACATTTGATTAAAAAGACGAAAAAGAAGAAAATGAAGAGAGAGAAAATATAAGGTGTCAAATGATGTAAAGGAGAAAATAAACACATTTGACACAGACGCACATACACAAATGTACACGCGAATGCATACACACACAAACACATACACAAAAAGAGAGAAAATCATCGTAACATCCATAAGATCATGGACCTCCACATATCCCTATCCCTTATTACTCTTAATACCCCTTCCCCTGTTATTCCACTCAATCCCCGCTCCACCAATCATCTGCGCAAGTTCACCAGGTTGTGCGTTGCTTTCCCTTATTTCTCTTACCCTCTATCCGTCCAGTAAGCATCAGGTTCTCCAAGCTCACTATTCTTCATTACATATCCGCAAAACTTAAACTGTCTTTTCCTGATGTTAAGTATCAGTTTCCTTTTAGTGTCAATCTTCTCCTGTCTACCCTATGTGAAGGGGTTATCGGGGAAAATACAAAAGATCTGTGGTCCATATAACATCAGGACGATCTTCAGAAGTGGTTCTACACTCCCGAGTAAGACACCCAACAGATGAGAACATGACTAAGGACTGTGTGTATTCCATTCCATGTAGCTGTGGAAAGAAATATAAAAGAGAAACAAGCCGCCCCCTTAAGGTAAGGCTGCAAGAACATCGCAAGACCGTAACACAAGGGGGGATAGAAAATTCAGGGCTAGCTGACCACATATGGGAGAAAAGGATCACTGCCCCCTATAGGATGAAGTTGAAATAATACATAGAGAACGCCACAGCAAACTACGTAAACTTAAGGAATCAGTACATATGCTAGGCTAAAAAAATTCCTAAACCGACCAAGCATAGAAATAAATACAATATGGCAACCAGTATTACAAGTGCCAGAGAAAATCATTAGAGTCAAAAAATTACAATATAAGCTCTGGTAAAAATATTAGAGAAACCATTAACATCAAAACTTGCAACATGAACTCTGGTAAAAAATGCTTACTGAACATTAAGTTGTTTTTGTTCTTAAGGACACATGGCCCAGTGGATATAGGCATTGGTCAGTTTGAGTGACTTGATCTAAAAAGTTGTGAGTTCAATACAGGCTACAGCTGTGGTAAGCAAAGAACTTAGAGTGTCGGATTAGCGGGAGATAACTCATGACTATCAAAAGAGGCTTCGTACAAGGAAAGAGAATGATATACCCCAGTGATCGTAATAAAGGTTTTGGTTCGAAATTCCTAGCACCCGAAGTGTACAACGGCTGAAACGCCGTGCAAATGGCAACAAATATGAGGTCAATAGTCCGAAAAATTTAAATAGAAGAATTTTATTTTTTGTGTGCGTATAAACGTGCCAATTTTTCTAAATACAGACATCCATATATGACATTATCAGAAAATAAGAGCGATAACTATATTCATTTTAAAGCCACAATACCTAAAATTCAATAAATTATTAGTTCAATAAGAATATTTTCATAAATTTCTAAAATTACTAGACAGTTAAAAAATATGTGGAAAATATGCTCACTTTGAATTCAAGTAATTTAGATTGTTTCCTGTAGAAAAAATAGTTATATTTCTCAAGCGAAAGTGTATCGAGAGACTTATCAAGACCTCATAAAAACATCCACCTCTGTGATTAAGATGCCTTTCTGTGATATTTTAGACGAAAAGTAAATATTAGTTGCAAATAAGCTTGATAAACCTTTAAATCAGCTAATATTCTGTATTTCTCTATATTTCCGAGATGGGGTAGTATTTACAGTATTTACATTATTCGGACTGTTGTCCTCATATTTGTTGCCATTTGTACGATGTTTCTGCCGTTGTATATACTGGATATAGACGTTGGTTAGTTCCTAACTTGACTCTTGGAGTTGTGAGTTCAGTACCAGGTTACAGCAGTGATGAACAAATAGATAACTCATGACTTCCAATGAAAGCTTCCCGCAAGGAATAGAGTTCATATACCCCAGTGATCGGTTCAAAATTCCTAGCATCTGAAGAAGGCCGGAGCGTGCAAGGGCCGAAACGTCGTACAAGTGGCAACAAAGATGAGGACAATAGTCCGAATAATGTAAATACTGTACTACAGCTAATATTCCCCAAATAATGTTTCAGCAAAGTATATTCTATTTTTGAATGAGTATTAGCACTACCTAGAGGATTGTAAATATGGCTAAATTCAGCGATTTTAAAAATTCGTTTCAGTCAATTTCAGTTTAATCCATTGGCTTGAAATTCGAACTAAAATAAAAACTTCGAGAAAGATGTTTCTTTTTCTTTAATCATTTTAAACCTTAGTTATCGCTTTACTTTAGAGGTACCTATATATATATATATATATATATATATATATATATATGACGGTCGTTCCAAAAATGTTTAAGTCTCACCCAGAAGAAGTTGGAGAAACAAGACAGTTTTTCACTACCTTTTAATATACTCCCACTTGACATCAACGTGCTTGATCCAACGATGCTTAAACATTGCAATCACATCATAGATTTCTTTAGCGGGCAGTAGAAGATAATTTTTTTCAGTGTCGATAACTGATCTTTATTGAAGAAAACTTACTTCCCAAAAGAGATTTTCTATTAGAAATAAGGGACTTGAAGTTACATCTCATAAAAATGTAACAAGAATTACTGATGAGACTTACGTGCTTCACGCGTACCCATTACTTGCAATAAAGCTTCAAAATTGGCCATGAAGCATCAAGAAAAGTTATACATTGGCGAAATTGGTACGCTAGAATTCTTTCTCACGTGCCGTTTTTCCTTGTTCCACTATCACTCTGTCCTGTGAGTATCACATTCATTCCCCTCCTTTCTCATCACGTGTCCTAGAAATATAAATTGTCTCTTCCTGATATTAAGTATAAGTTTCCGTTTTGTTTTCATGCCCCCTAAAACCTCGTCGTTGCTCACGTGTTCAACCCATGGTATCCTTCTGTAGAACCACATTTCTCTCGTTTTGAGTCTTTCCTTTATCTTTGAGGATATTATCCAGTATTCGCTTCCACTCAGAAGGACAGATATCACGTAAAAATCCAGTATTCTCTTCTTTGTTTCCAACGAAATTTTCCTGTCTTTCAATACTTTACCTAGCCTTTGGAATGCACCCTTAGCCATCCCAATACGCCTTTGGATCTCAGTGTCGTATTTTCCGTCCTCTATTAAACACTTCCAAGGTATTTAAATTTCTGTACCAGCTTGATTTTAGTATTTCTGACTTATAAGTGGCATTTTAGGCTCACCTTAAGGCTGATGACAATGCATTCAGTTTTCTTGTAGTTTATGTTTAGTCCTTTCTTCTCGCTTTTCTTCGCTACATTCTGTAGGAGTTTTTGTAGTTTCCTTTCTCTGACTGTTATCAGCAATCAGCAGCCTGGACATATTTAAAAAAACGTAAGCTTAATCAAGAATCTCTACTGGCAGCAAACCGCTTGCATACGGGCAAGTAACGAATTCAGCAAATATACAAAGTTAGAAAGGGGCGTAAGACAATGATGTGTCTTTTCACCGGATCTATTCAACTTGTACAGTGAGATTATTCTGAGGACCCTAGATGTTATGCCAGGATTTTGACGTCGGAGCCCACAATTTAAATAACATAAGGTACGCAGATGATTCTGTGCTGATAGCAAACACGGAAAGGAAACTACAAGACCTCCTACTGAAGGTAGCTGAAGAGAGTGACAAGAAAGGACTATAAGTAAACTCCAAGAAAACCGAATGCATGATCATCAGCAAAAAGAGAAGCCCAAAATACCAATTACATGTGGGGGATACCAAAATCAAGCAAGTACAAAAATTTAAATACCTGGGAAGCGTTTTAACAGAAGACAAAAAGTGCGACACATAGATCCGAAGGCGAATTGGCATGGCGAATGACGCATTCCAGAAGTTGAGTAGAGTATTAACAGACAGGAAAATTTCGCTAGAAACAAAAAAGAAAGTAATAGATTGCTATGCGATATCATTTCTTCAATATGGCAGTGAATGCTGGACAATATCATCAAAGATGAAGGAAAAATTCTAGCAACTGAAATGTGATTCTACAGAAGGATGCTGCGGATATTATGGATTGAGCATGTGAACAATGATGAGGTTTTGGAAAGGATGGAAGCGAAAAGGAAATTAATACTGAGCATCAGAAAGAGACAGCTGAAGTTCCTGGGACATGCAATGAGGAAAGAAGGCTTGGAAAACCTTATACTAACAGGCCAGATAGAGGAAAAGAGAGACAGGGAAAAACAGCGTGTAACGTACTTGACTGGGCTGAGCGGGTGGATGGCAGAACGGAGGTTCCGTGGTGTTACAGGAGAAAGCGTGCTAAGAGCCACCAGGGAAAAGGAGACGTGGAAGGCCACGATAGCCTACGTCCTGAAAGGACAAGGCACAAAGAAGAAGAAGAAGAAGAAGTCATCTGCAGATGTGATATCGTTAAAATTGTAGCTGACAATTAATTCAGGATTTCTCATTCTCTCAGAATCGCCTTGCTGTGTGTGTTGAATAAATCCAGCGAGAAGATACATCCTCGTCTGATACCCTTATCTATTCATGTATATCTGCTGAACTCATTTCTCTTTGATGTCAGTATAGGTTCTTGATTATTCTAATATCTTTTCTGAATATGTCAAGGATGCTGAACAGCTACAGATCATTGTGGCGTACTTTGTTGAACGCCTTTGCTCAGTTTATAAAACACATGTACACTTCTTTCTGCATTTCTGTTGCTCTTTCTGATAATATATTGAACATAAATATAGCGTTCATTGTTCCAGTGTCTTTGACGAATACGCACTGTTTTTTGTCTTACCCCTGACCCGATTCTGCTGGGCGCTCTATTCATCAGAATACGGATGATGAGTTTTACGAATTCTTTTGCTAACAACTTTGTAATCTTAAGAAAAGGACTGTCAACTCATGTGGGGTCGATTTCTACCAGTAGACAACAGTGGCTATCAACTGAGCGACATAGTAACAAAGCCACAGCTCCCCACCACTCACAAAAAAAAACATTTTCCCAAATTTCATCGTGTGGTTTTAGTAAAAAACAATCTTTATCAGGTATGCCTCTCCGGGCACTGGAGAATCTTTTATCGACCTTTGGAAATTATCATCTTGCTATTAACAAAAAGAAAATAAGCAAAAGTTATATACAAAATAATATACTCAATTATCTTCAACAAAGTTTAAAATCACAATTCTTCATATTTGCGCTGAAACCCCAGAAATCTTTTTAAATTGCAAAAAAATATTTCTTTTTAATTCACGAATTATCTGGAAAGGGATGCTCATTTTCTCTTTTTTTTTTTTTTTTTTTTTTTTTTTGAGTTTGTTGTTATAACAGAAAACAGTTGCAAATACTTTCAGCAGCTTGTTCCTAAATGTCGGAAAATCTTTCCAATTTCTCATTTGCGGCGAAGTATTTCGGCGTCAGGATTTATTCGAGAGTGACGAGTCTATTAGAGGCGGCAAGGTTTTATTTTAACATTTGATCAAGGAAATTAAGCAGTGTTTGAAATTGTAGACGAAATTAATTCTCTAAATAGTAAGCACGTAGACGAAGATAAATAAAGACAGGTGTTGATTTAGCAATATAATACCTATATATATATATATATATATATATATATATGAGTGTGCGTGCGTGTGAGTATATGTGTATAAGAGATTGAGAGAGAGGAAAGTTCTCGGGTCGACGCCCTTTCCACAATCTGACCAAATCACTAAGCATCAGAATTTAGGGACTAATCTCTTCTTGATCGAGCCGAGGACTTTTCAGTACCCTCTCATATGTATTCACACACACACACACACACACACACACACACACACGCGCGCGCGCGCGCGTGTGTGTGTATTTATATATATATTAACCCTTTTTCCATTTTTGTCTCTCTCTTTATATGGACAATATATATATATATATATATATATATATATATAGTGTACAAGATAGATAGATAGATAGATAGATAGATAGATAGATAGATAGATAAGGGAGTAAATAAGTATAGGATGTGATTGATAAATTGTCGTCTAAATTTAGCAACAATAGTACTAACATCTCATTTTAAAATGTATATTTCCCAAAATTAAACAAAAATATCTTGAAATATTAAAGAGTAAATTTATTCAATAAAATGGTCATTGGCTTCAACCACGGCTTCCAGTCGACTTCGGAATCATCTCCTTGTCTCCTTGACTAAGTTAGTGAATGCTGCCATAATCGTTGCCTTCAGTTCATCTTCGGTTTTAAAATGAGTTTTGGTGATCTCTCGCTACACGCCACCAGATACAAAACAATCAATGGATTTGAAGTTAGGTGGAGTTACGTGGCCAGATGTAAGGAGGGATATGGTCGCGTAAACTGACTGACAGCCACAACTGGGTTTTTCTGCTTGAGCGACATGGTGCATAATCCTGTTGCCAGACGTATGGTCTTACAGCAGTTACCCTCTTGATCCATGGCAGAATTATATCATATCGAGTTTTATGATGTCACGATACTGCAGATATGACCGCCCAATGGGTCTTCTAGAGGCCAGCTCTCCATACAGGAGGTCTTAATGCGACAGTCAGGCATGGACGTTGCCTAGCTAGCGGAGTTTGCAGTTTAAGGAATGTGAACGTGGTAAGCAGACCCTCGCGAGACAGGACCTCAGTGTTGAACACCTTGTCTTGCCATGAGATTCCCAATATATGTCGGATACTTCTCACGTGGAAGGTGTTCAGACGCCTCTCTTGCCTGGGTCCCTGTCTCACTGCCGTACAGCAGTGTACTGATGACACAGGCGTTGTACACTGTCATCTTTGTCTTCACTGTCAGCTTGAAGTTTGTCTAAACGCGTGCAGTGAGGCGCGCAAGGGTTGTAGCTGCCTTCCCAATTCTCTTGTCGAGCTCTATGTCTAGGGTGAGGTTGCCAGTGATGGTAGAGTTATGGTAGGTAAACTGATGGTTCACACCCACCTCATAGACATTGACGGTGATGACCGGTGGTACAGCGACACCTTGAGCCAGGACGCTTGTTTGTTTTGTTTTTTTGTTTTTTTGTCTTTTTGTTTTTCTTTAAGCTAATGGTCAGCCCAAAGTCTCTACATGGCTGAGAGAAATGATCCATCAGTGTTTGAAGTGGGTGTGAGGCGCTAATGCCGTATCATCAGCAAACAACATGTCTCTGATAATGACTCTTCGTCCCTTAGTCATGGCTCTGAGATTGAACATATATATATATATATATATATATATATATATATATATATATATATTCAATCTCAGTCTCAGAGCCAAGACTAAAGGATGAAAAGTTCTTATCAGATTGAATACATATATATATTGTGTTTCACCAACCACAGTATTTCTGTAAGATAACGTTTTTAAGGCAAGCAGTCTTTTTAATTATACTTTGGTCGATATCAGGTAATGAATAAATTAATAGGAATAATTACAATTAAATGTTCACTCATTTTGACCTTAATCAGGTTGTTTAGCAAAGATTAAATCCATTCAACAGAGGACCAGATTGTATTACTAAACTTGGCTTAATTTTGACACAAAATTTGAGCACAGAATCACTCACTACTCAGAGCCACTCACTACTGAGTAATAATGGCCACCCACACGTGCTCGCTAACCTTTACTCTATGACTAGTCAACCTTATTAACAAAGCTTAGTTTCGTTTGGATTAACACTAGAAGGGAAAACCAGTGAGAATTTAATTCTCTACTAAAGTTTTCAAAGTTTAATCTTTTTCACGTATCTGTTACATGTAAGTATCCAAAGCTTTACATCTAAACACAAACATGTGAAACTACACATACATATTCTTTCCTTATCATATATATATTTATAGGTGTTAATAATATACATATACTAGGTGTTAATAAAACAGTGCTCAATGTAATATAAGCAGAGCTGTTAATTATATTACGAATTTTTTTGTCTATTTATATTATATTCTTGATAAATTAAAAAAATAGTATCCTAATATTGCAAGATTTAATTTTCACGGACATCGAGTGAACTTAAATTCAAATCATTTAAACCGTCAGTTTGTAATATGCACCTGATGATTGCGTAGCGCATGCCACCAACGTAGGATATTGTGTGTGTGTGTGTGTGTGTGCGTGTGTGTGTGTGTGTGTGTGTGTAATGATGCCAAAATCGTAAACGGGGAAGATAAACAAAAAAATCTTTTTAATATAAATTATTAAGGAGTTAGATCCATACAGAGAGCTCAATAGTTGCTATCCAGAGCAATATAATATACATAAAGGAAAAACTGAACGCATCATTTAAGGTGGTTATAAAATATAATTTATTTCGACAGGTAAATTTTTGGTTCGTCTCATACCAGTCCGCAAAATGCAAACGGTTTAATATAAAAAAATTATTCACTGCACCACAACGATGGATGTACCGTATTCACGAATTGAAGCATGTAGTCAGCCCCAATGCTTATGTTGGAAGCAACATTAAAACAACCTTTTATAAATATCATGAGTTCTCATGTATACCAAGAAAATAATTTCCCTATCATTACACCATCAACACAAGCCTAAGGATATAAACTTTTTTGTTGCTTATGTTCTATTCGGTCGCTACCATCCAAATGTCGTAACAGAAATCGAATCTCATAAGAGCAGGCAACATTTTCCCAATTTTCTTTTATCCAGTCTTTGTTATCCTTAACGAATTGTAGTCTCAGTCTATTGTTTTTAGCTGACAAGAGTGACATCCGGCGTGACTTTTTTTATTTTGTTCCTCATCTGCTTCAAGGCAACGCGTTGTGCTTTCAGAAGTTGTTTTCTTGCATAGCACTGTTGTAAAGAGTGATTATTTGCAATACAGTTGCCTTTCTATCAATCTGAACCAATCAAATCATTTCCTTCTGAGGTCTCTCATCCAAATGAAATTTTCACCTTCAGATTTCCCGCTTACTGGATTTTTTTTTCATTTTCTGAATATTCTTTGTAAAACCTAAATTGATTGTTCATAAAAATCTTAGTTCGGTAATTTTAAGACACTTAAACCCAGTTTCTTCTGACATCAACAAGCATGACGCGTTCAAAAACACCTAAAAATTTTCTTTCTCGTTTCCTATAGTGATACATGAAATGAAATTTAGCAGTTTAATGTGAATCTCAGATATCTATCTTTAGCAGTTTGATGTGAATCTTAGATATCTATATCCATTAAACTGTTGCTGTGCGATTAGCTGATTACAAATAGCATTTGTGTTTAATTTAAGCTTATATTTAATTCCTACGCATATATTGAAGCTTTGTCTGTCCCTCACTCACCATATCTCTCCCTATATATATATATATATAATTATATGGTTATGTCAATTTTACATTGCGACATGGAAATTTCTATGTTTCGAGATTAATTCTCATCATCAGGCAATAAGCAGATGATTTATATGGAATTATATATATATATATATATATATATATATATATATATATATATATATAATAAAATATGTTATATAACATAAAATAAATTTCGAAGTTCAAAACTGTTGAATGATCATTTCAACATGAAATCCCTAAGAGAGATTTCACATCTCATCGGCAACTAGCACATTTCAAATTTTTTGAAATGTAGTAGTTGCCGATGAGATGTGAAATTTTGAAATGTGAGATGAGATATTTTGAAATGTGGTAGTTGCCGATGAGATGTGAAATTTTGAAATGTAAGATGAGATATTTTGAAATATGGTAGCTGCCGATGAGATGTGAAATCTCTCTTAGAGATTTCATGTTGAAATGATCATTCAACAATTTTGAACTTCAAAATTTATTTTCTTTTATAATTGGCTCTGTAATTTTAATTACATTGAGCTCTCCACTTGTGCCATTTTTTAATATTAAAACATCAATATTAATTAGGATCGGGTCTTTGGGATTTACCTTCCTGCTTTTACTTTTGGATTAAAGTTAATTAAAAAAAAAAATATATATATATATATATATATATATAGATAGATAGATAGATAGATAGATAGATAGATAGATGTGTGTGTGTGTGTGTGTGTGTGTGTGCTGATTGAGATGGCCAACTAAAGGTTCAGGCCAAGGTCATCTTATTGCTTGATATATAGCCTCACGTAATAACTAACACTGTACATCTAACCCCCTCGCCTAGTTTTTTTTTCCTCCCATGATTCTTTTTCTCTAGATAATTCTAGCCCATTCATTGTTGTGAGGAATTTGGTCTGAAGAGCGGTCTGTAAGAGTTCCGCGAAATAAGCTATTACCAATGATATTTATAATTTGGATTTATAAAAGCATCCAACTTATTTTCATGATATAGATAGATAGATAGATAGATAGATAGATAGATAGATAGATAGATAGATAGATAGATAGATAGATAGATATAAGTAGACATTGAAGTTAACACCCACCGGCGACAACCTGTTTAATGCTAAATTCAATCGTCAGATCATCAATTGCGTTTAAGAATGAAACAGACAGTCGTCTCCAGGTGTTGACTTCACTGTCCACTTTTATGTTTACATTCATTCTACGC
>JBBBDQ010000139.1:3085000-3095000 GCA_037127315.1 Ascarosepion bandense | reverse complement strand
TATATATATATATATATATATATGTTGTTGACAAGATAATTAAATAGGGACTCTTCTTTAGATTAGGGCTAATTCTTCCGTGTTATTTGTGATCATGATAATTGATTGATTTTTTAATGCGTACCTATTTATTATTTTATTCATTTGTATATTTAATTTATTTATTTTTCCTGTATATTTTTCTTTCGTGTATTAGAGAGAGAGAGAGAGAGAGAGAGAGAGAGAGAGAGAGTGGGAGGGGGGATGTGAGATGGATAAATTGTTTCCTAAACTTTGTAAAAGTGAAAATAACATTGACATCTCAATTTAACATATATATTTACCAAAATTTAAAAAAAAATATTTTGAAATACTAAACAGTAAATTTATTCAATAAAATCGTCTTTTGCTTCAACCTCCAGACGTTTTCGTAATTTCCTGCAACTCTTGTGGGCGGTTTTCTTGTGTAGGTTAGTGAATGCTGCCATAATCCTTACCTTCAGTTCATCTTTGGTATTACAAGGAGTTTTGTTGGTTTCTCGTTCAACTGCGTCCCATACATAATAATCAAGGGGGTTGCAGTCTGTGGAGCTAGGTGGACGTGATCGCAGAAATTGTCTGACAGCTATGACTGGGTTCTCCTGCTTGTGTGTCATAGTGCAGAGTCTTGTTGCCACACACAGGGTTTTCCAGCAGTTCCACTTCTTTGACACAGTGAAGAACTACCTCCTCAACGCCCTTGATTTAGGCTTCCGTGTTGAGTTTGTGGTTCTCTGGGAAGATGAATGGAGACATCACATCAACTAGTGATCGCTCAAAACACCTTCATAATCAACATCCAACACTTTTCAAATCCTCTGCACCAAAACACTCTGAATTGCTTGTATTGTAGTTTCCGGCGTGAATGCCAAGCAGTAAAGCAGGCTTTTCCAAATTTATGGTGGAGTAACTTGCATCATAATGCTCTCAGTCGGTGCCCAACTGACTCTAATATACTGTGCAGCTGATAAAATCAAGAAAAAATATCGTGCACGAGCGAAATTAAAAATATAACATGACGACAATTTACCTGTGTATATAATCGAATTTGGAATAAATAAAATATTTTCTCATAAATCATACAGCTTTGTTTTTTTAAAAATAAATCTGTTTTTATGACGCTTTTTTTATATATATGTAGATATCTCCTTCATTATTAGTTTAAGGCTAGTTTAAGTATCCTTATCCTTAGTTTAAGATTGGACTTTGTAATTGAACGCATCTCCTTCATCTTTAGTTTAAGACTAGACTTATAGAAAGTATCTCTTTTATCTTCGGTTTCCGCAGTCAACGTAAATTGACAGGATTTACTGAAGTGATAAAACTAGGATAATGCTTTTCTGTACGTTTTATTCATGACTACGTCAGAAATTTTCACAATTCGCTTGAGTTTTCACTCGTCCATCGTATCCTTTATTAATTCGTTAGAATAAAATGTATTTTTTATTTCGGCGTTAAATTTATCAGTAGTTTTGTTCCAATATTTTCTGCCATCTTTCAAACAAATTCGTTATATCTCTCTCTCAGAATTTCTTTTTATCGTTATCACAAAAAAAATGTGGTGGGTGCCATTTTCAGTTTCCCAGTGAATCAAATTTTTTGGCTAAATATCTGCAAAAAAGCAAATCAGTTGCTTCGTTCTGTAGAAAAACATTTTCATAGAAAATCTGCTTTCAAATCCACTATATACAAAGTATCACTTTCAACTTTGGTTTAAGACTAAACTGTATTATAGAAACCATCTCCAACTTTGGTTAAAGACTAGACTTTTTTATGGAAAACATCTCCTTCATCTTTGGTTTAAGATTAGACTTTGTGGTACGAATCATCTTCTTTATCTTTGGTTTAACACTAAACATTTTAATAGAAAGCATGACCTTCATGTTTAGTTTAAGAGTAGACTTTGTTATAGAAAGCATCTCCATCTTTGGTTTAAGATTAGATTTTACTATACAGGCATCTCCATCTTTGGTTTAAAACTACACTTTTTTTATAGTGTTCGTTTATTTCCTTTCATCTTTCTTATTTATGTTATTGAAAATTAAACACTTTTTATTGCTCGTTGCAATTGGCTTAAAAAACAAGACATTAGTGGTCTTTAATTTACCTTCTGTGGTAATAACACATGTAATTTGTTAACCACCTTCCTGTTCAAATCTTTTTCAATGTGGTGCAAATGATTTTCAAACTTGGTTTGTATAGTTTGGCAATATTGGATGTTTTATACTCTAGATTATTCTTATTTAATATCTTGTCAGTTGATCCCTATCAGCTTCAACCCACCTGTAAAGCCACTTTCAACGAGAAATATCCATCTCATAACAAACATTTTACACATTTGACTATTTACTGTATCAGTAAAGCGGTCGATGAAAGCAACTCATCCCTGAGGAATTCCTTTACTAAACTTAGTACGATACTAATCGCCCCTTCCAGTGCTGGACGATATTTTTGAAGTAGAATAGAATAGACGATATTTGTCCCATTCAATACCATTTGCTCTCACTGACCATTCCAGCCATCTTTAACCTTAGAAGAGTCAGATTAGACATAAAAAGGAGTATTGCTGTCATATCTAGGCTGGACACGCCCAAAGCCGATTTGTTAGAGATCAAGTCCATTTACGCACTTGTAGGGACCTTGCTGGAACTATTTATATTCTACAGCTTTTTTTCTCAAAAGTGAAAGTGTCACAATCCTACCACTATTTCCATGGCAAATGTTATAACGAACTACATCAATAGTTCCACCAATTCAGTTTCTCACAGCTAAGCCCATTTATGTCACATACTCATAGTTGAATCATCCTCATTTTTGTTGTATACTATTGGTAAGAATTTTCACTCAGAGGGATTTTTTTTCTGAGAACCGCTACTTTGTTGAATAGGCTCCAGAGAATGTGCCTCCCTAATAATGCAATATTATAATCATTTCAAATCAACCGTTACCTATTATACATATCCTCATAATCTGTACTTATTAGCTCTTCTTGTGTCCGTACAACAAACTCATTCAGTAATCTCCTACATTGAGTGGTTCTTGGGCCTTGCATCGAGTAAATATTCAGTGAAAAGAAATTAATTAATACAGATTGGTAGGTACTCGTATGTCTACGAGTATACGTCACATATAAAAAATGAAGCTTGAATAATCTTTTACCATAAAATCAAAGAATAAAAAACTAATTAAAATCTGTTTCAGTTCGGAAATTGAAATTTTAAAATCTATTTAACAAATGTTAAAGACATTTACAAAAATGTAGAATTTCATTTGCACATATACTCATGACGTCATGAATGTGTAAATCTTAAACACGGAATTTGAAAGTATTCAAAAATTAAAAATATGAATCCACCCCGAGTAATAAATTTCGTAATGACATGAAATATAATTGAAAGCTCTGATTCACAAATATATGGACAACATTTAAAAATTGCTGTCTACTCGATTTCTGGGATTGGTCATTTTCTAAAATTAATCCTTGTTTGACACTTTCAAGTAAAGAAGTACCTGTAACTCAGAGAAATTATAGTGGTAGATGCTTGTACAATATGAATACCATATGATCCATCGCTAAGGATGCAGATAAAGTAGTCGGCTCCTTGGACTGCTCCAGTAAGTGCCTGAAATCTTCTTGTTATCCTCTTCCTTTACAAGAGCCAGATCAGGCCAAAAATGGAGTGTTGTTGTCATATTAGCGTAGGAGCTGCCTAGACATCACTATTCAGACTTCAAGTTCAAAAACTCGATGCCTTTGTGGGTGCTGAATTATTTTCCACCCTTCAACCAGTCTCCCAGAAACAGGGTGTGGCAAGCCTCTCACTACTCTACCGCTACTTCTATGGAAAGTGCTCGGATGAACTACATTCATTAGTCCCGCCAATTCAAACCTTCACTTCAAGAGCCCGCCATGCCACATACATAGCAGCAAACAACCCACATTCCCTCAGCATTCCATCGATGAGAAAGTATGTGCCACTCAAACAGCTTCTTTCTGCTCTGTGGATCCAACTCCCAAGTGAATGTTTCCCCGATCACTACAATCTTAAAATGTTGAAAGGTAGTATTAACTTCCCCCTCCTACCCGCACAAATTGCCTCCCTAACGTAACCTTCGACTTCGAGTGGCCACCAAGCCTTGTAAAGCGTAAACCTTACTTTAAAAAACACTCTTTGGCTATCAGCATTTACATTTATAAAGAGTGCTCGATACAAACGTAGAGCGTTATATTGTAATAGTTGTTACAATGGTTTATAAATTCATTTATATGAATTTATAAACCATTGTAACAACTATTACAATATATATATATATATATATAATAGACTCTCCCGTTGGTATCGACATACGACGATCCGAAAACCTCATTCAGTTCATAAGTTTCTATCTTATATACACTTCAGTCTCGCTAGTGACCCCTTTTATACAAGTCCATATATTGTGCAATATGGCAACAGGAACATGTCTTTCGTCTCGCAGACGCCCAATACATTTCTGATATAACTTTGTCACAATTATATCCTGTTATTTATATCCAGGGCAATTCAAGTTAGAGAGACAGCTGAGAGGTTACTATTCAACTGGGCTTTATACATGAGACACGGCCGTCCAACATTCCTTTGTCCACTGTAAAACCGACTGTACATGAGGACTTTAGCTACTCTGTTTTTACACACACACACACACACACACACACACACACACACACACACACACACACACACACACACACACACACACACACACACACACACACACACACAAATATATATATATATATATATATACTGTTTAGTTTTTGGTTATTATTAAATTAGACCAGTACACATTTGTATTAGAAAGTGTTCAATGCAATTATCTTTTGAATTATCTTTTGAACATTTTCCGTTTGTAAACGAGTTATTACGCAACCCAGGTTTCTCTCTTTCGGTGCCTGCAGGCAAAAGTTATAGTAAATCGCCTGAAAACACCGAAAGGTAGAAACTTGGGTTGCGTAATAACTCGTTTACAAATAAATTATATATATAAGGAAGGAGTTTATTCTGATGAATGTTATTTATTGATCTAATTATGGAAAATTTTGCTTTAGTCCGACTTCCATTTTTCCTGAACTTCGTAATATCAGTTGGATTATTCAGTATCATGGTGTTCACGTAGTCATATTACGCAGTAAGAATCACTAAACCTCTTATAATCGATATCATGACTGAAATATGCCATAATCTGAAATAATCATAATTTAATCGCAGTCGCTATGATTTCTAAGTCTTTTGGTTGGGATCAAAGTATAGTATCTGATCTCATGCGGATAAACTTTAATCGAGCTCTCAGTTTTGTCTCTCTCTTCGGACAGAGCGCAACTGAAAATCTTATTGAGATGTGCCCAGTCCAATGACTGCAGCAATACCCCCATTCATTGCAATAATGAGGGGGAGATCGGTTACGGTAGCTGAGCTGTAGTTTGAACCTGCCTGAGAGTACAGACACGGACTCCCCACATTAAACCGACTTTCTGTCCCATCCTACCAGCGTGGGTCTGCAAGAAAATGCAATTACTTCTCGACCTATTGACTAAGATCAAAGTGTTGTATCTGTTTTTATTTGAGTTTTTTCTCTAATTCTATCTTCTCTCCTTTCTGTCACTTTCTTACTGAAGCCAAGTGATGTCTTTTCTCCTCTTTCTACGCACGCTATCAAAAGGCAGAATAGTTCATAATTTATGAGGTATTGACAGGACGTAGCGGTCATGTTAACTAAGACAGGAGGAAACGCAATTAGAATAATATTTACTACATAGCTCGTGGGACAGTATATAGTCGTTTGATTTTCTTTTACTCGGATCAACATTTTATTAAAACACTGTCTTCACGATGTTTGTGATTGTATCAATTCATTCTATATGTCTGTCAGTTAAGTGCTATACGTGATACACACTTTGGTGATCATGTCTCCTTCGATACATTACTGACTAGGCAGAAGATTTTCCTGAGGTAGCACGGCATTTTTTTCTGTGGTAGATTTGTTGCTAACAAAGGTATAAGAACCCAATTTGTCCTGCAACTCAACCCATAGCTACAGAGAGAAAAATAGATTAATACCTTTCCCAAGGTTATTTGCGCGTAAGTAAACGCACAGAATCCAACTGGAATTCAAACTCAACTCTCCGATTTCTCATTCTCAGCCGACATCCATTGCACGACAACACTCTAGATGCCTTCTTCTTTGACTATGTGCCGTAGGCGATCATGGATCTCCACATCTGTGTACCTCTTGTAGCTCTTAACGTCCTTTCTCGTGTTACCTCTCCCAAACTCTTCTCTGTTATCAATTTGCTCTAGTCTATCAAATATATCATTCGTTGCTTTACTCTGTCTCTCTGCCTGTCTATATGTCCTGTGAGTATCAGATTCTCTAAGCTGTCCTTCCTCATTATATGTCCCTAAAACTTCAACTGTTTTTTCATGATATTCAGCATCTGTTTTCATTTTGTTTCTATCCTCTTCGAAACATCGTCGTTGCTCACACGTTCGGTCCATAATATCCTCAGCATCCTTCTGTAGAACCACATTTCGGTTGCTTCAAGTCTTTCCTTCGTCTTTGATGAAGTTTTCTAGCATTCGGTGCCATATTGAAGGAATATGATCGATGTCAAGAGGGTATTGAACTGACTACATTGCCAATGGCGTGCGATATCACGTGGCAGGAAAAACGGAAAAATAAAAGATGGCAATGGAGGAAAAATGGTGTCAAAAATGTGTGTGGAGCGAAAGAAATTGATGTAGGAAAGAGAGAAAAAAGACAAGACAGGTAAGAACAAAAAAAAAAAAAAGAGCAGAAAGAACTTATAAGTGAAAGAGAAAATGGAAGAACGAAACAAAAGAATGAAAGAAAAGCCAGAGAAGATAAACGAAAGAGAATTTGAAGAAAGTATAAAAAAGAAAAAAATGAAAGGGAAAACATCAAATGGACGAAAATTTCGAATAAGTTTAAAGCAATCAACAATCCCGTACAAAAAGCGAAATAACTCAGAATATATGTAAAGAAGACATGAAACAATATTGGTTACAAAAATAACGAAGGAGAAGAAAATTTTAAAAAATGAAGAAAATAGGAAACAAATAGAAAAGTAAAAAATGAAGCAACTTGAAATAAAGCGACAAAGAAACTAAAAAGTATCTAAGAATGAAAAGTAATATATTTAATAATATAATTAGTAATATATTTCCAATCTTTTCACTGTTACGTAGCCCCCTGCACATCAGTGGCGTTACCGCCTTGCTCGGGGTGATACGATTAAAAAAAAAAACTATCAAAAACTATAGTATCTTTTCCGTTTCTGAACTTCATTCCCGAGTCGTACGAAATTGTCAAACGATGGAGAGATTGTATTTTATCTGAAATTAAAAAGTGAGAAATCGAGAAATCGAAGAAGATACAAATAAGTCGGTTGACTTATTTGTATCTTCTTAGATGTCTCGATTTCTCTTTTTACTCTCTGTTTCTGAATAAATGGAAAATTCTCAACCAAAACCTTTTCGTGTTTCTGCTTCCTAACTGCTCGACAGATGATCACTGGCCATTTCACGATGTTTTTGTTATTTTGCATTTGGTGACGTCATTGTTTCAAGACTGATGAAACTTTTAATTTCAAAAGATAAATCTGAAGGCGAATGAGGGGCGAAAAAATCATTCCATTAAGTGCTGTACGTATTACACGTTTGGACAATCATGTCTCTCCACAACTTCTTCGTGTAAATAAATGTTGACTTTTTCAGTTAAGTGCCATACATGAAATACTCTTGGGCGATCATGTCTCATGACTGACTAGGCAGAAAATTTTCCCGCAGTAGGCTGCAATTTCTTTCTGTGGTATACTGATTGCCAAGTTAAAGAAAACAATCTGTGCTGCTATTCAACCCATATTTGGAGGGAAAAGAAATGGATTAATACCTTTCCTAAGGCTATTAGCGCGTAAGTGAATGCAACGAATTTAACTAGAATTTGAACTCGGCTCTCGGATTTCTCATTTGGAGCCGATATCCATTACACCACAACGCGCAAAGAAGTGAGTGACGCAAAAATAATCTCAAAGAAAAAAAGGAACACAGCGGAAAACGAACTGTACTTTCTACCTTAAAAATAAAAATTAAAAAATTAAATATAAACTTTAAGGTACGCAGATAATACAGTGCTGATAGCAGACACAGAAAGGAAACTACGAGACCTCCTACAGAAGGTAGCTGAAGAAAGTAACAAGAAAAGACTAGAAATAAATTGCTCGAAAACCGAAGGCATGGTCATCAGTAAAAAGGGCAGCCCAAAATGCCAAATACAGGTCGGGGATACTAGAATCAAGCAGGTACAAAAATTTAAATACATGGGAAGCGTTATAACAGAAGACAGAGAATGTAACACCGAGATCCGAAGTCGAATTGGCCTGGCGAAGAAGCATTCCAGAAGTTGAGTAAGGTATTAAGAAACAGGATAATTTCGCTAGAAAGAAGAGAGTACTGGATTGCTACGTGCTGTCCGTCCTTCAATATAGCAATGAATGCTGGACAATATCATCAAAGATGAAGGAAAAACTTGAAGCAGCTGAAATGTGGTTTTACAGAAGGATGCTGCTGATATCATGGACCGAGCATGTGAGCAATGATGAGGTCTTGGAAATGATGGAAACAAAAAGGAAATTAATACTGAGCATCAGGAAGAGACATCTGAAGTTCCTGGAACATGCAATGAGGAAGGAGGGCTTAGAGAACCTGATACTAACAGGCCAGATATAGGGAAAAATAGACAGGGGAAAGCAACCGATAACATATTTGAAGAACCTAATCAGGTGGATGACGGAACGAGGATTGCATGGTGTAACAGGAGAAGGCGTGCTCAGAGCCACCAGGGATAAGGAAACGTGGAAAGCCATGATCGCCTACGTTCTGAAGGGACAGGGCACATAGAAGAAGAAGAAGAAGAAGAACGTTAAAAAAGAAACGGATAAAAAAAGAACGGATAAAAAAAGAACGGATAAAGCTTAGATATAATATAGAAAGCGGATTTTAAGACCATTCTATTCAGATGTGAAACAATATTCAACATTTACATGAAACTCTGTCCTGGACTACTTCAGGACTTTGAGGATTGCGTATTCCTACAGACGCCAGTTATTGATATTCACTTTTGAACTAAACATTTCATTTTGAATTTTTAAAAGAAATAGGGTTTTTCATTTGAAAATTAGCGCAGCATAATCTCTCAAGACAGCAGTTCACGACTTCTGCACCATCCGAAACAAAACTGGGCTTTGTAAATTGCAATATACGATTCTAATCTAATGAATTAAAGAGAAACATAGTTGCTACATTTCAGTGAAAAATTGAATTCGAATAAAAGATGAATGATTTCCGTAGACTGTCGGCATTTCCGGATCATTAAACTCAGGGTGTATATTAAAAAAAACATATTGTAATCAGAATTTTCTTTATTATTGTTTTACTACTTAATTAGCAGTAATTGTGAAGGGTTCCAGATTGCGTAAACGCTAAACTCTTCATTTGTGAATGCCGAGGCATTAAACATCTATTTAGTGACGACTCTCTATGTTCATCCAATCTCAAGCTGCTTTGAAAGTGGGAATCGCAATATGATTAGGCAACAGATAACGAAGAAGAACCATATATCTTTATAAGCTATTAAATATAGCGCTTAATTTATCTATTTTGTTGTTATATTCTGATCAAATATGCATGGTCTACATGGATCTCAGTTGACGCCATAAAAGCTTTCGCTCATTCACTTTTGAAAAATAGACATTAATTTTAAAATGTCGTCATTTCTTTGTCAGAAATCAGTGGTTAAATATTTCACAAAGTCGACTCGCACGCAGAAGTACCATATATATATATATATATATATATATATATATATATATATATATATATATAGTTGATTTGTGAAAATGTTTAGCGCCAAAATTGTTCGGTTT
>JBBBDQ010000139.1:2880000-3082500 GCA_037127315.1 Ascarosepion bandense | reverse complement strand
TTCACTTCTTTTCTTTTCTTTTTTCTTTCTTTATTTTTCACTTGCTTTCTTTTCTTTTCTTTCTTTCTTTATTTATCACTTGCCTTCTTTTCTTTTTCTTTTTTAAATTCTTTCTACAACACCTTGTGTCATTCCTGATTTGTCCATCCCACGTTTCTTTTTCTTTTTGTTTCGTTCCCTTTTCAACTTCTCTCTTACTTTCTCTTTCTCTCTCTCTCTCTCTTCTCTCCCTCTCTCTCCCTCTCTCTCTCTCCTCGCTTTCTCTTTCTGGTTGCTCTGTTTTAAAATTTCACTCCCTTTCTTTTGTCCTATCATTTCCCTCTTTTTTCATTCTTTTAACTTTCCCTTCTTCTCCGCAGTTTCTACCCTCCTTTTTTCTTTGCCTTCTTTTTTCTACTTCTCTTTTCCTTTCTTCCTCTTTTTTTTCTTCATCTGGTTCCTTTTTTACATTCTTTATCTGTCTTCATTTTTATGTTCCTCTTTTACTTATTTTTTCTTTTTTATAACAGGTAATTCGATAGTCAAAAATAAAGAGACCCTCTTGATTATGATAATTATATAGATTTGATTATGCAAAAACAATGAAATAAGAACAAACCAGAGACTATCCTCGAAAAAAACTAAAGGATGAGATGAATGGTCTTAATTGCGTAGAGGATATCTGAAACGAGAGAGTGAATCCATGTTAACGATGGCTCCTAACTATTGGGTAAAATCTATGTCAAGATTGACCAGACACACTATAATAATGAATGTCGACTGTGATTTAAGTGAGAGTAGCAAGTTGACTCAGTCATGATTGGGTAGGCAAGTTGATTTAACCATAACTGTGCAAACAACTCGAATGTGAATATGAAAACCAAAACGGTATACGCACAAGGTCTTTGAGATTCGGAAATCCCTTCAGATCACTCAATCATTACATGCAAAACACTTTGTTAGGGGGTAGATATCAATGTACTTACCACAAAGATGGCGGATTAGAAATAATGAACAGCCATCCAACGAGATACGAACTCACATTATTTATCATTGGAAAAGTACCTGTTCGTGGCAGTTCTGATTAGAAGAGAAAAACCACCTACTTATCAACAATCCTATTGTGACGGTTTGGGTATTGGGATAAAAACAACATAAATTCTAGTGAATAATTTAAAATAACTGACATTCAGTTATGTGCCATACGTGATACACGCTTGGTCGATCATGACAAGACTGACTGGGCAAAAGATTATCCCGCAGTAGGTTGCAATTGCTTTCTGCGGTAGACTGGTTACCAGCCAAGGCTATAGAACCCAATCTATCCTATCATTTAACCCATAACTGAAAGGAATAGACCGATTAATACCTTTCTCAAGGGTATTTGCGCGTAAGTGAATGCAACGAATTCAACTGGAATTCGAACTCGGCTCCCAGATTTCTCGTTCTGAGCCGATATCCACTGCACTACACCGCGCAGTGCTTTGTCTAAAAAAATTAAATATCACGCATAAAATTAATGTATGTAAACAAAAATATTTATCAGGCGTTCAGGGAAAATGAAGAATAAAAACTAGGGTTCGAGTTTTTGTAACCGTAACATAATCATTAGAAATATTAATGAAAGTCAAAACTCTTAAATGTGACTTATAAAAACCTCTATCATCACAAGAGAAGCACCACTTCATCAAACATTTTACAAATCTAGTAATAAATTGACTCAGATAATATTTTTGAACTATATAAGGGAGATAAATGGAAGAATATTTCTGTTGCTACTATTTTTCTACACAAAGATATTTAACAGTGCTTTCTTTCATTTCTACTTGACAACCAGACAATTCGAATGTGCAAATATCTGACTCATTGCTTTTAATCGGTTGACACAAAAATGTGTAACGTTATTGAACAAAATATTTTATTTGTATGAATTTATAGGATTGTTATTCAGTCATTTTTGTGCTCTTTATTACTATTTTCAGTAAAATTGTGTATTCCGTTATAAAAGAACAACTCCGCTTTTGATTCGAGAAATCATTCAATATCTTCAAATTGTTGGAACCAATAAACAGGCGAAGAATATTACATGATGTGAAAAAAGTGATGATCTTAAAATGACATGTCTGGAGAATCAGCCATATTCAATCATTGTTTGTCGCATCGCACTTGAGATTTTTAAATCATGCAGCGAAATCAGCGGTCGGCATCTGGTACCCAAATAAAGTTGGTACCTGCTTTCATTCTTCAGCAATTGTTTACAGAAACATATATATATATATCGCTCATTCAGTAAAAATGAATTTGAGCACGCTAGCTATTGGGCGCGTAATATGATATGCGCTAAGAGGACTGCCTTCTTCCGCCGAATCCCCCGTGGTCCAGGGGTAGAGTCGCCGACTGACGCCAAATCGGTCGGGTTTCAAACCTGGGTTGTGTAGCAATCGGAGTCTAACCGTACTGATGAGCTGTGATACAGCGAAACAGATCTGTCTGCGGATGACAATAAAATATATATATATATATATATATATATATAGCTTCCAACCATTTGTAGTGATTTCTTTGAAACCGATCAAAGTGAATAACATCTTCTCAATTCGATACTGTTCACAGATTATATTTTTCGTCGTTGAACAATATGAGAAACACAAGTGATAAAATACTGTTCAATGTTCGTTTCCATAAATCCATGCAGAAACCATATTTTTCTTGGCTCCCCGACTACAAGCATTTTCGCATGCTATTAGATTGATATCAAGGTCGAAATAGTTAAATGTAACTTTCTCTTCTACTCTAATAGTTTCTTTTCTCGCACTTCCCGTTTGTGGAACTCCATTCGGTTTGCTTGCTTCCCTGATTGCTACAATCTTTAAAAACTTAAATGCAACATATTCTATCTACTTGATTCCATCTCTTATTCTTTCTTCGACATCCCCTGTACCTTGTTTTTTTATCTTATTGTAAGACCCTGCGCACCAGTGGCAGTCCCACCTTGCTTAGCGTGAAATAATTGTATAAAATAAAAATTCCGAGCGTTAAAATGTTTGATATATAAAATTCACTCTCATTTTTTATGCATTTGTAATCAGACAACGGCATTACATCGTTAAAAAAAGAAACATTTTATATCAACATATCTCAGCTAAACGCATCATTTTTTTCTTCGACAATAAAAGAGGTTAAAAATATAAGGAATCACCAATATTATAATTTCTTAAATTATTTTGAAGGTTGAAAAGCATATCGGCTGAAAACGTCGTTATAATTTTTTAAAAAATGAAATGCCTTTTCTTTAAATCATTTTTTCTTCAATGGGTACATTAATTTGAAAATATAACCTTGTGACTGGCACTAACATTCAATGTTCAAAATCAATCAAAAGATAAAACGCAGATATAATTTTACAACAAATTTGTAGGTCTCTGAAGAGCAGAGTATTTTTACAATTCAAACACTTTCAAAGATGTTCACAAACAGTACAGAAATTTTGTTTAGAACACAGAACCCTACCCTGTAACACACACTTTCCGGCAAAAATAACATTTTAATGTAAATGTTAATTTTCCTAAGTTGAAATCATCGCTGCAAAATAATTATTTAATAAATTTTGTTTAGTAAATTATATATATATATATATATATATATATATATATATATAATTTTATATATCAATAATAATTTTAAAAGAAAAGATATATGACATACTCGAAAAAAGTTTTTGTGACATGTTTCATCCGTTAGGACTTCTTTAGACTGTTCTGTTTTGGGGACATTTAGGCATGAATGAGAGAGCCTGCTAGTTTCAACATTTTTGAAAGAATTTCAATTTTTTCATTTGTAATTTAGCCAGATTCATTTATATTCCTTTTCTTTAGATTATTTTTGTTATTAATATCCCGCATTGTGATAACAGACCAGCTGTCAAAAAGGGTGAAACTTTGTAAGGTTGTAAAAACCTAGGCGTAAATTAACTGTAGATGAACTAGCGATTAAAGCACTTTCTAGAAATTTTCTTCTTAGTCCGTATATACACACACACACACACACACACACACACACACACATATATATATATATATATTGGTAATTTACTTCAAGTCAATTTTAGAGAGGAACGTAATAAGGACTCATTATATTTGCAACAAGTAGAATGGCATACCCTAGCGTAGATCGAAACCATTTCAGCAAATACTCTGTGAGACTAGACTACTAACCATTTCTGAACAACTAAACGCATTACAACTAATATATAGCATAAAATATGTAAAAATTAAAAAGCACAAATTCTATAATTTAAAAAAAATTATAAGTACGTATTTCGGCATTCAAAATTAAATTCAGTGCGCAGATGCTGTTTTGGGCCAGACACGAACTTGCATCCCAATACAATAGGTTACTCTATCATGTCTTAAGACGTTTATCTTCTTGGCGAATGAAATTGCTGGCTGCTAAGCGATATATTATTTCTTTTTTTTCTTCTTCTCTCAAACTGACGCTTTGTTCGTAACAGAGGAAAAAAGAATGGGAATAGACGTAGTTATGAATATCTGCGTTGGAAAGGAAAGTAAAACAAAGACGCTAGATAGACAGGTACCCGTTACTGAAATGGCAAACAAAAAAAAAAAAAAAGAGAGGAAAAATGCAACGATGTGAAAAATGCACAGAGTCGCCTTTTTTATACAGTGAATGAAAAAGACACAAAAAATATATACAGAAAAAGAGAGAGATATGCTTTTTCGAATAAAGAAAAAGAATAAATACGAAGGTTGGTAAAAAATGTAAGATTGCAACGAAAAAGAGAAGAGATAGAGAATAGGCCAAAAAGACGAAAGTGAATGAAGACAGACGGGCAGACAGACAGACGGCTGCTTGTTATGAAAACAAAAGAAAAGCAGAGAAAGAAATGAACGAATGGCCGCATGAGAAAGAAAAAATAAGGAAAATGGGTGCAGAGAAAAGTGAGAGAGAAAAAAAGAAGTAAAGAGAAAGGAAAAAGGAAAGGAGAGACAAAATTGTTTTCTGCTACGTAAAGAAAAAACGGCCAGAGAAAAAGAGTAAGAATTATCAACCAACAAAAAGGATAATATCTACATTAGAAAGAAAAAGAAAAGGAAAGGAAAGGAATAAAAGGGAGAGAGAGAAAAATAATAACGAGAGAAAGAAAAATGAAAGAAAGGAAGGCGTGAAACGGTTTTTCACCTTTATATATATAGAGATATATATGTGTGTGTGTGTGTGTGTGTGTGTGTGTGTGTGTGTGTGTGTGTGGAAAGAGAGGGAGAAGGAGAGAGAGAGAGAAAGAAAGAAAGAAAGAAATGTGAGAGAAAAGAAGGAGAAGGAAATGAGCAGGAAAAATAATAGTAAAAGAGAGGGATTCCTTCCGCAAAGGGGTAGAGGTGTTCTGGTTCAGAACCATGTGTTCACGTTAAACTAATATACAACACGCAAGGAATATTTGATATCCTTTAGCAGGAATCTTTTTGAAAAAGAAAAATTGTGTGATGGGGAAAGAAAACTTCACCCACCCAACACATTCACCGCCTACAAAATACATCCCAGATTTTCTCAGCGTTTACATAGCCATACCTAACAGAATCTACAAACGAATCTACAGGGAGAACAAATTTTTCCATGACAAAATTTTGTTTCAATGTTGTTCTCACGACAAATATTGTGATTTTTCTCAACGTCTTTTGGGTATGTACATCCATACTTTGTATCTCATGAAAACAATCATTAATATCCATTTTCTGATTCCTAATGTTTCTTTAGCCACATTAGATAACCTTCTATTTCATTATTTACACGATTTACATTGTTCGGACTGTCTTCATCTTGAGTGTCATACTGACGACGTTTCGACCGTTCTACGCTCCGGCCTTCTTCAGTGAAGTTTAAAGCCAAAAACTTTAGTCATTTTAATTATAACTCTTTAGACATTGACTTTGATTTTTGTAAAAATGAATACCCTAATTGATATTTGAGTGCAATTAAGTGAGGGTCTCGGGCCCATACTTAATGTATGTTCGTTGGTAAATTATAAAAAAAAAAAATTTAAAGAAATTTAAATATTTTTAAATATCCATGGTCATTAAGTTGAAATCTTTGCTATGTTAAAAAATATGATTGGAACGGATATTAATTGAACAGATAAAGTTATTCAATAGTTACCCCCAAAATTATATTACATTAATATAGTATCTTGACATTCAAGTGAGTTTATGATGTTAAGATATATTAATACGAGTTGTTTCTTTATAAGAAAACATTTAGCATTCAATGACGAGCAGCCAGTACTGTTGTCGGTTGTAATTTATAAAATTCAGGAAAATAGAATTTTCAAGTCCAGTAGCTGTTATTATCTTTCCGATAGATGGAGGCTTTCTCAAGGTAATGTTGGTCATAGTAATATTAATAATAGTAATATTAATAATAGTAATATTAGCCGTTTCCTTATAAGGAAACTTTTGGCATTCATTAACCGAGCAGCCAGTACTGGTTTTGGTTGAACTTTATAAAATCTTTCTCTTAAAATCTTTTTCAGGAAAACAGGTTTTACAGGTCTAGTAGTTGTTATTGCTCTTTCCTGTATTGATGGAGATTTCTTTCCTAACTTTTATTTGAAGTTGAATGGAATATCAGCGTCTTGATCATGTCATTGTTTTCTCTTCGCGTTATATGTGATATCCATTTTGGCTGTCTCAACGATGATTTTTCTGTTATTTGCTACATTTTGCTTGGGAGTTCGTAGCGTCAGTCAACAATGTTGAAAGAAGGATGGTATTTGCTCAGTCTTCACTCGCTCAAAGTATCAACCGTTGATCCTAGAAAGCGGTTGTATACAGCTGACAGATAAGATATTCCTGAACGGGTTTGGTACCATGCATTAAATCAATATGAAAAATTGTGATCTGACGAAGCTATTCAAGAACATAGCTCGAATTTTTCGGTTAATGTTTTGGTTATGTAGCAACTTGCGGCGTTGGGCGAAACTAACTCTAGCGCAACGTATTCTATGTTCAATTTTCTTGTCTTCTAATCTAAATACGCTGAGGTATTTTAAGGGTTTAGTATTTACTAATTCTACTTCCTGTATTTTTACAATAATTTCAGGGTCAGTGATATCACTGCTCTTCGTTCCAATTCTAGATCATATCTTCTGTTTTTTGGAACACTTGGCATAGGATCCTAATTTTCTAGATAGATCTTATTCCAACAATGAATGCCTATGTCATTAGCATAAGGGGGCTATGCTGATGACACAGTACATTGTAGATTTGCCTCAGGATGGAAAATGAGATCGCTGTCTTCTATTTTAAAATTCGTTCTAGGTGTTGTAAGTAATGCTTAAATGACCATTACCCATCTTTTTCCACCTGAGTTTCTAAATGCAAAGGACATAGTCAAGAAAATTTTAAATATACTGAGGTTTTAATTTCCTCCTTGTCATACTCTTGATGAAGTTTAAAATTTCCGTATTAGGTTTCGCGCCAGACATGTAGACTGATACAGTTCAATCCATTCAATGAATTTGGAATGTGGAAGGCGGCTTCTAATGGATGAGAAGAGGAAATCTCTATTGATATAGTCATATGCTGCTATGATGCCGACATAGTAAGTTCCTATTAAAGAGGTGAAAATGTTTTTGAAATTCTTTGATGTCATTATAGCATCTCTTTCCAGATAGCATGGTCCATACTGCTATATCAATTGCAATTTTCAAGATATATTGGTTTCTCAAATAATTAACTATTTTTTTTATCTTTGTTAATTGTTTTGTAATTTCACTTCCATTTTTATCTCTTATCAATTTTTTCAACTCAAGATTGTCATTCCACGAGTTCATCTTTTTCCATCAAGTATTCTTGGAATGGTCCCACACGCTTCCGCTAATGAAGATATGGTAACATTATTTGATTTCTGTATGTTTTGATCAAGATTTATTTATATCAATTTGAAATCTAGTTTATTAGTGAATTCTTTATTTTATTAATTTGCTAATGATATAAGTTCCAGAATGTTCTAGAAGACTTCAGAATTTCATTTTACTAGTATACTTATATACGACTTTAGAAATTTCCTGTTGAGTTGCACCTTTTTTTTAAATAAAATAAATTAAATCCTTCTTCAAATAGTAGTTAATGGAATTACTTTATATATATATATATATATATATATATATATATATATATATATATATCCTTCCTGTCACGCTCATGGAGAGAGAGACAATAACGAGGTAGCGTCGGCTCAGCTCTTTTTCTACCAATTATAAAATAGAGGTGCTTTGCGATGCAGTCGACGTACACACGGAATTCGAATTCCAATTGAATTCGTTGCATTCGCTTACTCGCAAATACCCCTCGGAAAGGTATTAATATGTCTCTTCCTTGATGGGTTAAGCAACAGAACAGACTGATTTCTATAGCCTTGGATGACAACAAATCTACCGCAGACAGTAATGGCATCCTAGTGAGAGAAATCTTCTGTTCAGTCAGTCATGTCTCTTTTGAGACATGATTGTCCAAGCG
This sequence comes from Ascarosepion bandense, assembly GCA_037127315.1. Lineage (NCBI taxonomy): Eukaryota > Metazoa > Mollusca > Cephalopoda > Sepiida > Sepiidae > Ascarosepion > Ascarosepion bandense. The sequence continues at coordinate 3,073,990 of JBBBDQ010000139.1, read as the reverse complement.
TGCATGAAAGCTCTTGCCGCATCTTCAACAGTGCCTTATTATGTTGTTGTTTTGCAATAACTATGTCAAGTAGTGAAGAATATATATATATCCTCCCTATTACAATAAAGACCGTGGTGTATTAATTTGTATATATATTAGGACCACCATAAAAAAGGGTCAAAAGCTATCGCCCCTTGACCATTCAAGGGAGTCGATCCCGAGAAAATAGGTGCATGCTGGGAGACAAGAAGGGACTTCCGGCAGGAGCCAGCAACATGGATCTCAGAACTTGCTATGTGTGTGTGTGTGTGTGTGTGTGTGTGTGTTTCGGCAGCAAATTTTCTTTTAGACATGTCAGATTAAATAAATTGCAAACACTGTGTCTGCTTATTTTTAATAAAATCCATTCATACTCACGGATAATCTTTCGCGTATTGTAGAAAACTGAGTGCATGGTCATCAGCAAAAGATACAACCCAAAATGCCAAATACAGGTGGGGGATAACAGAATCAAACAAGTCCAAGAATTTAAGTACCTAGGAAGTGTTCTAACAGGAGATGGTAAGTGCGACACGGAGATCCGAAGGCGAATTGGCATGGCAAAGGACGCGTTCCAGAAGATGAGCAAAATACTAACACACAGGAAGATCTCAATAGAAACGAAGAAAAGAGTGCTAGACTGCTACGTGATGTCAGTTCTTCAATACGGCTGTGAATGCTGGACAATATCATCGAAAATGAGGACAAAACTGGAAGCGGCCGAAATGTGGTTCTACAGAAGGATGCTACGGATATCGTGGACTGAGCATACAAGCAACGACGAAGTGTTAGAAAGAATGGCAACAAAAAGGAAATTAATGCTGAGCATCAGGAAGAGACAACTGAAGTTCCTGGGACATGCAATGAGGAAGGAGAGCCTGGAGAACCTGATACTGACTGGACAGATAGAAGGAAGGAGAGACAGAGGAAGGCAGCGGATAACATATTTGCAGGGTCTGATCAGGTGGATGACGGAACGGGGGTTGCCAGGAGCAACAGGAGCAAACATACTAAGAGCCACAAGGGATAGGGAGACGTGGAGATCCATGATCGCCTACATCCTGAAGGGACAGGGCACAGAGAAGAAGAAGAAGAATTGAAATGAGCTGTAACTGTGACAGATCATCTTCAGGGGTGTAAGTTGTGGTAATAAAAATAACCGCCATAATGTGTTGCTAAAAATTACTGTAAATTTTCTTCTTGCTTCAAATATAATGGTTGATAAATTGCTTAGCGTTTATTAGAACATGAAAATTATCCAAAATGGAATTTTTTATGTTGTAATGTCATGGTCATGCACTTGTTAAAGCATGAAAAACTGTTCTTTTTACAAACATTTTAGAACATTACAGAATTCATAGCTGGTTCTATTAATTGACGACTTAAGTGATTTAATGAATATTGCCTGGGGGGTTGCTTTTGTTGTTTTCTTGGTGTAGGATAGTTGCGCTACCGATCATTATTTTTTTATAATGATCAATAACACAACTATCTTACATTGGCTTCGACCGCTGTCTGGTATTTCTGTTTTATATATGCTCACTAGTTGCATGTCATTTCATTCCTCAATCAGTCATACGTAGTTTTAGGAAGTCATGTGGTGTAAGATACCAATTATAAAGACGTTGTTTGAACTGTTATTGTAAAAAAGTTTTTGTTGTACTGACACTGCGTGTCAGTACAACAAAAAAGTGTCAGTACAACAAAAAAGTTCGCTCTATGTGTCGATACCAACTACTTAGAAAATGAGTGGTAACAATTCAAGAACGATCAGGAATTGCATTATTATGTATTAAGATTGAGTTTGAGCAATGGTTGTGTCACTGAGGGATGACAATGGAACCAACAATATCAATCAGATAATCAGTGATGATTTTATCGAGAATGAAAAGGTTAATTTCCTGTTACTTGTTCCTTCTCTCTAGAATGTTATGCTATTTCCTCTTGCTCAATGGACTGGGACCATGTTAACCGGTGCAACGATAAACTACATCCGGCAGCAAGCTCTCTGATTACGAGATTTTGAGGAACGTGAAACCATCTCTTAATTGATGTTGTTTCCAGGTTCAATCTGACCTTGGCTAGTAGCACCTGTTAAGGTCCCAGCTATGGACAAATAGTTAAAGCCCAAACTGGGGTCAAAACACTATAAAAGTATAAACATGTTTATAGTAAAAAATTCAGCAATACATTTCCATAGTAAAAATATTACCAGCAATACATTTTTGTAAAAAAAGAATAAAATTATCAACTATACATTTTTTTTTTCGATATTAAATGATCCATAAGGAGTTGATGTGCTGCTAAACAAAAAACAACAAACATAACCGATGAATACCCGCCATACCCGTCGGCGAACAAAATTATTTTGAACTTTTCTTTAGATAACACCGTTGCAATGTCCATCTAACAAAGGCGACGTCACACACAATAGCTGATTACCATTCAGTCTGTCATGGCGAATGAGGTTGAGTTAATGTCTGACACGTGATACTTTTGCTCTCCCGGCAACTTTCAAGCGTATTTGGAGCTGGATTGCTGTTGCATGGCGATGACGCTGGGCATATGTCCGGGTAATCGACATTAGTGGCGGCAGTACATGGAATCCCAGAAAGTTAAAATGCTGAATCGATTCGTATTTAGAAGCATAATTACGCGTTTTGGCATGAATCTGTCTAATTCCTGCTCAATGGCGTTGTTGCTCTCTGCAACCCGCTCAAATTAGGATGAACAGCAAATCTAGACATCTTTATTCCTTTCTTTCTTTTCTTTTTTCTTCTTTCATTCTTTTTTAGCCTTTTCTTTTTTTTAATCGTTATTTTACTTTTCTTTTCTTTTCTTTCTATTATTCATAATTTTGTATTTCTTTATTTTAACTTTTATTTTAATACCTGTTTGTTTTTTTCTTTTTCAATTGTTCTTTCCTTTTTCTTTTCGTCATCGTTTTTATTTCTCTTCTTTTTTTCTTCTCTGGATAGTCTGCGCCTTTTATGGTCTTGCCTGAAAACACAGCCCTACGCAATGGCCACTTGTTTGTCACGTTGAAACTATGACCAATTAAAGTTTACTTCATTCCCGTTGCACAAAATATTAGCAAAGAAAATAAGTAAAGTGTTTTCCCAATATACATTCATATGTGTCAGCTCAAAAATGAGGTCATTTATTACACACAATAGGTAGATACATAAACGCCTTAAACTCTAACAGACAAACAGATAAATGTGTCGAAAAATTAAGAACATCGATCCTATCGCATTTCATTTAATGCACAGGCAATTTTCAAATTTCAATTCATTAATTTATTTCGTAAGTTCAAGGAAGAATAATCATGCTCATTAAAATTTAATTATCTATTTTGTCCAAAACCAATGGTTTCTTAAACTTACTAATTTAAGAAATTAATCACTTTTTTTTCTTCTCTTTATTTTCATTCGTCTAAGTGTTACTACAGCAAGTAGATCATTGTTTTTCTTCTTTATCTGCCGGGTACTTTCAGGATGTAGGCGATCATGGACCTCCACTTATCCCTATCTTTTGTCGCTCTAAATATTTTTCTCTTGGTACCTCTCTTTAACCTCGCTCCGCCATCTACTTGCTCAAGCCTATTAAGCATGTCTTGTGTTGTTTTCTCCAGTCTCTCTTTTTCTCTATCCACCCCGTGAGTATTAGATTCTCCAAGCTCTTTTTCCTCATTACGTCTCCCATAAACTTCAGCTGACTCTTCCTGATATTAAGTATAAGTTTCCTTTCCGTTTATATCCTCTCCAAAACCTTGTTTTTGCTTAACATGTTCGGTCCATGGTATCCTCAGCATTCTTCTGTAGAGCCACAGTTGGTTACTTCAATTCTCTCCTTCATCTTTCAAAAGGTATAGGGGTGCAATTGTCAACCATAGGCGTAACCAGTTGAGAAATCAGACTGGTTGTCAATTAAGAGTAGAAATCCTAGCCTATCTTGTTGTTTAGCCCATAGATAACAAAAATGCATGCATAGCTTTCCAAAGGTTCTTTGTGAGTTCATCAAAGCTCTCTATTGATCGTACTCTGTACCTCCAGGCGGAGATGAACCCAGACAATGTCCCTCCGGAGGGTGGAGTCTCGTCTGGGGAAAATAAACGAGATCCCGACCTATCTTTTGCAGGGTCTACGGTAAATCTTTGCCCGAGCTTACGGGCTCGGATCTTCCACGTAAAATTTGGCCTTGTGCCGTATCCAATATCAGTGAGGAGGCAGGTGAATATCGGTCCTTTGTGAGTAGTGAGTATAACCAACTCGACGAGATACCATTTTTCGTGCCGATAACCGTTGCGCTACAGTTTAATATATTAATCCAGAAAAATAATTCCATAAAACATCATTGTCAGTAATCAATATAATTAATATTAAATTAACAAGCAAACAATCGTTGTTGATTTCCTTCTTCATCTATTAAGTTATAAACATACGAATATTTTTTAAATTCATATTTATTAGTGAAACTTTATCATTTTATTTCGTCCGAATTCAAGTCATTTTCCTTAACAACCGGAGATTAATTCCACCCAAAATATTCTAATAAAAAGCAATAATAAAACAATGAAAATACTTGATGTGGTTATTTAGAAAAGTTGTAATTAGCTTTATATATTTTGCAGGTGTGGACCAAAGTATATCAGTGTAGTGCATCAGATATTGCACTTTCAAACATATGTCAGCCATTGTACACCGCTGGTTTCGATGGGCCGGCTGGGTGTATGAAGGGTTGGTATTGGTGTGGCTATGGAAAAGGGAAAAGAGAAAAACAGAAATGCTGTTTTCAAAGACCCCTTTATTTTATTTATTTATTTATTTATTCTATTCTTATTTTTATTCTTATTCTTTGTTTTTTGTTGTTGTTTTTTTTGGGTTTTTTTTGTTTTTTTGCCTTCTTTCCCCATAAAGGATTTTTTAAGATTTGTTATCAAGAATGGGTGGTAGAAAAAAAGGGGTTAGAAGAAGATAGATTGCACGAAAGGGAAGCGCAGTCGATGCAAGATGGCGGATCAGACGACAAGAACGACCTTGTGAGATAGCATGTATTAGGAAAGAGGAAAAAAACATGCGAGAAAGAAAGAAAGAAAGAAAGAAAGAAAGAAAGAAAGAAAGACTGACCTTGTGGGATCGCATTTATTGGGAAAGAACAAGTAGAGGATAGAGAAAGGAAGAACAACGAAAGGAAAGAAAAAATCATTAAAAGAACACTGAAAAGAAAGAAAAGGAAGAAAGAAAGAAAAAGAAAAAGAAAGAAAAAGGAAAAAGAAGAGAACAAAGAAAAAGAAGGAATGAAAGAAAGAATAAAGGAAGGAAGGAAGGAAGGAAGGAAGGAAGGAAGGAAGGAAATGGATGAAAGAAAGAAAGAAAGAAGAAGAAAAATAAAAAAGATGACCTAAAGAAATAAAGAAAAAAAAAAGAAAGAACGATTGAACATTTTTAAAAAAACGGGATTAAAATAAAGAAAAAATGCAAAATTAAGAATAATGGAAAGAAAAGAAAGAAGAAAATAAAACAAATAATTAAAAAATAAAGAAAAAGACTAAACAAGAATGAAATAAAAAAGAAAATAAAGAAGGAAATAAAAAACGACAAATGGCAAGAAAGAAAGGAGGAAATAATAAAACGAAAGAAAGTAGAAAAGGAAAGGGATAAAAAAAGGAAAGAAATTAAAATGATCCAAGTGAAATATGAGTCTCACATTTCTGTTGACGTTGAGACCATCTTCTATTACTCCAGTTGATTACTCCTTACCCGAATGATGGATCTCCTAACCTGATTTACCAAATCACGGCTGTGGTCAACTGATTTGTCGCTCTTTTATATGTATTTGTAGTTACAAAATACGCGAGCACACGTTTATTTAAATTACGTAACCCGATCACATGCCTTGTTTTCATTGAACCACGTTTACTAAGTTCTATAGCCTTGGGTGGCAACCCGTCTAGAAGAAGGAAAGCTTTGAATTCTGTCTGTAGTCCTGGCAAAGCACATACTATGCAGTTAAGGTCAAAAGCCTACGCAATGACTCAATGATCCCGACTACGGTCGACTCCTCATACTGACGTGTTCCTTATGAAGTTAAGTCACGTTATTATATTATAGAATATACGATGTTATAAGCAGAAATAAACTCATTATCTTTTGAATTCTCTCAATAGTAAATCAGCCATGCCGAAAAAGTAGACCTGGCTGCTGCCATTCAAAAATCCTCCAATCTGTGATTGAATGGGTTAGGAAATTGCTCGTAAATTTGAATGCCTCCAAAATTAAACAGTTTTCCTTTAACCATCATAGAGAAACTTTCCTAAATACCATCAGAATAGATGACTCTAGTCTCCTAAAGCAACACACTGTCTCCTTTGCTTCACTCTCTCTACCAACCTCAACTTTCTCGCAAACCTGATGTGGCTGCTCTCTGTCTTTTCTACAAGTAATTTCAAACATTGTGTCTGCTTATCTATAATAAAATCCGTTCATACTCACAGATAATCTTTCGCGTATTATAATTTAAAGATGTAAGAAATGAGCTGTAACGTTAACAGGTGATTTTATTATTCATTTCTCGATGTTCCCAAGTACTTTAAATCTCCTTCCGAGATCATCTTCAGAGGTGTGATCTGTGGTAACAAAAATAACCACAAAACTGTGTTGCTAAAAAATTACGGTAAATTTTCTTTTTGCTTCAAATATAACAAGATTCTTTCCCTGGATCCCGACCACATGTATTTACGTGTCCAAATAGATTGTCATCAAGGTCCCACCCTTTTACCATCGAAATAGTTAAATGTAACCGTCTCTTCTATTCTAACAGTTTTTTTCTCGCACTTCCCATTTGTGAAATTTTCTTCCGCTTGCTTGTTTTTCTGATAGCTACAATCTCCAAAAATTTAAATGCAACGTCAATTACTATTTTCTATCTCCTTGATTCCGATCCTTATCTTAGCCTTTCGCGCATCGCCAGTATCTTGTTTTTTTTCTCTCTCTCTCTTTCTTTCTCTCACTGTAATCCGCGGCGGTCTTTTCTTGTTTGGAGTGTAATGATTATAAAAATATATTGAGTTACTCTTTACTCTTATGATTTTTAATACTTCCAGCGGCTTCATTTATTTTTTCCTAATGCTATCGAATATGCGGAAGATAAACTGCTATCATTATTCGATAAAATATTTGTACCTCCGTCTTTCTTACTTCGATATATTTCAGTCGATTAAGTTACCAGCCTACATTCGGCAAAACCTTCCATATTGTTATTTCAATTTTTGTGGTTAAATGACCATCAGTGGTCATTATATAAGATAGCCTGATTATATAAGACTGCATATGTCCTAAAATTACATTCGAAAATTATAATTCATTCAAAGGATCTCAAAAGCGATATTAAAAATCCCAATTATAAAACTTCTTTCAATATCGAAATCACTCTTCCGTTGCACTAAAATGCAGCAGGACATTTCCTTATGTATGAAAGTACAACAGATTTAAAAACATATATTTTTCCATCTTTCGCTCAATAACGAGAGGGGATTAATGGATTCAGTCAGTCAGTTAAGTGCCATATGTGATACAAGCTTGGGCGATCATGTCTCGAAAGAGCCATGACTGACTGGGTAGAAGATTATCCCGCAGTAGGTTGCCATTGCTTTCTGCGGTAGATTGGTTGCCGACCAATGCTACAGAACCCAATCTGTCCTATTATCTAACCCATAACTGGAGGGAAGAGACGGATTAATACCTTTCCGAAGGGTATTTGCACGTAAATGAATGTAAGGAATTCAACTGAAATTCGAACTCGGCTCCCCGATTTCTAGTTCCGAGCCGATATCCACTGCACCACAACGCATTTATAGACAAGACGACCTAAATTCTCTTCAGTGGAGCATAAAAGGCCCTTATTTTGTAGTACCCCCCTCCCGCCCAGCACAAATGATGGGCACAGATATGCTGATTATTTTTTATGCTAAAGTTCACTTAACACAACGCTGGAGAAGCACTTGAGGTAGAAGGTTACTGTTAAAAAGGTATGAGGTGTTTGATGAATGAAAGACGAACTGTAGGAAGTGAAGAGCCTGAGGATAGGCAGGGATAAATAATGATTGATCTAAGAGTTGATGAGGTTAAGATTGTAGTATTAAGGAAAGGATTCGCGTGGAGTTTGTTCCACAAAGTAGCAGTTTTGGGAGAAAAATCTGTATGATTGGAACTTTCTCCTTATATTTGGAAGATAGTGGAAATGAGGATATTTGACTCCGTGAAAGAGGTATAGTGTATCCTAGCTCGAAATAACTTCACTGGTAGAACTAAAGAATGAAATTCTTAAGAATATTTGCCAAGGAAATAGCGACAATATCGATAGGCTTACCTACTAATTATAAGAGATTCTACATTGTACTAGTGACAAGACAATAATAAATATGACTAACAATGGAACAAATAGCAGGAAGTATTAGATATAAACAATTCTCTAACACGTTTCGATAATTCGGTTTTCAAAGTTAATAGACATTCTTCCACTTCACAGTTATTATTGATATGAATCTACATAAACGTTTTATCGGCATGGAGTAGTCTGTGTTCAACACGTGTGAACTCATTTCCGAAGGGTTTCCTATCGACCTTTCGTTAGCGAACAAATCTCACATGCATTGACAGCTGTCAAAAGTTTAACCTCCAATATATACTTTTTAAATGTAGCCTTGTGTCAGATTAAGCTCGGTAGTTAACTAACAATCTTGATAATAAGGATATGGATAGGTGTTCAAGTGTTTCTTCAGGTAGGTACTTTTTATCCCACTGATGCTTATAATCAATATTCGAGCTCAGGTAAGATGAAAGAATGAATTCAGGTTTTCTGCTTTGAGGGGGTTTATCTGCAAGTTTAATTTTCTTTGACCCCAGCCTCGAGCTAAATTACGATCTCAAATATTAATAATAAGGACCAGCAGAGATGTGTGCTTCTAAATATATTCATTTATTAAACTATACTTACAACCAAGATGAAAAAAGAGGTGTTAAGCAATATTCTACTCGATCACTACTTACCTTAAAACTAACGTAAAAAGAAATAATTGAAAGAAAAATGATATTTCACATTAATCCACATGAATTTTTAATATGTGCCGTTTTTTCTCTAAAGTATCCTCATATTTCGATATAGTTGTGGATGAAATTCATTTCTGATATAGAAACCGACCTTCAGGGCTAACATTGAGAATCAGATGAAGAAACGAAAAATGGTTTCCGTCTAAGAAATTGTAACAATGCAAGACTATTAATCAGAATTAAAATTCATTAATTCACTATTAATTATCTCTCTTTGAACTTAACTTCCTTAACTTGGGAGAGGCTGAAGAGATATCTTTGACTTAAACTTTTTTTTACTCTGACAATCAACTAGATATATAGATCCCAGACTTCGTGATGAAGACGTGAAAACGTTGCCTTTAAGCGATTAACAAGATATTTTAACCAACATGGCCCTTAAAAATATTTCAGATTCATTGGGAAGTGAATTTACTGTAGACTGATAATTGGCATGCAGCTTCGGTTGCTTCACTGTTAGAGGTTCCAGATTTCCTTCAATTTTGCTCATATCGGGAATTTTCAAATCATGCCATACTGTAAAACTTGTTTTTAATTCTGTTGTAGGTATGTGAGACAGAAACTTTCTTCGTTTTGAGTTTGTGGGTTTTATTATTATTTTTTCAAATCGGATGAAAACTTTCGAGTAATAGCTGTGCGTAAAGTAAAATCTGATCAACCCGGGACCATTTCGAATTGAATTTCTGGCAGGATGATTAACCCTCTAGGGCCATTCGTATCATATTTGATACAGTATGAAAACAAGCCTTGAAAGAAATATTTTCCTGAAAAATTTTTTAAGAGAAATATTTTATAAATTTCAAATGAAAGCAGTACTGACTGCTCAGTCAATGAATACCAAATGTTTCCTTATAGGGAAATACCAAATGTTTCCTTATAGGGAAATACTGTATCAAATATGATACGAATGGCCCTAGAGGGTTAATCATTATTTGCATTATTTACAGTCGGACTAATATTGTCATCTGAAAAATGCTGGAGGGTACAACAGCCCAAATGTTGTAATAATCGTATCAAAGATAAGATCGCTATATATATATATATATATATATATATATATATATATTACACGGAAGGCTTTTAATTTAAAAAATAATTGATAAAATTTAGACTAAAATGTCTTGAACGCCGAAGTTATGTTCAACGTTTGCTCGAAATTCAAACCCATGATTTACCTCCCTTTGTTGATATCGAAAATGATTTCCCAATTTCAAAATATTTTCTTTTTAAAAATAATTTCCATGTTTATCAACTGAAGACAGATAAATTTTCCATAATGACTATAGTGAAAGATAATCTCGGATAAATGAGATTGATAAAATTGATAAAATACTTGGGCGAATAATCAAATTTTATTATTATTATTATGTCATTTTTCATCATATTTCCATTTCTACTATGGCCGCACTACCAACCAAGTCTGCGGGAAAACCTAAGGCAGGTAGTGGCGTGTTGTTATGGCTCCATTTCATGTTTTTTCTATCTTCGCCATCATCCCTAGCGTTACATAGAAAAAGTTCTCCTTAGTGTGTGGGCTGTACTTAATAAGACAATTTTTTGTATAGCTCTTAAGCTGGGGTTTCAGGAATTCTTTCAATGTGTTGTTTTGTTCCATTTTTTTATCATTCCAAGTGCACCTACTATCACTGACACAACTCTTGTTTTCAATTTCCACAGTTTTTTCTATTTCAAATTCCAGGTCTTTATATTTTGATAGTTTTTCAAATTCCTTGGTTGCTATGTTACAATCCGCTGGACAAGCTATATCAATCAACAGACTAGTTTTCTCTTTCTGGTTTTTAACAATAATGTCTGGCCTGTTTGCTTCAATTTTTCTGTCTGTGTAGATGGTGTAATCCCATAGAATGGTGACATCTTCTATTTCTGTAACCGGTGCTGGGTGATATTCATACCAGTGTTTGCTTACAGATTTTCTAGAGTGTTTGCACATTGTTCAATGTAAATATTGCCCAACTCTATCGTGGCGATTTTTATATTCATTTGGGGCAAGTACAAAACAGCCTGAGATTAGATGGTCTATTGTTTCTTGGTGTTTATAACAAAATCTGCATTTTGGATCCATATTATTATGTATAATATTTGCCTGAAAGTTTCTAGTGAAAAGAATTTGGTCTTGCGCTGCAAGAATAGAGCTTTCAGTCTCAGACTTTAATCCAGATGCACGTAACCATCAATGAGTATTAACTTTATCAACATTGGCTTTATTGGCACGTTCTGGATATTAGCCATGCAGAAATTTGTCTTGTCAGCATTGTTTCATCTGTTCAAGAGCTTTATCTTTGGCCTTCATTTTCATATTTTTTGCCGCAATAATTGGCTTCTGTTTTGCTTTCCTACAGAATCTACTAAATGTAAATCTTGTTTGTATTGACTGCTTTCTTTTATTATTAAATATTTTTTCTTTCTTTCTTCATGTTGCTTTACTAATTGTATCATCCAGCCCTTTGTTGTTTCTATGTATGTTAGTAAACCAATAGTTGTTGTCTTGTATGACAATTCTAGCTGAATAAGACCTCTTTCACATTCTTTACGGGGTATGTATAAACGGTCTACATCAGCCTTTGGATGATGCATCTTATGCTTAAAAAGAAGCTTTCTTGTTTTAGAATCCATTCGCCTGATGTCGTTTAGAGTCCAGTTTAAGATGTTGAAACTATATTGGACGACTGGGATCGCAAGGCTATTAATGGCCATAATTCTGTTCTGAGAATTCAATTCAGTTTTTAATATCAGTCGTAGCCTTCTATAGTACTCTTGACGCACTATTTCTTTCATTTTCTTATGGTGAATTCTTTCACTTTCATTTACACCTAGGTATTTATAAGCTTCTGGCTTTAATTCTTTTATTATTACATTAGTGTCTAAGCTAATTGAGGATGTTTCTTGTAGTGATCTACGTAAAACTGTAGCTTTAGCACATTTATTCAAATTGAATTTCATTCCAATCTCTTCGCTGAAGCATTTTACAGTTTGCAGAAGACCTTTCAGCTCATTATCATTCTTAGCATACAACTTTAAGTCATCCATGTAAAATAGATGGCTTATTTTCTTTTGGCCTATTTTATAACCACATTCTGTCTGATTAAGTTGACTGGTTAGTGCTATTAATGATATGCAGAATAGTAAGGGAGACAAAGAATCACCATGAAATATACCTCTTTTGATGTTTATTTCATCAGACTTATAGGCTCCATTTATATGATTGAGGTAAAGGTTTGTTTTCCATATAGACATGCACTGTTTGATGAAATTGATGATGACGGGTGATATCTTGTATATATTTAAAGTCTTTAAAATCCATTGTTGTTGTTGTTATTATTATTATTATTATTATTATTATTATTATTATTTCTTTGGGTTTCTGCTGTATACACATTTCCTTCGGGTCCCAACCAAAGACTAAATGTCAGAAATGGCTTCATGTCATTTTCTACTGATTATTTTTTGTTAAAAAAGAAACAATAACCTAAAGGTCAGAATCATTTTACATACGTTAAGCTCTTAGTAATGAGCGAGGTGTACTAGTGAGTACAATGTTTTGTGTATTTCTTTAGGGCATAGGGTACCAAGAATCACTTCAATGAGTCTGTTGGAACGTTTCCCTATCAATCCGAGGGCTTCAACTACAAATGAAATTATTGATGTCCTCATGTACCACATTTTTGAAATTTTCATTTCAATATCATTGTATTTTGATAGTTTTTCAAAAATACATTATTATTATTATTAGTAGTAGTAGTAGTAGTAGTAGTAGTAGTATTGCATATAATTTTTCAATCCCAAATTTTAAAATAGTTTTCACATATCAAAGATAAAAGACAGAAAGTTACTGATGTTGAGATGACTGAAAAGTATTCTTGGAGAAACTATCACTGAAGATGACTTGGAGTGATCAGAAACTTGATTTGTCTTCATTTCTGATCATCACAAAAGATGTTAGAATTCCAAACACTTTTTTTCAAATAGTCTTCACATGTAGAAGAATTTAAGAGGCAGAAAGATGTTTGGTCGTTTGGGCACTTATATAAGATATATTTACAATGAAAATGGATGAAATTGTTCAGTGATCAGAGATTTGATTTATGTTGCCATTGGAAATGATTTTTAATTACAGACACTTATCGTCAAATTTTAAAAGAAGCAGCAAACCAAATTTTAATATCTTGAAATAAATAAATTATCAGCCAAGAGTAAACATTTAATTTTGTATATCGCAACTGCAATGGATTTGTAGTGATAGTAGTAAAAACGTATTGAATATACCATTTCCTCTTTACGGATAGAATGACGGAGAATGTATCTCTCTTGATTTCTCGATACATAATATACCCTTTCTTTTTCTGTGACCTGAGCATGCGGAAGCCAACCAAGTACTAATGCTCCCGCCATAGTTAAAGCAGAAACGCGTAGACGTTACGACCATGTAAAAGGACAAGAAAATACGTGTATACTTATCTTCTCTTGGTTTATTGCTTCGCTCTTAGCTGCAAACACATGCGTGAGTGGAACTTCGCTTCAAGTCGTCGGAGAATGACGTATTAAAGAAAAATAATATCCAGATAAGAAAAGAGATTCAGAAAGTCAAGGACTAATTCGAAAGAACAATCCACACGTGCAAATATGTAACAATTTATATGAAACTTTTAAAACCTCTACACCAAAAGTTACATAAAGTGAAGTACTTTCATCTAAACAACCAAAAATCTGTAACTAATAGAGTCAACCACAAAATAATAATAATAATAATAACAGGAGTAGTCAAGGATCACAAACATCCGCCAAGACAAAACTAACATCATCTTAGCGATTAGCAAGAGATTATTATTAAAATGAGAATAACTACAATGAAACTGACCTCTTTTTTTCTTTTGGATAATAAATATCAATTTTTTATTATATATATATATATATATAGAAGTTATTTTTAGATACACCCTGTAATACATATATATATATATATATATATATATATATATATAGTATTAAGGTGTATATATATCCTATAGTAAAAGTATAGATAGATAGATACATAGATAGATACATAGATAGATAGATAGATGTGGCACAAGGCCGAAATGTGGTACCCAGTGAGGATCAAACTCACCAATCAGTTGTAATAGGTTATATTAAGATAAGCTTACTAACGATTGCACCACGTCGAGGTACCCAATGTTTGGTTCACTATCTTTATTTTCTTTTTTTCTATTTTTATTTGTTTATTGTATTATCTAGTGAAAGACATGGCAGGAAAGTGCTTAATGTCCTTTTTGTTGTTGTTGTTGTGGAGAGCATTTGCTGCAGAAAAATCACCTACTTTAGTATTAATCCAAGTAATTTTAAGCTTTCAAAATTCATCATCATGTAAAACACGTTTTACAAACTTTAACGAAATCCTTCTACATCCGATATAAAAATCTCGTAAAGAGTAATATTTTTTACCAATTGTCACTCCCAAAAGTAAAAACATTTTATCGATTTCTGTCCGAGGGAATGGATGTACGTTGTGATGCAGTGGATATCAGCTCGAAACGAGAAATCGGTGAGCCGAGTTCGAATTCAGTCGAATTCGTTGCATTCACATATGTGCAAATACCCTTGGGAAAGACATTAATCCGTCTCTTCTCCCTCCATCTATGAGTTAAATAGCAAGACAGTTTAGATTCTATATTCTTTGCAGAAAGTAATGCCAACCCACTGTAGAAAATGTTCTGCCTAGTCAACCATATCTTTTTCGAGACATGATCGTCCAAGCGTGTATCACGTATGACTCTAAACTGAATGATACGAGGTGAGGTATTGTATCTATTTACACTAATTATATTGTTCAGACTTTTTTCAGGTGATTTAGTTTACCCACGTGGACTAAAGTGTTCGGTTTGAAACTTCAACTGATATCACCTGAAGAAGGTCACAGCGTACAACGTCCGAAACCTGAATATAGCAATAAAAATAAGAACAAGAGTCAAAATTGTAAATGTTTTAACATTATGTTCAGCAATTTGTTCTTTGTCTAAGTTAAATATTATTGTTGACTTCATTTGCGGTCTCATTTCTTTATCTGGTCAGTTGATGGGCCAATATCAGCCAGGGAAAATATTCGGAAAGTAGGAAAATGAAACGGATGAGGATCTTAAAAAAATAGATAAATAAGGCTTTGTAGTTTCTCTTTACAGAATTCGCGGTTTTTCTCTTAAAGGGAAATAAAAAAAATTGTTGCTATCTTTTCCTGTAAAGGGTTTGTGTTTCCTAATGGTGATAAACCATGCCACAGTGGGTGAAAATTTTATAATTATTCTTATACGTTTTCCTCGGTGTCCCATCTCTTACTAATGTCTACGCAATTCACCGAGCAATAAAAGCTTTCGTAGATCTATACACGGTATGTGTAAAGCGTGGATCTTTGCAAATTTGATCTTATCTTAACTTCTTAATATTTACCATACCTGAGATTAAGAGTTAATTTCCAGTTTTGCAAACATGTCAACTTAGCGAAACTATTTAAAATTGAAGACCGGGTTATTAATCTGTTTGTTTTGTCGCGAACCCGTCTTATACACGAGTATACCCAGTACTTCCGTGAGAACAGACAACCGATATGTCCTTTATCGGTTTTAGCTACAAATAGAATAAAATTAAATCCCGGGTTTTTATGGCTACATCAATTGAACGAGTAAAGAAATATTGCTGGAGACGACAATATTCTTACATAAAATAGAACTTGTGATTTTACACTTGTTTTAATCTGTCTTGTCTGTTTATTTATGTTTTATTGTTTTTCTGAAAGTGAACCTTAAAAACGAAAAAGGCTAGTGTAGTCTTTGATATTCTGCCTAAGCAAAATAAGCGTTTTGATAAACAGAAGGAGCCCGAAAAAACATGGCGAAGTTTAAATAGATTCACTTCAGGCACTCTTAACAAAGGTAACTAAAGATCCATTTTAAGAGCTTAGACAGAGTCTCAAGTTGGGATTAAGGGCCTGCGAGAGAAGATGAAAGAGAAAACCTGACGGCGTGTCTTTAACACTACGAAGTGTCAACGCAGTTTGGAGGAAAAGACGATATACAAAATCTGATGAAATGCACACATTCACTTTGTATGTTAATAGAGTGGATTATACTTAAAAAACTCATTAATAATTTTAAAAAATGCTATAATAACGTTTAGGAAAAAGTAATCACAATTTATGATTAACTGAAGTACCAAAATCCTAAAAAGGCATCATTTCTATCGACAAAAGCCTCCTAATTTGGCACCAAGCAAATGAATCGTCTAATTATCTTAATATTTATCTTCTGTAATTCGCAGCAGATGATATAGTGCTGATAGCAGATACAGAAAAGAAATTACAAAAGAAACTATACTAGTTAAAGATAGCGGAAAGAAAGGACTACATATAAACTACAAGAAAACTGAATGCATTGTAATCAGTAAAAAGAGGAGCCCAAAATGCCAATTACAATTTGGGGATACTAAAATCAAGCAAGTGCAGAAATTTAAATACCTGGGAAGTGTTCTAACAGAGGACGTAAATGCGATTCGGAGATCCGAAGGCATATTAGCATGGCCAAGAATGCATTCCAGAAGCTGAGTAGAGTATTAAGAGACAGGAAAATTTTGCTGGAAACAAAGAAGAGAGTACTGGATTGCTTTGTGATGCCTGTCTTTCAATATACCAGCGAATGTCGGACAATCTCATCAAAGATGAAGGAAAGACCCGAAACAGCCAAAATGTGTTTCTGCCGAAGGATGATGAGGATACGATGGACGAAACATGCAAACAATGACGAGATTTTGGAGAGTATGGACACGAGAAGGAAACTGATACTTAACATCAGGAAAAGACAGCTGAAGTTTTGGGGGACATGTAATGAGGATAGAGGGCTTGGAGAACCTGATGTTTACGGGACGGATAGAGGGGAAGAGAAACAAGCGAAAGCAACGTATGATGGACTTAAGCAGATGGATAGTGGCGCGGGGAATTAGTGGAATAACAGGAAAAGGGGTATTAAGAGCCACAAGGCATAGGGAAATGTGGAAGGCCATGACCACCCACGTCCTGATAGAACACAGCACATAAAAGAAGAAGAAGAAGAAGAAGAAGAAGAAGAAGAAGAAGAAGAAGAAGATGAAGAATTCACAGTTATTCTAAAATTCAAACAATGCACTTTCTCTTGAAGAAAGAAAGCAAGAAACAAATTCGTATAAGAACAAATGAACAATAAAATCCCCGAGTTCAAATCCCTGGCGTCTCCGTTCCTTTTTTTTTTTTTTTTTTGGTGTGTGTGTGAGGGGGGGGGGGTCTTTTCTTAATAGTGTGCAAATAGTCTAACGGTTAGAGACTAGGAAAGAGAAATTAGCGATTCGAATTCAACCCTGTATGTCTGATTGGGCTAGTTTGAGGTGACTATAAGTCTAGATAAAAGAAAAGTTTAAATAGTGTGCATTACGTTTATCAGGTTGTGCACTCGAGAAAACTTAATAAACATGTGAATCTTCGTTAGGGTTCAGATTTTGCATCTTCCTTTGTTGAAGAAGTCACCATCAATCAGTTGTGCTTTACACCGTTCGACCAAAGAGTTAGATGCAGCCCAGTAAGGCTGTATTTAAACCATTCAAGTAATTTATCCCCACACTCTTGGATAAGGTTTTGTTGAAAGCTCATACCTGCTCAATTTCGGATCTGAAACATAAACAAAACAATTTCAAAAGAATCAATAGATTTTTAATCCGACTACTTCAGCGTTTTTTCTTTGTTTTTTTTTTTTTTTTTTTTTTTTTTTTTTTTTTTTTTTTTTTTTTTTCTATTTAGTGGGTTTGAATAGATGCACCAACCTTAAATAAGATTTTTTCTTCACAGGAAAACGGAGGTTCGAACCCTGCCGGAAGCACATTTTAGTTACATATTCTCGTGTGTACTGTCTGGTAGACTAAACATATACAGTTTTAAAAAGAAAAAAGCAACGGGCGTTTATTCAAACAATTTCGTCAATCAACTAAGAATAACATTTATAGCAGTAAAAAAAAAACTTAATAATTCTCTAGGAATAATAAAAAAACAATAATTCACTAGGAATATATTTGTACAATAAAGACGGAAGCTGATGATGGTTCGTCTGAAATAAGCCGTGAAAATAATTACCATGAAATAACGTGTCTGCCTTAATATTTCTTATATATATATATATATATATATATATATATATAAACTTATTTATAAATGGAACTTTGTGTGTGTGTGTGTGTGTGTGTGTCAGTGTGTGTGTGTCTGTGTGTCCGTTACCTACAGACTCCGAAACATGAACCGATTTTCTTGAAAATTTACAGTTGTACTATAAGGGTCTGCGAGTGTTCTTAGCTAGGTTTTGTGTCGAGGAACCCACGATAAATATCGAAAATCGATAATCGAAACACTCGGGTTATAGAAGGAGTGGTCCGATTTTAATCAAATTTGATACACTCATAGACAAAGACATAAGAAACGATATTCAGAAGTTTCAAGGTTGCAGTTCTTACAATAGTACAGAAAATCGATAATATACACACACACACACACACACACACACACATATATATATATATATATATATATAAAAGGCAAGATGCTTGTGTGTGTGTCTGTTTATCTGCCTGTATGTCTGTATTTTTTCAGCCCTTTTATTTTAGTTTTTGCTTCGGGTTTGGCTCTAAGTAGATATAATTGTAGTTCTTAGTCTCAGCCATGATACCAGAGGACTTATTTAGCCTTCAAAATTCAGCTTACGACGAAAAACTTATTTGATATCGATACCAGGAAATCAAAATTTGACTTACATCCATTCATATTTCTTTCAATCTACGGTTTCGCTTTAACTGGAAACAACTATTGCTTTTTAGTCTTTCGTGCCAACGTCCAAAGTGTCTGAGCTCCAGGACGATGGATTAGTTTTAAAGCTTTCATTACACCCGAGCAACGCCGGGCTATACTGCTAGTATTACTATAAAAGTTATATTAGTGAATGTATATGTTTGAACAGGACCCCCCCTTTTTAACAGTGAATTTAGTGTTTGTGGAGTAATAAGAAATAATGAACTTTTAATTGCTTAAAAATTATATATATATATATATATATATATATATATATATATTGAACAAGTACTACGATTTAAAAAAGTAGGACACAATTTTTTCCTCGAAAAAATTAACGTTGGCGAAAATTATGGCAAAGAAAAAATGACAAGTCACACAGTAGTGAAAAATAAGGTTAGGAGGGAAATCTATGAAATACAATTAAAATATGTTCATTGATAAAATAATTAACGAATAAAACATACAAAATGAATCGTTCAAAGTGAGTATAAAATGGGAAAAATAGTACACATGAACCTCATGAGAGAGCCAATGAAATGCTTCTTCTGTTTGTACAGATCCGGTTAATGTAATTTAATGTGGACCGCTTCAAGCAAACGTAAATAATGAGCGAACTAGGCTCTGCGATAAACTGTGAAAGAATTATTCACATATTTACTCAACAGTCTAGGTTATCAAGCAAATGTTGGCCGATTTGTTGAAACATGTGCAGACTCACCTACCATCAAAGAATAAATCAAACTACTCAATCTTAAACTAACAGGAACGTGTTGACTAATTCGGCTTTCAAGTCACTGATTAGTTCGTCCTACGTATTCAGCTTCACGCTAGCATCTGAATTTGTATACGATTGAACTACTTTGAAAATAGGAGAAACCATCTTTGACAAATGAGGGAAACATTGAAATCGTTCCAAAATTAACATGCAACCTGACAGTGGAAAGATCTGATGTGACACAAGCCGATACAGCGTTTGATTTTTACAAGGTTAGGACCGAAAATTGTTGGTTGTTTAAACTGTTTTATCTTACGGTCATCAGGATGTTTAATGGCATTAGCAGGATATTCATTATCGCAAAAAATACGATGAATGTTCTCCAATTCTTGAACGAAAGTAAATTATGAACGAGGGTAGAAATCATGTTCATTTAACGAGACTAAAGGACAAAAGAAACCTAGTTGGTATATATCAATCCTGGGTAAAAGCAATCGGACGTCTAGCCGTACTGATAAGCTGTGATACAGCGAAACAGATCTGTCTGCGAATGACTATATATATATATAGCTCTAATTTGTATTGAGCAATCTTAACAAAATTAAATGCATGAACAGTAGGTTTTAATCTACCTGCTTTTTCACTTTCTTATATATATATATATATATATATATATATGGTTAAGTTGAGATAGATCTTTAAAAGAATTTGTCACTTAAGTGAACATCGTTTTGCCGACTTCGAAGTTCTGTGAAGGCATCATTGTGATGTCTTCACTTTTCAGTGCCGCAGGCGAAATAAAAAGACCTTGAAAAGTGAAGACATCGTAAGGCGCCTTCACAAAACTTCGAAATTGGCATAACACTGCTCAGTTAAGTGAACGACTGACTTCTCTATAATAATTATTTAATATATATATATATATAGAGAGAGAGAGAGAGAGAGAGAGAGAGAGAGAGAGAGAGAAAGAGTGAGACAGAGAAATAGATAGATAGATAGATAGATAGATAGATAGATAGATAGATAGATACTGATGCTAAATCTTTAAACGGAGAGAATAATCTAAAATCTATACAATATAAAATATTATCTGCATAGAGAAGTCAGTGGATACTATACAGAGCAATATGATAGGCATATAACGTACATATACGTAACCAAATGAAATCCTGGTATGAAGAGAAGGATTTACACACCCGTCGAAAAAATTATAGTTTGTAACCACTTTAGATAATGTATTGAGTTTTCCTTTATATATATATATATATATATATATATATATATATATATATATATATATATGAATCAGTTAAGTGCCATACGTGATACACGCTTGGGCGATCATGTCTTGAAAGAGATATGACTGACTGGGCAGAAGATTATCCATAACTGGCTATTACTTTCTGTGGTAGTCTGGTTGCCAGCCAAGACTAAAGAACTTAATCCGTCCTGTTATTTCACTCATAACTGGAAGGAAGAGACGGATTAATACTTTTCCCAATGGTATTTGCGCGTAAGTGAATGCAATGAATTTAACTGAAATTGGAACTCATCTCACCGAGTTGTTGCTTCGCGCCTATATCAACTGCATCACAACACACACACACGCACACACACACACACACGCATGCAAATCTATTCAGGATGTATAATAGTATCCGAATAAAAGTGAGAATGATGAGACAACATAGAAAATCTTTAATCAAAGACGCGTTTCGCCAGAGAAAAGCTTAGCTTACATTCTCTTTGGCTTCATTAGTTCAACTAAAAGAAAAAAGCCAAAACTCTGTGTTGGGAGAATGTTTGGCGTTGGGTCGCTGAGGCTAAGTTGGCTGTCGTAAATCACATTAATTACTTCAGCTTATCATCTGTTCTAGCTTTGACATTTTGAAGAGATATGTATGTTTATGTGATTGTTTGTTTTATCTATATATGTACACACATATATACCTACATACATAAACAAGCATACATGCATATTGACACGTAAATATATACGCGCACAGGATATGCACACACACACACACACACACACACACACACACACACACACACATATATATATATATATATATATATATATATATATTCTTATATAAATGTAACCATACATATATCCACCCAAGTATATAAATTACATTATTTCGGGGTATATATATATATATATATATATATATACTGAAAAATAACAATTTTGGCATTAACCACTATTACTGTTTAACATTATATACAGTAGCGAACATAAACATCAGAATGATGTTAAGAAAAAGTTTAAATGTGAAATTATTTTTTTTTAAAGCTTCATAGAACATTTTATGAAGGTAAAAAAAAAGAAAATAAAGGTAAATTATATAATTCCAAAATAAAAAGCTCAATAAATTTATTTTGATAAAGTTATAAGAATAATTATATAACATTCGAAAAATTAGATGATCGAAAACATCAGAACGATTAACAAAATTATACTATTATAATGGATACATTATATCCAAATGAAAATAGCATTCATAATTCATTAGTATTTGATGCGAAAAACCTTTACTTTCAATAACAGCTTGGCATCTTTTGCCACATGAGGGAATTAATGCCTTTCATTCATAAACAGATATTTTCTCCCATTCTCCCTTTAAATTAGTCCATAGTTCTTCGACATTTGTTGGATTCTTTTCCTTTGGTCTTTCATTTAGTAACTTCCAATCATTCTCAATAGGATTCATGTCTTGGCTTTGAGCAGGCCTCTCCATAACAGTAACATCCTCCTCAGAAAGAATTGTCTTAACAGACTTCGCCGTGTGACATGGCGCGTTATCATGCATAAATACAGCTGGTTGCTTAATTGCAGTTCTCAAATTAGGTACGTGTTTCTTCAATATCTTTTTGTATACAGCTGTGTTAATTTTACCGTGTGGGCTAACAAGAGGTTCCGTACCAGCGGCTGAAATCATGCCAAACACCATCACACTTCCTCCTCCAAATTTAACTCTACTTTTAGTGCATTGAGGGAAATATGGTCCATTAGGAATGCGCCAAACAAACATTTTCCTGTCATAATTAAACTTTAACTCATAGCTGAAATGAAGACAATCTCACTGTTCTTTTGTTCATATGATGTATTCAGTGGCAAATTTCAATCTGCTCATTTGATTCTTTTTAGAAATGTACAGCTTCGTAGAGGCTACTCGACTGTTCAGATTTATTCATTAAGTCTTCAGGAAATAGTGTACCTTGATATTTTAATGTCAAGGTTAGCGTCAAGCTCTTTTTTTTAATTCTTTACCAATCGATCTGTCTTCCCTTGCAGTAGTTTTCCTAGGACTGCCAGGTGGTTTCTTGGCTTAACATGACCCAGTTTTCTCAAGTTTTTCTTAAAATACTATGAATACTATGAGTTTCCCCACACTCTTTGAAATATCCGAAATCGAGAGTTTATCTTCATTACATAACTTGACTATCAGTTTTCTAAGTTCCAATGACGTCACAGAGATTTTTCGCCATGTCTACAATGCAAGAGCCGGTGTAATTTAGTAAAATATCCGATTTTATATTCTTACCCTAAAAAAAACTTTTCAATAATGCAAAATGATTATTAAATTTTATGGATTTATTTAATCGTTCTGATGTTTTTGATCATCTATTATTTTTAATGTTATATAATTATTCTTATAACTTTATCAAAATAAGTTTATTGAGTTTATATTTTGGAATTATATAATTTAATTTTATATCCTTTTTTTCCTTGATAAAATGTTCTTTGAAGCTTTAAAATAAAATATATATATTATCAATTATTACTTTAGAACACTGAAAGAAAAATGTCTTATCAGGTACTTAACAATGATGATAATAAACGTCTCATAACCATCAATGTTAACTACCTGATGAGACATTGTTCTTTCAATGTCGAAACAAAATGTACAATTATTTTAGTACTTTGTACTTTGCATATGTTCTAAAGTAATATATATATTGAGACAGCAATATTTCTTTCAAACATCTTTCATTAAATATGGTAGACAAGGGAGATTTAATTAATTTTTTATTCAGTTTTTTCAGTATCCTTACGTTTCTGCGTTTTCTAGGAATAAGGGGGTACAAAATTTGTCTATAATTTTCATTGGCAAAAATGATTTCGGCGACTCGAATTAATCTTTCTCATGTTTTGACTGTTACTTAGTAATTTTTTGGGGGATTGTTTTGAATAGGAGCGTTCATTTGTCGCCGTCACACACACACACACACATATATATATATATATATATATATATATATATATATATTTGTTTTTCTTTAATCCGAAGTGGAAGAATAGGAAGGTAAATTTGAATTTTTAAAATTTTCTCTTATATATATATATATATATATATATATATATATATATATAAGAGAAAATTTTATATATATATATATATATATATATATATATATATATATATATATACATTAAAATAACACATTTTAATATATATATCTATTGAAATAAAAGAAACATTTTTTTCAATACATATGTCCTGGACGGTCTCTTTGTTTAAGTTGGTAAATGCTGCCATAATTCTTGCAATAAGTTCATCTTTGGTGTTACAAGGAATTTTGTTGGTTTTTCGATCAACTGCGCTTGCTTCACACATAATATTCAAGGGGCTTGCAAATCTGGGGAGTTAAATGACCAGATGTAAGGGGTGATGTGGTCACAGAAATTGTCTACGAGCCATGACTAGGTTCTCTTGTTTGCGTGGCATGCTGCAGAACCTTGTTACCAGATATAGTGTCTTCCAGCAACCACTCTCTTAATTCAAGGCAACATTACCCCCTCAAGACATTTTATGTAGGCCTCCGTGTTGAAGTTGAGGCACCGTGGGAAGATAAGTGAAGCCACTAGTGATTTCTCTAAACACCTTCGTAATCATCATTAGACTTTTCCAACTCTTTGCGAATCCTACGCATTGATCTAAGATTGACACGCAAATACTCTAAAATGATCGGCTTTTTCCGTTTCTAAATTTCTGGTGGAGTGATTTGCGTCATGTTGTTTTATTCTCTGACCCGTGCAGTTAATAAAATTAAAAATCATATATATATATATTGGGACACATCGGAAAAATACACGTCTTTTGAGGCTAACCACGAGTTAAATAATTTTTGGCATCTTCATAAGAATGAAAGGGCTTCTCAGCCAGGCCATGTACCATCTATCGGAACATGTGTGGTAGATTTTCCCATTTAAGCGTTTTCACCCTTTTTGCATTATGTGGCCTACAGTTGTTTCGTTGCAAAATTGCTTTGTCGTATCTCTGCCTGTATAGCCGCTGTTTTTCTTCAACGCTAGGCTTAAACGCATGAATTGTAATCGATAGCAATCACCCTTGATGGTTTCGGTCGGTTTGAGCAGTTCATAATAAGCTACAACCAGCTAATCACACCAAATGCAGAGCAGAAGCTTCGAACCATGAATATTCGGCTTTACCATTGATGTTGATGTATGGCCATGCTTAACCCACGCTCTTCTACATCTCGATTTATTGTAGTTTATCCACTTTTCATCGCCGGTCATGAGATGATGCAAAAACCTTTCCTTTTCTGCCGTTGAAGCAGCTGTTTAAGCGTCTCTCGGCTTCAGCTTGTACGGCACCCAATGTCGTTGATTTTGAACCATTCCCAATACTTTCAAACGTTTCGAAACTGTTGTGTAGTGCAGTAAGATTCCCCGCAAATACACTTTCTTTGTCATGAAATCCGAATGTTTAACGCTGTAAAAAACAAAGTTGTTTACACTTCGTTGAAATGACATACGCTGAATTCGAAATTTACTCATAGTGCATCAGTATTGATGCATTACCAGTGGAAACTACACGCATGCAATTCTGGGAACGCCATCTTTTAAAAAAACAGCGAGGACTTATTCAAGGTCCTAATATATAGAGAGTGCCATTGCAATTATCATCATAACACAATCCCTGCACTTTCCCTTCACGTAATAATAATAATAATAATAATAATAATAATAATAATAATAATAATAAATAAACCTCTGCATGGCCAATATCCAGAACGTGCCAATAAATCCAATGTTGACAAAGTTAATACTCATCGATGGTTACGTGCATCTGGATTAAAGTCTGAAACTGAAGGCTTTATTCTTGCAGCACAAGACCAAAGTCTTTTCACTAGAAACTTTCAGGCAAATATTATGCATAATAATATGGATCCAAAATGCAGGTTTTGTGAAAAACACCAAGAAACAATAGACCACCTAATCTCAGGCTGTTCTGTGCTTGCTCCAAATGAATATAAAAATCGCCACGATAGAGTTGGGCAATATTTACATTGGGCAATGTGCAAACATTATGGAAAATCTGTAAACAAACACTGGTATGAACATCACCCAGCACCGGTTACAGAAATAGAAGATGTCACCATTCTATGGGATTACACCATCTACACAGACAGAAAAATTGAAGCAAACAGGCCAGACATTATTGTTAAAAACCAGAAGGAGAAAACTTGTCTATTAATTGATATGGCTTGTCCAGCGGATTGTAACATAGCAATCAAGGAATTTGAAAAACTGTCAAAATATAAAGACCTGGAAATTGAAATAGAAAAAATGTGGAAATTGAAAACAAGAGTTGTGCCAGTGATAGTAGGTGCACTTGGAATGATAAAAAATGGAACAAAACAACACATTGAAAGAATCCCTGGAAACCCCAGCTTAAGAGATATACAAAAAATTGTCTTATTAAGTACAGCCCACACACTAAGGAAAACTTTATCTATGTAATGCTAGGGATGATAGGGAAGATAGAAAAAATGAAATGGAGCCATAACAACACGCCACGACCTGCCTTAGGTCTCCCCGCAGACTTGGTTGGTAGTGAGACCAAAGCAGAAATCGAAATATGATGAAAAAATGACATAATAATAATAATAATAATAATAAAGCGATAGGAACTTTTCTATCAGAACATTGAGAGCAAGAGTTCCAAGTGCACTATTTTTTAAAACAAGATACTGTATAAGCAGTATAATGTATATATATTAAAAAAAACATTAACATACACCGAATAATACTGAGATATCTATCATTTAGACCGTTGAATTAATAATAATAATAATAATAATAATAATAATAATAATAATAATCATACAGTGGCCAACATTTCTGCGCCCCCTGTTTTAACAATTCAGAATGATAAAATTAAAAAAACACAACAAAAAAGTCTGTAGCAGCATTAAATAAAAAAAATCGATTCCTTTAATCCGTTTAAAAACAAAACTAGCGTTAAGACCAAAAAACCAAAAGCTAAAAATGTACGACAGACTGGCGAAATTTTACGTGCCGTAAAATTAGTTTCCATCATTAATTTGTCAGTATGAATGAGATTTTCATGCAGAAAGCAGGTTCGGTTTCATCCGGTGTAAATCTTACCCGGTGTTTATACGGTCAGGCCTCGCATTTTTTATTGGGGTGCGGCTAATGCATGGGCGAACCTTAATAAACCGCAAAATATGGTAATTGAACTGTGGCGACAACTGGCTTCATGTTCTTCATACATATACATTAACACCCATACATACATACATACATACACGCGCACGCATGTGCACATTAGTATGTACATGAAGAGCTATATTTATGTATACACACGCATATATATATATATATATATATGTGTGTGTGTGTGTGTGTGTGTGTGTGTGTGTACACATAACCACACACATATATATATATATATCAGTATCTAATTATATATAAACTCCCCCCTCTCTCTCTCTCTCTCTCTCTCTCTCTCTCTCTCTCTCTCTGTATATATATATATATATATATATATATATATAATGTGTCAGCATTTATTATGCAAGTCAATGTTTTCACAACAAAATTCATATTTACCATTTACCAATTTATCTTGGTGGAATTCTCATGAGGAATTTATATGTCTTATTTAAATCCAGTATACACTTTAAGTATTTATTTTGTGGTGTGATATTTCATTTTGCAATTACAGGGTAGTTCATTATATTGATGTAAATATTTTTTATATATATAAAAATTTCGTTAAAGGCAACTGACAAGATACTGTTTGTACAAATGTTGTCTTTTCTAGACCCAAAATGTGCAAAAACTGCCGCTAAAAATATCATTAAAAAATACACAACCCCAGTCGACCTGAATAAGAATATCAAATTATCAACTATAAAAAATTAACACAGCTAATCTTATCATCAACAATAACAACACACTTGCAAAATCTAAATTTTAGAGAACCAATATTATTTATAAGTTCATATGCCACTTAAGGAACCGTGTTCCTAATCAAACCAAACTCATAAACAATTACATTAATTATACCACTACCTACCTATTTGGCTGACTCACTTCACACCTATCTGACCATAGCTCAATCAGGACTCATTTAAATACACACGGAAATTTACCATACTTTATAAGCAACATACTACTAAAAAAATACAAGTATCCACGTATATGAAAATATTTAGAATAATGAAAGCACTAATAATAAAAAAGAAAAAGGCAGCACTCAGTAAAATTAACTATGAAGACTATCACAATGTGCGGAAAATAAAACATTCCTATACCTTCAGATACATACGTTAGGGAAAAGAAAATTTGTTAAAAATATAAAAAATAAAAATCTTCCTTGATAATAGCTAAAACATAGCCGAACGTGTTTGGATATGCAAAACTTTTGGACAATTTTTACACAGTTTGTATCCAGAAAAAAAAACAAAAAAAAAAAACACTTATACGAGTATATATATATATATATATATATAAAAATATATATATATAAAAATAAAAATAAACAAATACTGTTTAAAAAAGTACGTTTTTAAATTCAAAACTTTTTATTAATATTCTTTCCTATATATATATATATATATATATATATATATATATATATATATATATATATTCAGAGGAAAACTCAACACATAATTAAACGTTTATAAATCCAGAATTTATTTCAGCAATGTAAAAAAATTACAATTTCCTCGGTCAAACCGACCATTGATGAATAAATAAATGCTAATTTCATTCTCCTTTATATATATATATATATATATATATATATATATATATATATATATATATATATATTGTGTTGAGTTACATAATTCTTAGTGTCAAGGTTGTTGTTTTTTTAGTTGTTTACTTATAAAAAAATATTTTAGCAAGCAGGTTTTTTTGTTGCAATGTACTCGATATCAGTAGAGATAGAGTGTTAATAGGATTAATACAGAGAAGTTTGTCACTTAACTGAGCAGAGTTAAGCCGACTTCGAAGTTTTGTTAAGGCATTGTTATGAAGTCTTCACTCGACAGGGCTAAATTTTCAGTCTCCTATTGAGTTCTGTTTTTTGTTTTTTTTTCTTCTTATATGGAGTTTGGTACAATTTGATATTTTGGTATGTAAGTGGTCTACAGGTTGACTAGTATAGATACTTTCATGCCAACATATCAAATTACACCAAGCTCCGTATAAATAAGAAAAAACATCGTAACAAAAAATCAGAAATGGCGATAGATTTGCGAAAACCTTGCTACGTTTCGCCTGCCGGAAACGCTGTGCTGTAGGGTGGAAAATAATGAATCCTTCACGAAGCCGCGTCAGTGATTTTTGCATTCTATTATGATGCAAGCGGTTAAACAATGTTGTCAAAATTGGTGATAACCCATGGTTAATGTTCTTAAGAACAGGCACCTGGATTATATTCGGAGATGTAGCCTTCTTAGTCAAGGTCTTCAACGAGTCTGGAAAACTCCCGGATCGAGAATAAAGATATTACAAAGTTTGTGGTCTACGAGAGAAGCGAAATCAGGTAGAGGATAGACCCTGTCGTCTAAAGTGGAGTTCACTGCTAAAAGCTTCGCTTTATTTGATGAGGAGATAATTACGATTCTTCTATTGGGAATTTTGTTTGAGATATTTCAGAACTCACAAGAATCAAAACATTTGCTTGGACTGTGAATATCTACTCTTTGCATTTTTTAAAACTCTCTTACAATAACTGCGCGTAGTTCTGAATGCAACAAAGGTATATATCTGGTTAAATGATGGGTTGAACCAGATAACGTTTCGTTTTCTATCATTGTTATAACTTCTTCTAATTTTGAAAGTTGCGCGTTCGGAAAAAAAATCCTCGTTACGTGAGCGTTAAAAAAAAAACAGTACAAATCAGTTATCGCAAATCGCCTGAAGACACCACAGGGTAGAAACATGAATCGCGTAATAATTCGCTTACAAATGAATATATATATATATATATATATATATATATATATATATATATATATATATATATATATATATATATATATATATATATATTTATCGTTACATTCAAGTAAATAGGCATATATGCGTATTTTTACACTACACATATCTAAATGACGTTTTCTAGGGGGGGTAGATAATTCCTGTTGCAGACTTCTGCTCAGGCACATTTGATCAACACTTACAGAACCAAAAATGTGGTTTATACAGCAACAATGCTGAGTGAATCTTAGTTACAGTTTTTGGGAGAGTGAGCGTTAACTAGTGTGATCAATACTGAACAAGGCCAGATGACTTGTGACTAGCACAACCACTGACCGCTCCCAATGCTTCCGCCTCCCTAATTTCACTCACAAGGTTTGTGTCAACTTGTGATATGGCTTTCAGACAGTTTCTAAAGGTGCCACTCGCTGGGATTGCTACCTTCAGACCGATAACATCAATAAGTCACCTTCTTGACAAATCGACCATGGTGATATTCGAACCCGGCTTTCCTAAGCCATTATCAAGAAAGTGGTCTGAAATTATCCTATCCGAGGGTCGGCTGAAAAGTTCATAGGCTGACTAAAATACTTTCACGCAATATGACTAAATGAGGTTTATTCTTAACATAGTCCCTCTTGCCATCCAAACAGATTTTTTCCATCGGTGTTGCAGTGCTTGAATCCCATTAGTGAAGAAGCTTCTATCTCGTTAATCAAATTTTGCATTACAAAAAAACTGAGGCCACCACCTTCTCTGCAGATAAAACGCCCGTGACATTCTTTCGATCAGATGAGGAAGGTTGTTTGTTTGTGGCTCAAAATGATGAGGATGTGTTGAAAAGTTAATAGGCAAGCTATTAAGGAGTAATGCTAGAGCTATGAAATTATACATGTTTTAATTTCAACTCTTCATATTAATAACTGGATTGTTTCTTCCCAGAAAATCTGATATTTGGCTGTGATAATTTCATAAAAATTATACCGGATATACAACAATACGCCTAACAAGAAGACTCATGTTACATCTCTCTTACCTTAGCTCACTTAAGTCTCATTTAAATACACATGGAGACCTAGTAAACTCTATCCACAACATACTCGTTGATAATACAATTATAATAACCTCATCCGCAGGTAAAAAATGGTAAGAATAATGGAAACATTATATATATATATATATATATATATATATATATAAAGGAAAACTCAACACGTCATTTAAATTGGTTATAAATTATAATGAATTTCGATGAGCTAAATTAGCTCATTTTCGTCAGACTACACAACATTCGTTTCATTTAGTAGAAAAATTTTTACTGAAATATATATATACATATATATTATACAGCTTTTTATTTTTTACAGTATATTTGCCCGCCTGAATATTTTAGAAATCTTATTAGAAAAATAATCGTCTTCTGGCAGGATTCAAACTTGCCTCCTCGTTAGATGTGACGCACTTTTTATCTTTTTTAGATTAATGAATATATATTATTAATTATTACTACAAACTACTACAAAATTGTACATTTTGTTTCGAAATTGAACGAACAATATCTCTTCACGTAGTGAATAAACGTTTTGTTGAAAATTTTTTTTAAAAACACCACTTTCTTTTATTTTTGGAAATCTTTTTGTACGAGGTAAAAATATATTAAAAAAGAGGGCGAAAAAGAAAAGATTAGAAAAGATGAGAAAATAAGATGAGAAATTAAGAAAAGAAAAAAGCAAGAAAGGTAAAGATTCAGAGGAAACAGAAAGTAAAAAGGAAAATAAGTGAGCAAGTATTAAGAGAAAAGAACCAATGAAAATGGCTAAGAGAGAGAATTTTTTAAATATAAACAGAAAGTGAATTGTAGACAGATACTGATATCGGTTACATGGTGTCTGTGCTCAAATCTTTTGACGTTAAAAAATATACTTCTATAAAGCAAAAAAAAAAAAAGATACAAAAGAAGTGAAAAGTGAAGAGAAAAATGAAGAGGAAAAGCGAGGAAATGTATAAAGGGAAGAAAGGGAAGAGACAATAGGAAAGGCTAAGGAAAGGCAATTTTAAATTTCGACCGGAAGTGAATTGCAGGGAAGTCATCGGTTGTGTTGTTTCAAGCTAAATTCTTTGGCATTTAAAACAAAATGATAAAATCGCATATAAAGAGAAATTATTTATAAAACGTAAATTAGAGAAAATTTAAAGACACAACACAATGATATAAATTCACTATAGCCTATATAATAAATTGGAGGAATAAAATAAAATAAATTAGCATTAAAATTAAAAATAAAATTTAAAGATAAAATTTTAAAAAATTAAAAGAAATTAAGTTCAATTAATATTAACATTTTAATTTTAATTTTAGGCAGTAAATAGATCACAATTTGTAATAGAAGATAAAGATAAAATAAGATAAAAAGTGATCATATAGTTAAAGTAAATTATCAAGAGAGTAAGGTTAATACTGTAAAAAATTTAAAATTGCTGTAATTTCATACCTTAGATTTAGTAATACTAGCAGGATTGTAAGGTTAATTCTTTAATATATTTACAATTTACTCTAGTTCCATGCCTTGATTTAGTAATATATCACTTTTCATGTACTTAATTTCCGTTTTTTCTTGCAGACAAAGAAAATATGGTTCATTCACCGATCTAGATATTCTATCTTGTTTGAGAATTTTCCATTTAACTTTAGGTGTTTTATTCACTTCTTTTAACTTCAAAAACTATTTAGAAAGTGATGTCATATTTTGTTTATCCTTATTAGTAAAAGATGAGAGATGGTTGTAAAGTTCATTGCATTACCAGTATAATCTTTAATAATCCTAGGATGTTTTACTGATAGGATGGAGCACATATAGACAAGGGATTTAGTAAAACATTAATAAGAGACATTGGTTGGGTTTTCTACAATTACATAAGTTTTTACTATGGGGTATATTAAAATGGGTAGTAGAATTACTATTGTTATTGATATATGATTTCAATATTTGATTGTTATGTAATTTAATTATTTTTTCTAACTTGTTAGAGCAACTACAACTAAGTTTTAGTAAATTTTGTTTAAAAGGTTATTTTTAAGAAAATGTTTATCAATTAATTTAAGAAATTTATGGCCCAGTTTAAAATTAACTCATTAATTGAATGGAGGATTATGCTATATGATTTTTTTGTTTCTATTTTTCTTTCTGGAACAATTATATTTATCCACAAAACTAATCTCAGAAGATCGAAAATTCACTATCCTAAAAAATTTTATCGTAAATTATTTTGTTTTTCGAATATTTCTTTAGAGAAAGAAGTGTATGTTTATGCGATGTTCAACTGATGATGGAATATCTTTGATAACCGATGGTAGATGATTAGAGCTAGGGTTGACATATATATATATATATATATATATATATATATATTGCCGAAAAAACAGATGTTGTTAACAGAGCTCGAACTTAATAAAAACAAAGTTTTATCAAAAAATGTTTATGCAATTATTAAGAGGAAAGATCGAATTCTGTAGTCATTATTTTTAAAATTTTATAATTTTTTTCAAATATGTTAGAATTTTCAGCTAAACTTTCTTCTTTTGTTTTCCGTCAGCGATATGTTTACGTAATGTAATTAAGCAAAACGTAATATTACGCAAGTCGATTTTTTGCGTTGAAAGACACATTAATTTTAGAATTCTTGCAAAAATCAACTAATTGTCTGATTTTATTGAAACTTTCAGAACTTATTCACAAATAAATGAAATTATTTTTGCAATTATTATTTTTAGAAAATCTTGATAAAATATTATTTTTTTACATCTGTTACTCCCCATTCCAATTAATAGCATAAAACACATAAAATACATTATCTATACCAATTTTTTTATTAGTTAAATGCAGGACTCATTGGGGGATGTAAACCATGCATTTTTTTTTAATTATGAGACCATTTTTCCGAAAATCTACTGCGAATAGTAAAATAAAAATACCTTAAAACTACATTATTTTAAATGTATATAAAGTTTTAATTGATTTTATGAATAATATAATTTTAGGATATCATATTCAAAAGAAGAAAAAAAATCGATGAAAAATGAATTTTTATAAGAATTATTTTCATTTTTTTCTTTGCTTATTAACATCTTTTAAATTTCTTCCAGTTACTCAGAGTCTTCGGTTATTAATTCATTAAAAAAGTCTTTTTTTACAAATCGAAAATTCAAAAGCCTAATACAAATCATTCAGAATTATGGTTTTTAAAATAATTTCTAATTTTTTTTCTTTGTGTTAAACTGCACCTTTTCTTTTACTATGGAAATTAACAAAATACTTATCATTAAAAGGTCACATGTTTCAACGGTTGTTCCCCTTGCGAAATGTTACATTGGGTTATGTCAATTTTTGGTCACTATACTTCTAGATTGATTGATAACAGGTGCTGAAAGGTCAACGAGTCAGACCTTTGTGATTAAGAAATACTTTTATTCTAAATTTCATGCCATAAACAATATTTGTTTCAAATCAGAGTAATTTAACTTTAAATTTGCTAATTTTCTAAAAATAACGAGCAAGAGATGTATAGTTTGTTTTTGCAAGATTTTTAAATCCAAGAATTAACTTTCGTTTACAAATGTGTCGATTGCTCAAAAATGGCCAAAAATTTGAATTTTTCAAAAAAAATCTAAAAAATTTAAATTCCAGTGAATATAATTTTTATTTGAAATACACCAGAGTATTTTGCTTGTAAATTTAATCATTTAGCTTTCAATGAAGCTAAAATTAAAGTTTCAAGAAAAAGTTGTTTTTTTAATTCAATTTGAAA
Source organism: Ascarosepion bandense (assembly GCA_037127315.1). Lineage (NCBI taxonomy): Eukaryota > Metazoa > Mollusca > Cephalopoda > Sepiida > Sepiidae > Ascarosepion > Ascarosepion bandense. The sequence continues at coordinate 3,039,194 of JBBBDQ010000139.1, read as the reverse complement.
CTTAAGTATGGAAAATGGAGTGGAGGTACGTAAAATATATATATATATAAGAAAAAAAGCGAGTAAATACATTTCAAGAAAGAAAATTTCATTCCGAAACATGTCTACAGAACAAATATCAATTTTATTGAAAGAATTAGTGCATAGCAGTGAGTTTATCAATAAAACCTTTACTTTGTCAGAAGACATTCTTTTCCGAACGAAACCAGTCACATCACCAGTTTTCTGTCTTATTATTTATTCACACAGACGCATGCACATGTTGATAAGTTATAATGTTTGGATATTTTTTAATCGAATTCCCCCATGAAAGGCAGCAAAGTCACTAAGACGCAAGTGGTTGCTAGGTGTGGAAGATTTAAAAACAGAGACAGTACGGCTACAACGATCAAGTTTAACTGAGACCTTGCCGCCAATCTAGTACTGCGCTTACATTCATATAGACAACGCAACATAGAGAAAGTTCATCAGAACAATTACAATGTAAGTATTTATAGAAAAGAAACAAAAATGCAACTTTACGGAGGTGGGAAAGGGACTAAAGCCGAGAAATCAGATCAAGGCCAATAATATTACTGTTTCTTCTTTGGATTTTATAAAAAATCTCGAAATATATACCGGAAGCATCGGATCATATGGGGCAGCAAGATTCTAAGAGACGAATGGTAGACATAGGTAATTTCTGGGGAGAATATTTGTCCAGCACTAAGTATTTAACCAACTATTCGACCTAGCGATGAATTCAATATAGTCTTTTCACGATATTAGCCGAGAATAATACCTCGAGAAGAGGCAACCAGTTACTCTCCTGAATGTCAGCACTAGCGATGCTGATGAAAGACAGAAAGAAGGTCTCCCAGATGAGTAATAGGGAGAAGCTTTGTGCTAGCCATCTGTAGGTGGTTTCAGGCACCAGCCACCAATTGGATCATATCGATCTAATCAGACTTATTATCTAAGGAGGTGTAAATGGTTATGTCATAAGCATAGATATCAAGTCGAGAGCTGATGCTATCTGGAAGGCCACTAAGGAAAATTAAAAAGAAAATAGGACCAAGGCTAGAGTCCTGCGGGAGATCTGCATTAGTACAAAGGATCTAGAAGAGTGATCATTCAAGATAACTTTCATTTCATGATTTGATAGGAAAAACTGATTCAGTGCAAAAATTTGTCTGAAGACACGGTAACTTTTCAACTTGTAATGAAGACCTCTACGCCAAACACTGTTGTACGTTTTCGAGATAGCCAAAGTTTCATTCTTCTTATCTAAAGCTTGGTGGACTCTTTCAGCAATAATCATTAATACATCAGCAGATGATCGAGGAAACGAAAGCTACGTGAGATGCTTAAATGATTGAACATTGATTTTGCTACTAGTAAATTACCAAATAAAATGTATTTTGGCAGCTAATCTATATAGATACATTAGCGCCATTATATATTTTTAGTTTCACCTATGCGCATTGTTTGTTCTTGAGTTTGTCAACTGCACAGTGTAGTAGGTGTAGAAGGGTACCGTTTGTGAGAAAAAGTGCACCTTGACGCAATTCACTCTGCCAGATATTTGGAAACGGCATGCTGTTCCGGAAGCACCAATACGAAGGATATTTTTATCGCAAATCAAAAACACATTTCTGACATTGTAAAATCTGAATTTTTTTTTTAATAATTTCACCCCAAGCAAGGCATTCCACTGCCACTATTGCGCAGGGGGTTACAGAGGGGAAGGTGATGAGAAAGAGTGGTTAGATATAGGAAATGTCAGAAGGAGGGTGATAGACGGGTAAGGATGTAGATGGGAAGAGTGTTTGAGAGAATGGATGCGAGTTATTGTGTTAGGAGGTGTCTATTGACCTTACATTTAAACTCCTGGAGATTGTCGAGGAAGCAAGTATGCGGAAGGGAATTCCACAGGCGGGAAGTGCGAGAAAAGAAGCTGTTGGAGTAGAAATTACGGTTACATTTTATTGGTTTCACTGTAAAAGGGTGGGACCTAGTTGCTAATCTACTATCTCGTGCAAATTCGTAACTATGGGGCACCAGTGATCTAAGGTCATCGGAGCAGAAGCCGTATCTTAAAGTACATAAACTACGTCTATGCCGGCGCTATAGAACATTGATCGGTATATACGCATTTACATACTGGCATGTATAGGTATTATGGATAAATTGTCGACTAAATTAAGCAAAAATGAAAATCTCATATCTCATTTTAACAGATATATTTTCCAAAATTAAATAAAAATATTTTGCATTCCTAAAAAGTAAATTTATTCAATTGAATCATCATTGACTTCAACCATACATTCCAGACGACTTTGGAATCTCCTGCATCTCTTCTGAACGGTCTCCTTGTGTAAGTTGGTGAATGCTGCCATAATCCTTGCCTCAGTGGCACGCACACTACTATTTTGTTCACCTGGATAGAAATGAATTACGAGATAAGTTAATAAGTAAAAAAAGCCAGTTTGGAACAACAGAAAAAAATAAATGGAAGGAGACAACGAATATCCAGGTTAATGCAATAATTACTACTGCTTCTTCCAAAAGAGGTTGATTAATATGAACTGAGCGAGAGCAATCAACAGATAGATAGATAGATAGATAGATAGATAGATGAACAGACTGAGATAGATAGATAGATAGATAGATAGATAGATAGATAGATAGATAGATAGATGAACAGACTGAGATAGATAGATAGATAGATAGATAGATAGATAGATAGATAGATAGATAGATAGATTGAGAAATATGAATAAAAGTGCCAAGCGTTGAACACTGAAATATTGATGATTATACATACAACTGCGAGTAAAAATACATTTACAAGATGAACATTGATTTCTACGGCTTATCAACTTTTTGCATGTTATTTAAAGCCAGAAAATATTTTTAGATTGAAATCATTTTGAGGGAGATAATAATGGTTGAGTGGTACAAGTCTTATTAATTACCCTATAGCTCAGGTGATTGGTGGGAGAATGGATTGTTACCTGTCTCAATGATATTTGCGCGAAAATGAATATAACGAACGTAACGGGAATTAGAACTCGGCCCTCTGAGTAACAATTCCGAGTCATTACCGACTTCACCATCCGCATATCCAAGCTTGAACCAGCTGGTATTCCCAAGCCGTCACCCATCTAGGTACTGCACAGACTCGACGTTGCTTAACATCGATGATTATACGAGAAACCGTGTTTCATCGCTATATGGCCGTAAGCGGAAAAAATTAAGAAAGAAAGAAAGAAAGAAAGAAAGAAAGAAAGAAAGAACGTAATGTTCTTATACAAATAAGGCTAAAGAAATATGACGATTTTGTCTGAATGCACACACACACACACACACACACACACACACACACACACAGCATAAACTAGCTTACAATCCAGCTTTCGGCAGACAGCGCCATCTACAATTTCCTGTTACCGTATGTTTTCCGCCATCTTCTTTTGATTTTCGACATTATTAAATTATGCAATAAAGCTATTAATTTTGCCCTTTTTCCGCATTCTGCTCCCTTCCTCAAACATGAGTATAAACCCACACACTCAGACATATATTGTGCGTATTGATATGAATATATCTGTACTTCTATAGATCGGATTACGCTTGTATCGTGGTATATATCTATGATTATGCCTCTTTCCATACCTACAGATGTTTGTATTTAGCTTGATATACAAGCATGCCTACTTACGTATATGTAAATGTTCATAATATTATTAGCGCATATAAATGTTAACATATATAAAATATACAGGACTTTTATATGTTTGTTTATCATTGGTTAAAGACTTCTAACCTGTCTTCTAATAAATTTAATCACTATATATATATATTCTTTGACTGTGTACTCCCATATAAACATACATAACTGGTTATAGGCATGCAAAGCTGTACTGATACAGGCATATGTAATATGATTCTGATCGTATATATATATATATATATATATATGCACGCACACACACACAAGCGAATATTTTTCTACAAAAATACAAATGTTTATACAGTATTTACAAATACTGTTAAAGAGAAATAAAGGCGTAGTTAGGTGGATAGATAATATGCATACATACTGTAATTCATAATACAAGCGCGAGCACATATGCACGCACGCACACACACACACACACACACACACACACACACACACAGGCACGCCCATACATACGTGTCCACATACGCACGTTCAAACGCTTCTTAATGTGTGCGTATATGTCAGTGTGTTTTTTAAATGTAACATTATATATTCTATTAATATTATTTGAGATATTTTCCGTTTATATTTACGTTGGTTATATCGCTTTGTAATTTAATTTATATGTCTGTATATACAATGTGTGCGTAAAATGTTCTCTTCTCAAGCTCCTTCCCCAAACTACACACACACACACACACACACACACACACACACACACACACACACACACACACACACAAATATATATATATAAGAAAAATTTAAGGCAGACACGTTATTTTATGGTAAATCGGAAGTTTAGGCCTATTTCAGACGAACCATCATCAGCTTCCGTCTTTATTGTACAGAAGATTTGTTGTACAGAAGGAAAATCTTCTGTACAATAAAGACGGAAGCTGATGATGGTCCCCTGAAATAGGCCCACATTTTCAATTTACCATGAAATAACGTGTCTGCTTTGATTTTTCCTCATATTTGTTCTCTATATATTTTTATTCATATATATGTAGAGCTCTCTTAGAGAGTTATCCTACCACTGCTTGTACAGGATACTCCTTTGGATTCTTCTATATCTACACCGCATGCTGATATATATATATATATATATATATATAAAGTAAACAATAGAAAAAAAAACTAATTTTGGCACTAAACACTATTACAATTAAACACTATATATATATATTAATGTGTATTTGGGCAGCAACATTTCTTTCGATAATCTTTCATTAACTACGGCAGACAAGGAATATTTATTTAATTTTTTTCCATTTTTTTTTTTCACCATCGAAAACCAGACGAGCAGAATATCATACTGCTACCAAAGAGCCGACTCGGACTCGTTCAGGGACTTCCTCTGCGACGTCCCCTGGAACAACGTCTTTGATCTTCCTGTCGAAGACTGTGCCTCCGAAGTCTCCTCTTGGGTTAAGGCTGGCATCAATGCTTTTATCCCTGCCATAAAATTCCAACTAAAACCAAATTCGTCCCCCTGGTTCTCACCCGCATGCTCGGCCGCTATTGCCCACCGGAACCATTTTTTCCGGCTCTATCGAAGCTGCTCGTCGAACCAAAACAGGCGCCTTTTCACCTCAGCACGGAACAAGTGTAAAAAAGTACTGAACGAAGCCAAGAGGGCGTTTGCTACCAGAATTAGGCAACGCATAGCATCCTCTAAGTTTGGCTCCAAAGATTACTGGCGTCTCTGCAAAAGCGTGCTCAGCAGGAACAAAACTTCAATACCCCCACTAATCAATGAATTTGAAGTTCTCACCTCCCCAGCCAACAAGGCTGAATGCTTTGCCCGTAGATTCTCAACCAATTCGACACTGGACTCGTTAGGAATACCTACACCAGACTTCCCACCCAGAACTAAGGCTCAACTAAATAACGTCCACATTACACCCTCGCTGGTCGCCAAGATAATTGCGCAACTTGACCCACGCAAAGCGAGCGGCGGTGACGGAATCCCAGTCATAGTACTGAAGAAATGTGCCCCAGAACTCTCCTCTGTCCTCTCTAAACTCTATAACCTCTGCCTATCTGCTTCCTGCTTTCCTGCCTGTTGGAAGTCCTCCTGCGTAGTACCTATATTTAAGAATTCTGGCGAACCCTCAGACCCCGCCAATTACCGTCCTATTAGTCTCCTTCCAATCTTTGGCAAAGTTTTCGAAACCATTATCAACGCCGAGGTGATTCAGCATCTTATGGCCAACGGGCTTCTCTCTGACAAACAGTATGAGTTTCGCTTCACCAGGTCTACTGCTGATATGCTAACGACCATTACCGAGTACATATACCAGGCACTTGACAAGAATGGTGAAGCCCGAACCGTTGCCTTGGATATCTCCAAAGCATTCGACAGGGTCTGGTATGCTGGCCTCTTGTGCAAACTGCGGAGCTATGGGATAACTGGACATCTGTTTGACCTCATCCAGTCTTTCCTCTCTAACCGCACATTGAAGGTGGTATTAAATGGGCATGCCTCCCAAAACTACCAGACGAACGCGGGCGTCCCTCAAGGTTCTATCCTAGGTCCCACGCTCTTTCTGATCTACATTAATGATCTCCCCGACACCATTAGATCCCAAGTTGGCATGTATGCCGACGACACAACAATCTACTCCCGCATCGATCAGAAACCAGGTCTGGACGACAAAGTGATCCTCGCTGCCGTACTTGAAAGGGACCTCCAATCCGTAGTGACCTGGGGTAGGAAATGGTTGGTAAATTTCAATGCCTCTAAAACAAAGCTGTTATCAACTAATCACTATAGACAATCGCATCTACCTCCCATTAGCATGGGACAGGCTAGCCTCCCAGAGAGTAAAATACTACGCCTCCTTGGCCTTACACTCTCGGCGGACCTCAAATGGAATGACTATATTGAATCCATTGCCAAATCTGCTGCTATGAAAGTGGGCTCCCTGTGCAGGGCCCGGAAATTTTTCCCACCTGAATCTATTCTGCACATATACAAATCTACCATCCGCCCGTGTATTGAATATTGCTGCCATATCTGGTCGGGTGCCCCTGCTGCTCTCCTTGGGCTTCTTGACAAAATACGAAGGAGGATCTGTAACGTGGTTGATACTGACTTGGCAGACCGGCTGCAGCCGCTCTCACACCGGCGTGATGTGGCTTCCCTGTGCCTCTTCTACAAGTACTTTCATGGCTTCTGCTCCGATGAGCTTAGATCACTGGTGCCGCCTAAGCAGGAATTTACACGAGATACTAGATTAGCAACTAGGTCCCACCCTTTTACAGTTAAACAAATAAGATGTAACCGTAAATTCTACTCCAACAGCTTCTTTTCTCGCGCTTCCCGCCTGTGGAACTCCCTTCCACAAGTCTGCTTTCCCGACAGTTACAATCTCCAGGTGTTTAAATGTAGGGTCAATAGACACCTCCTATCACAGTAACTCCCAACTATTCTCACAACACTCTCATCTACCCAACCCTCATTCTCGGTATCCTTACCCGCCTATCACCCACCCTCTGTCATTTCCTATATTTAATCAGCCTTTCTCCACTCTACGTAGCCCCCTGCACAATAGTGGCAGTGACATGCCTTGCTCGGGGTGAAACGCTTATAAAAAAAAAAAAAAAAATTACGCTTTTCCATTTTCAAGAAGTGAGTATAAAAGCTTTCTATAATTTTTATTTTCTCTAGCGCTTTCGGCTACTTCTTTAGCCAATTTCAAGTGTGTTGTTTAGTTTTTACTCGTGTTTTGACAACAGTTTTGAATAGGAGCATTGATTTGTAGACTTCACACACACAGACACACATACAAAGACTCACACACACACACACACACACACACGGGCATGCACATTCACACACACAAACACGCACATATATATATATATATATTTGTATATATATATATATATATATATATATATACAGACACACACCAACAGAGAATGCAATAAATTGTCGTCTAAATTATGCAACAATGAAAATAACATTGACATCTCATTTTAACAAAATTATACAAAATATCTTGAAATATTAAAGACTAAATTTATTCAATAAAATTGCTATTGGCTTCAACTACGGGCTCCAGACGATTTCAGAATCTTTTGCATCTCTTTTGCACGGTTCCCTTGTTCAAGTTGGTAAATGATGCCATAATTCTTGCCTTTAGATAATTTTTGATGTTACAACATGTTTTGTTGATCTTTCGTTCAACTACGTCCCACACATAATTATCAAGGGAGTAGCAGTCTAGAGAGTTAGGTGGTTAGATGTGATCGTAGAAATTGTCTGACAACCCTGACTAGGTTCTCCTGATTGTGTAACATGGTGCAGAGTGCTTCCAGCAGCGACCCTCTTGACTGAGGGCAGAAGTATTTTCTCAATGTACTTGATGTAGGACTCCGTGTTGAGTCTGAAGCTCAAGGAAAATGAATACAGGCGTGACGTTACCATTACTAGTGATCACTCTAAACACCTTTGTAATCATACACTGTCCTCATATTGACACCCAAACACACTTCAGCGCAAATTCCATGCAGTATAGCATACCGTTTCCAAATTTAATTTCTGGCCAAGTGAATTGCGTTATAGTGTTCTTTTTCTCTAAGACGGTGCCCAACTCAACTTACTACACTGTGCAGTTGACAAAATAAAAAAAATACGCATGCACAAAATTTACCCATCTCACCCTATATATATATATATATATATGTGTGTGTGTGTGTGTGTGTGTGTGTAGATGACGAATTTATATATATATATATATATATATATATATATATATATATATATATATGAATGAACAAATTTGAGTCATCTTAGACTTTTATGGATTACGATTCTCTCGTTGGTGTCCAACGAGAGAATCGTAATCCATAAAAGTCTTTATATCAAAGTCAAAATAGTCATGCTCAGCTACTAGTGGATTTTCATCATATATATATCTGTATATATCAATAAATATACACATTATCCTACGTCTAAAGTCTGATGGTTGCGTATTGCATCAAGAAGATTATATATAATTCTTTATATACCAGAACATTGTTAGGAGCATTAAATAATATTAACAAAAATTATATCATAAGTTTCAATTCTCACCGTAACAACAAAATAATCTAGAATAGTTATCGGATTCTATGTAGGAGCGCTCAAAAAAAGTTATAGCCCTCTGTATATGCATGATGAGTAGAAAGACATTGAAAATATTTGTAAGTACTGGAAAACAATACCCTAATTGTTCTATATTCAGCGCGAAACAAAAGTTTCGTAAAAATAGTTGAGTAGACCATTCTGGCAAACACAGTTAAAGTATATTATTCTACCTACCAACTCCATCACGCCTTCAATTGAAGAGGATTTACCTAAGATTAACATCAATATTTTACAATTACTCATAAAACGGTTAAAATAGTAATAATTACAAACCAAATTAATAAGCTAGATTTTGAAGCAGGAATTTATGTAAGCTGTAATAATTACTACCACAAGTGATACATACGAGAAACCTCGTGGAATTTATATATAAGATTTTATGAATATAAAATGGAATCTTTTGCAAAACAATTCATTAGTTACATTAGTTGAACATCGTAGAGAGTTTAAATATAATTTCGATTTGAAACTGCTACTTTAATTAGAAAAGAAAACTATTTACGAAAGCAAATGTGTATAAAAACTGCTTTTATCGCAAGATCATTCATAGTAAATTTGCACCCAGCTTCTTGCAACATTTCACCTTTCTTGGTAGAAATTCTATTATCACAATGTGAGATATTTAACAACAAAACTGAGGGAAACAAAAACAAAAATTAAATGAGACTAAATGAAATTGGTTAGACTATATACCCGGGCAAATTTAAAAACAGATATTAATTTAAAAGTCTAGAATATCAGCGTCTCCCTTCTCTTCGTGCGCATATGTAGTTACATCAACAAAAACGTAATTTTAGTCTGATGAAGTACTAAAGGCCAAAACGCGTCACACACTTTTTCTACTTTATCATCAATTTTAATTATTAGTTTATGTGTGTGTATATATATATATATATATATATATATATAATAGATTTGTTATACTTCATTGTATATTTTCTGGTTATAATATTCTATTATAACCAGAAAAATATTTATATATGTGTGTGAAGCTATGTGGATGTCCATGTGTACATTTATTGATATCCACACATATATATATATATATATGTGTGTGTGTGTGTGTGTGTGTGTGTGTGTGTGTGTGTGTGTTCACATTAAAAGTGTAAACAAACTAATTTTTAAAGAATTCATGGATATTTAATATGACATTATTTCTTGTGAAATAATCTCTTTTTAATACTACATTATTTCTTGTGAAATTAATATCTTCCGGCTTAGAAATAGAAAGCCTTATTGTAGGATGACTTGGTATGGGGAGATTAATTTAACAAGAAATAATAACGGATTAAACGATCTACTGCTTTTTAAAAAAATACTTTGTTGACGTTTTGGGTACGAAAATAAAGTTAGCAGATATAAACTATGAAATGCCCCAACATGAGACATGTATTCCCTAGGTAGAGCAATTAAGGTTTACTTTATTCTCATGGCTTCTCATGTCCCAATGGCAAATCACATTTGAATTCAAATGTTTTTCTGAATTAAAAAGCGAACACATTTTCTATTAATATCTCTGGGAACATTTTCTTTATAAATTTCGATGTCTAAGGATGTAGACATTAACTTCACTATTCATCCATATATATATATATATATATATATATGGATGTATATATTTTCATTTGGAAACGAGTTATCTCGTGACCCAGGTTTCTACCTTTCTGTGTCTTCAGGCGATTTACAATAACTGAATATACCGTTTTTTAAAACGCTCATATAGTAATTCATTTTTGTCTAAGAACAACATAATAGCCAACTTTTCCTCCTATTTATTGTTTCTAGACAAAAATCAATTACTAACTGAAAGAACAGAAATTATGTCTAAATGTAACCATACCAACAAATAGCTATTAGGATCATATAATCATAGATGAAAGTGTTCTAAGACCTTTAAGTAACTTCTCCTAATTTTGAAAATTGCGCGTTCATGGCAATGGTAAAATCAGTTATTGTAAATCACCGGAAAACACCAGAAGGTAAAAACCTGGTTCGCAAAATAACTCTTTTCCAAATGAAAAATACTCAAAAGTCCTACAATATAACTGTATTGAACACTTAATAATTCCAACTCTGTACTGGTCTAATTTAATTAATTATAACCAAAACTAAATAATTAACTATATATATATATATATATATATATATATATATGTGTGTGTGTGTGTGTGTGTGTGTGTGTGTGTGTGTGTGTGTGAAGAAGGAGAGAAAGAAGGTTGCGATAGACGAGGTGCTAACAAAAAGTTTGAAGAATCAGAACAAATTAATCAATCTTTTCATCTCTCAAGTTACGCAAGGTTTCCCGTGTTTCGCTGAATATTTCACGAAAAAAATATTGCTCAACCAGGCGATAAAAAAAATTTCGTTTTAATCATTTCTCTCTGTCTTCGAGTAATTTCTTTCGAGACTTAATTTCAGAAAAATAATCGGGTTATATGGCATAACTTTGCAAAGAATCTGTAGCTCATTTCAAACTTGTCTCATTAAATCATCGCGTACCGTCAAATTATTGTTGTTGTTGTCTAATGCTCTGGAAGAAAAGGAAGCATGAACTTCTGGGGGGAAACGCGGTTTCATTTTCAAATCTTCTGTCAACATACGCTGATGTGAAATCTAAAAAGAAAAAAAAATGATCTGCCCACGATTTCCCTTGATTATGTTGCGAAACATTTCAGGATTTTCGTCATTACGGTTTGTTGGAGATTGATCTGATTCTAGTTGGTCTTCAAGAGACAGTTTTCTATGTTTAAAATTTGAATGCAACTCATAGACTCGTGCTTTATCTAAAAAATATTCTTGAACTAATAGAACAGATTAAGTCAGAATTACTTCCTCCACAAAAAATCAAAACTTCACCACTATTTAGGTATAATGTGGTTTTCCACAGTTCCATGCTATATTTAAGGACATCGGAACGAGAAGCCAGGGAGCCGAGTTCGAATTCCAGTTGAATCCATTGTATTCATTTACGCGCAAATACCCTTGGGAAAGGTATTAATCCGTCTCTTCCTTCCAGTTATGGGTTAAATAGCAGGACAGATTGGGTTCTATAGCCTTAGTCGGCAACCAGTCTACCGCAGAAAGCAATGGCAACCTACTGCGGGATAATCTTCTGCCCAGTCAGTCATGTCTCTTTCGAGACATCATCGCTCAAGCGTGTATCACGTATGGCACTTAACTGACGGACTGACTATCGTCAACGCGACTTTGTACATTTCTAAAACCTTAAGGATCCAAGAGTGTTGTGCACTATCAAAGGCTTTACGGTAATCTATCGAAGCTGTAGCATTATTATTATTACTATTATTATTATTATTATTATTGTTATTATTATTTCATTAACCATCGAACACCATAAAGAAGAATAAAGAGTGAATTGGTAAATATATCTGTCAAAATGAGATGTCAGTGTTAATTTCATATTTGTGTAACTTAGACGACAATCTATTCATCGCACTGTATATATTTAATATGTGGGGGGATGTGGTTTCAAGGCATCCTATATTTATGAGTTAAAGTGCCCTATATCAGGGATAGAGCGTATGTAAATATAAAAGTTGACACTGAGGTCAACTCCCACCACCGACAGTCTGTTTCATGCTTAATCCCCATCGTCAGGCTATATATATATATATATAGGTGTGTCTAACTATAGGTGGGGGTTAATATGTCGTCAAATTAAAAGATTACTTTGGAATATCTAACCTTAATTTTCGCCAAAATCTCGCTTCTCCGTTTTGTATTGTTTTCTGCTGTCAGAGCTCTCAGGTGTTAAAGAAGACGCTTTTCCATGAATATCGTGCTGCTGCCTTGATATCAGTAGCTGTTTCTATGCGCCAGAGCTTGGTCGAAAAGGTCAGATAGCGAAGACGGCCAGGTAAAATCTTTAAACCGACAACTTGTTTCTGAGCGAGGAACACGATAGTCGTTGGTGATGGTGTCCTCCATAGATGACCGTGTAATCTTGCGATGAACGAGTAAATCAAAAAATCTAAATGAATACAGAAGATTTTACTAAAAGATTTTGCTAAAATGTACACATTTTTCTCGATCCTATTTAAGCTTTTTTTTATTCTGTTTAACTTTTTTCTCTACTTACAACTGGGAGTTTTCTTCTTAAATATGTCTTTCTGACATTTTAAACCTTGCCTTTTAATAATATTATTTTCCAAGTATAACTATTTATTTTCTAAATTATTTATTTTTAAATAAATTTATTTTTAAATAGATTAATTTTTGATAGTTTAAATAATATTTATTTTTTTATTTTATTTAATTTTGTTTATTTTATATATATTTTATATTTATATATGAATGTATATATATACTAGCAGTATATCCCGGCGTTGCTCGGGTGTAATGAAAGCTCTAAAACTAATCCATGGTCCTGGAACTCAGACTCAGCCTAAAGAATATTTGTGTGAATTTTGGTGAGAATCGGATAAAAATTGTGGATTTGTATAAAGGACATACAAACAGATAAACAGACACACACACAAACATCTTGCCTTATATATATATATATATATATATATATATATATATATATTATCGATTTTCTGCTCTATTGTAAGAACTGCAACCTTGAAACTTCTGAATATTGTTTCTTATGTCTTTGTCTATGAGTGTATCAAATTTGATTAAAATCGGACCACTCCTTCTATATCCCAATTTTTTCGATTATCGATTTTCGATATTTATCGGGGGTACCTCGACACAAAACCTAGCTAAGAACACTCGCAGCTGTGTAAATTTTCTAGAAAATCGGTTCAGCCGTTTCGGAGTCTATAGGTAACGGACACACACACACACACACACACACACACACACACACACAAAGTTCCATTTATAAATAAGTTTAGATATTTATTTTATATATTTTTATAAATATTTTCATTTATTTAATTTTTTTAAATTTAATTTTATATAAAATAATATTTAATTCTTAATATTTCAAATAAATTAACTTTAAGTATAAAAATAAATTTAAATAAATTTATTTTTAAATATTTATCTTTATATTTTTAAATATTTGTTTTTAAATTTTTAAGTATTTATTTTTTTTAAGTATATTATATTTTTAAATATATCTGTCCGATTAAAGCTCGTTACATTTTAACCTTAACTTTTAAGTATATTATTTATGATAGGATGTTGCCTTAATTATGTATTCTCTTTTTATCTTTGATGTACGTACGCTCTTTATTTATTTTATAAATTATTTATCTAATCGGTCACGTATCCTGGGTTCCTTACTTAATAATGTTATCTTCCATTGTTGTATTAACATGGACGCCACAAATTCTGTTACCAAATCAACGAGACAATTTTTCCTAACACATTGCTTTTTTCCTTTACTCTTATGCCTGGTTCATTATATATATAATATATAATATATATAATCTTCTAAGATACGCTGAAAAATGAGCATATAGTGATGAAAAAGTGTCCCAAAGTTAATAAAAACAAAGATAAAACCTTTATATTATTATTAAGAGGAAAGAACGAATGATTTTTAATATTAAATTATGTTTTTAATCCTTTTTAGATTCTTCAATATTTTTATTAATGTTTTTTTCTCACGTCATCGGGTGATCATAAATTAATATAATTAATGTCGCGGTCTTTTTGCAGTGAGAAAAAATCGATTGGAAAATTCTTGCAAAAAATCAAATAATTGTCGAATATTAACGAACTTTTCAGGACTTGGAAAATATATTTTTTTACATCTGTTACCCTCCACTTATTTAATCTTATGAAATTTTGAGAAATTCATATTTGTTTATGTTTATATTAGTTAAAAGCAGAAGTCCTTATAAGTCATTATACTTTTTTTGTGTGCGTGAAACAGAAACACCAGGCCGATAATCTGCTCTAAATCAAAATGAAAGGGCAATAAAACTAAGAATTCTAAATTTAGAAAAACTCTTAATTACTTTTATGAATTAAATATATTATGAAGACTGTTTTTTAAGAAAACATTATTTTCATCTTTTTTAATTAGAATAATTTATGACGTTTTACATCTTTTAAAATTCTCTAATTTATAAGTGATATTTTCATTAAGTAAAAATGAAACTTATTGATTATTATTATATTGAAAAGCTTACTGCAATTTAGTGACTACCAGTATTTTAAAAGGTATTCTGAATATGTGTTTATAAAGATACTTAAAATTGAATAAAACTTATGAAAGTATTTTGCTAAAACCGTACTGGTGAGCTGTAATACAACGAATCAGACCTGTCTGCGGATGACTATTTACGCTCTCACACCCTGATTGAGCACTCTGGATGAAGAGTAGACTTTGAAAAAACAGTAGCTACTCTAGCATCTACGCATCGCTCATTCAGTAATGAATTAGAGCACTCTAACTGCTAAAAGTCTGCTATACGCTAAAAGTCTGCCTTCTTCTACCGAGCGCCCATAGCTCAGAGGTCAGGTTTCAATTCTGGGTAAAAGCTATCGGATGTCTAACCGTACTGATGAGTTGTGATACAGCGAAACAGGTCTGTCTACAGATGACTCTCTCTCTCTCTCTCTCTCTCTCTATATATATATATATATATATATGTGTGTGTGTGTGTGTGTGTGTGTGTCTATCTCGATAGACTTATCTTTGGAAGTTTATATATATATATATATATAGTCTTCTAACGATAAGTCTATCGAAATAGTTGTCAAAACCTCATAAATGCATCCACCTCTGTATTAAAATGCTTACTTCGATATTTTGAACTTTATTTAAAATCCTATTATTTAAACTTCAAATCAGCTACTCTTCGTTAAATAGAGTTTAAATACTTATATTTTATTTTTTAAATATTTTTAATAATGATTATTAGGTTGTGCTGAGAGATTTGTAAATACGGCTAAAATAAACCATTTTTAGTGATCTAAAACTACTTATTCCAAGTAATTCAAATTTGGTTGATAATCTTTGTTGTTTAAAAAATGGCAGAATAATCTAATAATAATAATAAATAAATATAAGTAGGAGTTAGTGTTCAGGAATGTTCTGCATAGATATTTTAATTGATATTCCACCCAACAATTTCTTTCCTTTCGGCTTAAGGTAATGGTTAACGAGCTAGGCTAGGTTATCATTAATATTGAGTAGTGAATGCTATCCTCACCGAGCGCCCTATACAAATGAACTGGTTCCACACTAAGCTAAGCTTAATCAAATCACAACTATTTTTATCTTCACTCGATTTTATTTCTTTCTCATACAGATACTATGACACTATCTATATCTCTTCTGTTTCCTTTTTTCTCTCTGTCTGTTTCGTTCTCTCTCTCTTTCTCGTTCTCTCTCTCTCTCTCTCTATCTCTCACTGTCATTCTCTCTAACTTGCATTCTCTTTCTCACAGCTAATTTAATCGACTATTGTTGTTTATTGCGCCTCTTTTTTTTTTCGAATAGCTGTTTTCCACTTTTGAAAAATCCTTTTTAAATCTCTCTCTCTATATATATATATGTGTGTGTGTGTGTGTGTGTGTGTGTGTGTGTGTGTGTGTGTGTGTGTGTGTGTGTGTGTGTGTGTGTGCGTTGTGGTGTAGTGAATATCGGCTCAGAACTATAAATCGGAAACCCAAGTTCGAAATCCTGTACGTTTCTTTGTATTCACTTATACGCAAATACCATTCACTCTCGCTATGTGTTAAATAGCAGGAGAGATTGAGTTCTATAGCCTTGGTTGACAACCAGTCTACCACAGAAAGTATTGGCAACTTACTGAGAGAAAAACTTCTGCTCAGTCAGTCATGTCTCTTTCGAGACATGATCGCCCTAGCATGAATCACGTATGGTACTTAACTGAATATATATATATCACTCTCTTTCTCTCTCTGTGTTCCTATCCTTTCTTATTTTCTCCATGACATTTTCAATCTTTTTTATCCACCCTACGCCCGGCTTTTCAGATACATCAAACATCCTACTCTGCAACTTGATATCAACCGATTTCTGGTGGTTACACGAAAGACACGAAACA
Organism: Ascarosepion bandense; assembly: GCA_037127315.1. Lineage (NCBI taxonomy): Eukaryota > Metazoa > Mollusca > Cephalopoda > Sepiida > Sepiidae > Ascarosepion > Ascarosepion bandense. The sequence goes on along the minus strand of JBBBDQ010000139.1, from coordinate 3,022,351 downwards.
TTCAAGGGAGATAACACTTCTAACTGGCGTCTAATTGAAACTGTTTATGATATAAACGACATTTCTGTTAACGAGACTAAAATTTCACTGAATAATCACGAAATGTACATCTGTATATAAATGAGTAAATGTAGGAAAAAGTTGATCAATATTAAAATGTCAATAACATTAGTTTTCCTTATAATAATTGTACATAAATTTTATCAGTTACTTTTGCATCCATTCCTTTCTTGATTCTTAATGTATTTTGTTGTAAATAATTTAAATTTAATTTCTATTGAAAACATCACATTTACCTTATCCATATATGTTCGCCTATCGCCCGGTTCACACTCTTCCCCGTTATTTTGAATAGGAGTAAATATTTAACACTTGTTTTCTGTTTAGGAACGAGTTTTTGGTTCTTTCTAAATTCTACTTCAACTCGAAACTTTTAACGTCTTCGTCTGAACACAGAAATTTTATTTACAAATTGTTTTTTTTTCCTCGACTGGAGTAAATAAGTTCGCCTATCGTCCGGTTTACACTTCTCTCCAGTTTTTTTTAAATAGGAATTGAGGCTTATCAATTGCTCTCTGTTTAGAATTGGGTTTCCGGTTTTTTGTAAAGTTTGTTCTTTCTCTTTCACTCCCAGTTGCGTCTTAGTAGGAGTATCGCCTTGCTTGGTGTGAATTGGTTTAAAGAAATAGTCCTATTCGGTCAATAATGCTTGTTTTATTTCTGACGACTGATAATCCCTCTCGTCTTGACTTTCCATGTATCTATAGAAAAATTCCTTTTGATGCATTTCAATAGTAAAATATCATCAATGCAATTATGCGTGCATAACAACCATATTCTGTCACTTGGACTTAATTACCAAAAAAAAAAATCCCTTTTTCATGATTTCCTGTAACACATATTCAATACCGAAACACAAATGATCGTTATTTACCCTATTACCTTACTGGAACGAAATATGACACAAGGTCGGTTTTTAAAGTGGAAAACCCGAGCGCAGACGCTCAGGCCATTGGTCAGCTCTTGTGTCGCGTTTTCTTTCTTTTTTTTTTAACAACCATGTCTGCAGGACGAACTTGATCATGGTTTTATTTACTTTAGTGAAGTATTCTTTTACAGTTTCCATGGTTTTAAATTCAGAAAGTTCTCCTTCCATACAGCTAGATAGCTTCCCTGTTGTTTAATCCATAGCTAGCGAAAGAAGAGATGGGTTCGTGCCTTTTCCAAAGACACTAGTTTAAAGGGAGACATAATAAACGAGGGTGGTCCTTGAAATCAAAATCTCATAGTAAGAAGATGACTTATAGTTCTATAGCCTTGGTTGGCAACCAGTCTAACGCAGAAAGTAATGGCAACCTACTGCGGGAAATCTTCTACCTAGTCAGTCATGTCTCTTTCGAGACATGATCACACAAACGTGTAAAGCGTATGTCACTTAACCGACTGAATGCCAGACCTCACGTTTCTTTAGCGACCCAGCAAAAATTGTTGCAGCTTGGCTCGGATGTGTTAACCCACTCACCATATTCACCAGACATTGCTCTTTTGAATTTTCATTTATTCAAGTCCTTGTAAAATAATCTCAATTGTAAAAAAATTAATTCTTTGAATGACATCTTAGTGAGTTCTTTGCCGAGAAAGCACCAAAGTTCTGGAAAGAAGGGAATTTTAAGTTGAAGGAAATATATTGTGCAACAAAATGGTTCATATTTAGTTGAATAAATTTGTTTTCTGTTTTATTTTCTCTTAAAAATCTGCATGAACGTTCCGAACCGCCCAATATAAAGATATGTTATGTGTATGGCGAAAGTGCGAATACTGTTTGACATACCCTAGCATATATACATATATATTGACATACCCTAACATATATATATATATATATATATTATTTAAGATTTACTATAATAATGGCAGTAGATTGAACAGTAACGGGGAGAGATCGTCGGTGTAAACAGTGGCGACCTAAAAATCATCATTGAATGATGGTTGTCAATTTCTCGCTTTACCCGATCATTACACAATTTGTTACTTTTCTGTTTTCGCGAGTTTAAGACATAATTAACAGATATTATGAAGCTCCTCCCGTCTACCCTCTCTCTCTCTCATTCTCTGTCGCTCTCACTCTCTCTCTCTCTATAACACACACACACACACACACACACACACACACACTCTCTCTCTCTCTCTCTCTCTCTCTATATATATATATATATATATATATATATATATATATTTCTCCATGAACTAAATATTCGTGGGTGTCGGGAAATATGGTTTCATTTTTTTAATTAAAATGTATATCAACACATTTCGATACTTAATCTGTAATTCATATCGTGAAAATTAAAAAGAGAATTGTCATTGTCAGAAATTAATGAACGTGATCCTGACAGAACAAGTCAATGAAAATGCGTTGCTAAGAAGTTAACTCTAGTAAAGCATTGTAAATAATTCTATTATAAAAATGCACAGCAAATATTACTGGAAAATTAATAGACTGAAAATTTAAAAATAAAAACAATTATTATTAATAATCAAAAATGAATGCAATCATTTTGTAGGGAAATATAAATACGTTATAAGTTTTTATATGACGTATATTGCTTGGAAATTTATTATAAATTGCACTTTAGTTGTTTTTTCTTTAGTAAATTAACAAGAAAATGCTATAATGTGTATGAAGTCAAGGCACTATCATTGTTAATGTTGTAGAAATTCATTACGAATTATTTTACTCGAGAAATGCTTTAAAATTAGTATGAAATTGGTTGCAGGTGATCAGGAATTAATACAAACGTTGCTGGCTGTATAAGACATATACCTATCATAGGTAGGTGTCGTACAATGACCTCTAACAATATCTGCAAATACCGTACAATGATCTCTACTCCTTTTGAGCAGTCAGGTACTGTTTAGGGAACAGATTCCTAAGATACTGTCTGTTTCGCCTGAAAACGAGACAATGTTAGTGGAGAACGACTAAAATCTGTTAACTCATAAATGATCGCTGAGTGTAACTTATTACTCTGCGTCTATGCCAGAATAGTGATTCTCAGAGAGGAGGCATTTGGCTCCCAGGGGAGGAATTTCACATCTAAAGAGAGGAATTTGATCCAGCGGAGTAATTAGGCATTAAATGAAATGGGAGTTTTATGATCCACTGAAATAACGATTTCCTTTTTCATATCCTTGCAATTGATAAAGCAATTTGGCTGTATAAGTTGTTCCAGCAAGTAAAGCAACTTGTTTTTCATAAATTCTATCAGTAATTACCAGTGTCAGAGTATAAGAGTTACAACATTACTAGTTGGCAAATCAATAGAGGGGAGGTATTGAAGAAAGTTAGGATAGCAAGAGAAGGAATATAATCTGGGACATTGAAAATGAAACGAAGGTAAATTTAATAAATAATTTCACTCGTCAACCGGTTATTGCGACCTTGTGCCAAACTAAAGTAAAAATGCTTGCTGTTGAGCAATGCTTACTTAATTTGTCCAATATATCTTGTTTTGATCCCCACTGGGTGCTTCACTATTGTACCTTACACCAGGCTGTTTTTTAATATCCAAATCCGATTCCTATAAATCAATAGCTACTTAGTATCACTTTTATGTTCTAAACTATTTGCCTTGTGTTGGACTTTTATGTTCTAAACTTTTTGCCTTGTGAATATTTTTCTGGGTGTTTTATCTGCAAAACTGGTCCTTGGCTGGTCTCACATACCTTTCTGTGCAATGAATTCAGTTCAGTTCTGTATCCTTATGCCGAACGTTATGGCTATCTAGATGCAATAATGGAAGAGTAATAGTTAGTTCTTTAATATCATGTTATGTTTGTTTGATTTCAATTCTTAGTGAGCACTCCGAAATTATGACCTCGTGACAAACTAATCTTCATAAATAACTAGGTACGGGATCTGTAACCCGATGGTTACTTAATCTATCTCTTGTTTTGTGCATTGAATTCAATTTGCAATAAGCACTTTAAATTTGTGGTCGTGTACCAGACTATGCTTTTAAATTTCAAAGACTACTTGCTAAAAACATGTCTCTTGTTTTGTCTAATATTTTTATTCCTGGTAGATTCTCAGTAAACGCTCAAATATTTCTTCATTTTACCAGACTATACTAACCTTTTGAAAATTCCACCGTGTATATTAATGTAGAGTGATGGTTGTTATGTTAGTCTCGAAGATTTTTGTTTCTCTTGTGAGTTTTCTCCAAGCATAATGCCAGACACCTCAGACATCGTGCCATTATTAGTTAATGTCGACATTGAACAGCTAGAACACTAAGCAAAACAATTAAATAACCATGTCGTTTGACCTTTGACGTGTTAGTTTTTGAAAAAGGAAAGTCGTAGTTCAGTTTTGGTCTTTCATTTCTTTCTTTCTGAATTTCTGGGTTGATGAGTTATCTTCATCTAACGTCCTCATCTTGTTCAGAGTAATCTTCTTGAAGTGTCAATTATTATTATTATTATTATTATCATTATTATTATTATTATTATTATTATTATTATTTCCTTTGATTTTTTCTGTGTACCAATCAGAGACCTTAAGGTCAGAAAATGGCTTCATCCTAGGGCTCCAACTACAACTATAATTAGTGATGCCCTCATGTGGCACATTTCTGAGATTTCCACTTCAAGGTCCTTGTATTTTGATAGTTTTGAAGATCTTTAAACATACATTATAATCTGCAGGGACTGAAATGCCAATAAGAAAGCATATTCTATTTTTGTTGTTATGATCACGATTAATATTATTTTTTTATTATTATAATACTCTTCAAGCAGTTAAGTGCCATACGTGATACACGCTTGGGCGAACATATCTCGAAAGAGACATGACTGACCGGCCAGAAGATTTTTCCGCAATAGGTTGCTATTACTTTTTGTGGTAGACTGCTTTCGCAAGGGTATTGGCGTGTAACGAATTCAACTGGAATTCGAACTTGCCCGAATTCTCGTTCCAACCTGATATCCACTGGACCACAACACTTGTATTAAAATCAAAGCCACACCGAAAGAGATCATCTTATGAAGGATTGGTTGAAAGGTTTACCTTTGATTTGCCTTTGATTTGCCGCAAGACATAAGCAGCTGGTATGTTCAACCAGGCTTTCTTGATTCAAAAAGGACATCTTATTGAGAGTTTATACCCAATCCAGTCTGTCTACTCACTCAATGTTTGATGTCTTCAGTAAACAATTTTAAAAAATAGACAAAGTGAAACTATTTAGTCCAAATCTTTTTTTTATTAATGTTGTGGATTCTTGTTTAGAAAACCACACAATATAATAACAAAAACAGATATGAGAGGAAAAATGTAAGTATATTGAATAAAAGAGATACAACCTGTACACGGTTAGTAGATTCAGAAATACTTGTTAGTAGGAGTCAAATATATACAAGAAGTAAGTTCGGGTAATTGCCTTGCTGACGAACGAGCGGCGGTTCAACTGCTCTGACAAACACCAACTCTAACAACAACTATATTTAGTTGTCCCTCCCAGTAAGGGCAACATGTGACACATGGTCAGTTTTGACTTGGATTTCCGGGCTATATGGCTCGGCCAAAAAATCTGTCTATTTTTGCCCAGTCGTACTTCTACCCTTCAGCGGAACCACGACTGGGTTATTGCTCTCTGCTCGGAAGCAGAGCGCCCTCCACCCGAAGGCAGAGAGCTGACAGTGTTATAGTTGAAGAGTCTCAACAACTCTAACAACAACTACCCGTTCTGTGTAGGAAGAATAATTTGTATACCATGGAAGAGTCCATAGAGTGTGTGAAAAAGGGTGACTCCCCAACAGCTAATAACAATAATGCAGTCATTTTAGTTAAATGTAAAAAAAAATACCTTTAAGCTTCTTTTCGTCAAACACGTTTACTTACAAAGTAAAATTTAACGAATCCTGAAAAATTTAAGACGCATTTTCACATTCAGATTCAGCTTTTAAAGCAAGTTTTATTTGTACAAAAGTTCTCGGCGCATTTTTAAAAAAATAGACATTGAATGCATAATTGATAACCTGTTTTTCAAAATCAATATTCGAATATTTAGTAAATTCTTATCAAAGTATTTTGGAATTTTCACTAAAATCAAGCATTTCTCATTATCGATTTTCCAATTCTGTTTTGCCTTAGATAGATAGATAGATAGATAGATAGATAGATAGATAGATAGATGTTGACTAAAAGGCCTAAAGTGATTTCATAATTTTGCTATGTGATGTCTGAGTTGTGGTGTAGTGGATATCGGCTCGGAACGAGAAATCGGAAAGCCGAGTTCGAATTACAGTTGAATTCCTTGCATTCACTTACGCGAAAATACCCCTGGGAAGAGTATTAATTCGTCTCTTCCCTCCAGTTATGGGTTAAATAATAAGACAGATTGGGTCCTATAGATTGGCTGGCAACCAGTCTACTGCAGAAAGCAATGGCAACCTACTGCGGGATAATATTCTGAACAAAGAAATACAGAAATGATAATAAGAAAGAAAGAAAGAAAGAAAGAAAGAAAGAAAGAAAGAATGATAAGAATTAATTTAAAAAAGAAAGAATGATGCATGAGTTAAGAAAGAAAAAGTTTGGAAAAAAATACAGTAAAAATAATTAGGTAAAAATGCAAGAACGAATAATGAATTATAAAAGAAAGAATGAAAATGAATGAAAATATAAAGAATGATAAATAAATTCAGAAAGGAAGAATAACAATATTTATGTTAAGAAAATGTTAATTTATAAGTTGATAAATAAATAAATATGACTGAATATGAAATGAATCCAATTATTATATTATTTTCATATTTCGATTTCTGCTATGGTCACACGACCTGCCAGTTCTGCGGAATGACCTAAGGCAAGTAGTAGTGTGTTGTTATGGCTACATTTCATTTGTTTTCTTCTATATCCTATAAAATCACTAGCGTTACATGGACAAAGTACTTAGTGCGTGAGTTGTACTTCAAAAGACTTTTTGTTTATCTTTTAAGCTGGAATTTCCAGAGATTCTTTCAATATGTTATTACTTTCTTATCATTCCAAGCGTACCTACCATATTTGGTACTATTCTTGTATTCAATTTCGATAATTTTTATATTTCAATTTCCAGGTCTTTATACTTTGATAGCTTTTCAAATTCCTTGGTTGCTATGTTACAATCCCTTAAAGAAGCCATATCAATTAATAGGCAGTTTTTGGATCGGGGTGAAAATAGTGTCCGGCTTATTTGCTTCAATTTTTCTATCTGTGTAAAGGGTTTAATTCCATAGAATGATGACATCTTTTATTTCTCTAATCGGTGCTGGGTGATGTTCATACCAGTGTTTGTTTACATATTTTCTAAAAGGTTTGCACATTGTCCAGTGTAAAAGTTGCCCCAGTCTGTCGTGACGATACTGATATTCATTTGGAGTAAGTACAAAACATCCTGAAATTAGATGTTGTATTTTTCCTGGTATTTGTCACAGAACCTGCATTTTGGATCGACATTATTATTGCATAAAAGTTTCTAATAAAAATACTTTGGTCTTGCGCTACAAGAATAAAGCCTTTAGATTCAGTTTCAGAATTAAGATGCTCGTAACGAATGATGAGTTAGTTATTATTATTATTATTATTATTATTATTATTATTATTACATCTTAAGGGGCTAATTCTGGTAGCAAATTCAGAATCTACAAGAATTTCGATCCTTAAAATGCATGATGATGGTTACGTAAGCAAATTAATAATTTCCCGCCACTGGCGAATGAACAGAATAACAGGAGTTTCATAAAATTTATACTAAGCTGTTTGATTGATTTCTCTTCGTAACTAATCAACAAACGGGAAATTCCAAGATGAACAAGATCACCGCCATATTACATACGTTCATTTCTCTTTCTTTTGTTAAATCGCGCTCGTCTCTTAACTATTATTAATGTTGATTTATTTAATTTATGTTATTTTTGCATAATTAACTTCATATTGTGTGTTGGATGGAATTATTTAGACATGACACCGGAAATAAAAAAAACATTTTGTACCATTATTACTTTTTATTACAATGAAGGATCGATGCGTTCGATTTATTTTATTTTATCTTATTTTTAATAATTTTATTCCAAGCAAAGAGGGACCGCCACTAGTTCGCAGGGGATTAGAATGAAAGAAAATACTGGGTAGAGTGAGTATTGAAAAAGGATACAAGATGAAAGGGATTCAAGAAAGTAAAGGATGGCAATTGACATTGCATTTAAATTTTTGCAGATTGTAGTTATCAGAGAATGAATTAAACAGAAGGGATTTCAACAGGTGGACAGTGCAAGAAAGAAAGAAGAGAAAAAATGATAAGAAAGAATTTAAAAAAGATGCATGAGTTAAGAAAGAAAGAAATTTAAGATAAATTTTGGGAAATGAAAATATAGAATAATAAATAGGTAAAAATGCAATAACGAATAATAAATTATGAAAGAAAGAACGAAAATGAAGAATCTGTTAGAGTAATTTCAACGGTAAAGGTGTGGGACCTAGATACCAATCTAGTATCACGCTTAAATTCACGTGGTCATGTCCCCAGGGATAAAAGCTCACCAGAGTAGTTTCTATTAAAATATCAGTAGAAAAGACAGAAGAAAGCAACATCAGAACCAATTACATTGCTGATCCTTCATTAGATTTTGTTAAGAATCTCAAGATGAATAGCAGGAGAACCCAACCAGATATGACAACAGCATTCAATGCACGGACGAATGGTAGATTTATAAATGTCCAAGATGGATTCTGACGAGAAAAACTTTCTTACCAGACACAGAGACACAACATTCCTAATAGCAGAGGCAGCCATAGATCCGATATATTCGTTCCACTTCAGGTCGGTTGAAAAAGTGTGTCCAAGGAGGCGCATAGTGAGTGTCGCTCTTGTATCAGCCATTCTTACAGTGCACAGCAATGTTTCCCTAATGTGGTCAAAGAAGTGCAGTTTTATTATGGAAGCATTCAAATTTACAAGCCATTTCCTGCCCCAGTTAACCAATGAGAAGAGGTACATTTTAAGAGCAGTAACCAGGTTTACTTTGTCAGCCTTGGAAGATCTTCTATTGAGACGGGAGTAAATATTGGTGACTTCTGCATAGATGCCTACTTGAAACTGATGACATCAGGAAGATCATTGATAAAGAGCAGAAAGGGCGAAGGACCTAAGATAGAGCCTTGAGAGACACCCGCGTTCATATGCAAGGATCTGTAAGCTTTCCTGTTCAAAACCACCTTCACTTCACGATTCAAAAGAAACGATTCGATTAAATCAAACAAGCGTAGAAATATCGTAGCCATGGAGCTTGCACAGAATGCCAGTATGTCATACGCTTTCGTGACATCTAGAGCCACAACTCGAGTTTCGCCATTATTATCAAGAGCTTGGTATACATATTCAGTGATGGCCGTTAGCACATCAGCTGTAGACCTGGCGAAGCGGAAACCATATTGTTTCGCAGAGGTGATATTCTTAACCACTTCAGCATTGGTTAGAGTCACGAATACTTTGCCTAAAGCGGAAAGTGGTGAATAGGGCAAGAGTTAGATGGATCAGAGGGCTCACCAGAGATATTAAAACTACAGATTATGACTTCCAACAAGCAGAAAAGTAGAAAAATCTAGTGCTGACAATCTTTTGTTCCTTCAAATATGTGCAGCTAGTAATTTCTAATTTCTTCAAAAATGTATTCCTGGAATTTTTACTATAAAAGTCAAATTTTATACCCCGGACCTTGTCAGTTGAATCGGTGACCAACAGAGCTTTATGAAAACACCAACTTTAGCATTCACAGTATATTAAACAGGAGGAAAACGGAGTCGGCTAAGAAAGAAGTGCTGAGGGAGAGTTGGGCAGAAGAATAAAAAAGAAAAAAGAAATATAAAAAACAAGTGGTTTCAAATGAGAAAGTTCTAACAACATTTAACAAAAAAAAAAAACACGGAGAAATGTCAATAACGATAATATCAGAAATAAACAAGAAAAAAGTATAAAGTCATTATCAATTATAGAACAACTATTTATTATTATCAATTATATACAAACATCTTTTTATTCTTATCATTTTTGTTGTTGAACTTGACTATTTTGAAGCAATAAAAATAAACGGTCTGACTCGAAACGCTCTTCCGATAAATTTGAAAATATGTCCTCGTCCAAATAAAAATGGTTGAGCCCAAAGGTGATTTTATTGAATGAATTAACTCTTTAGTATTTCAACATATTTTTGTGCAATTTTGGTAAATATATATGTTAAATGAAATGTGTTATTTTCATTTTTGCGTAATTTGGACGTCAATTAATCCATCTCACTGTGTGTGTGTGTGTGTGTGTGTGTGTGTGTGTGTGTGTGTGTTCATTCCTTCATTCAAATATGCAAATGAATGGTGCTTTGTTTCTTTATGTGTGCGTGTGTGCAAATATATAAACAACAAAAGACAAGTGTAATTGCATTTGCCTCTTAGTGCGCTATATACCTACCTCCTCTTCAAATCTTCTATTTACGAAGGATACATTTTACTCCGAAATAGTCACTTAATTAATGTTTGATCTCTAAATATAGATTTTTTTTTTTTTTGCTATGTTATATTTAATAATGTTCACCCATTACAATAGCAAAAAGCTACTCAAGATCGTGGAATACTGATATTGTTGTATGGACATAAGAAGGGGAAATAAGTGCAGATTATGAGTTAAGAGAGATAATAGTCGACCCCTGAAAAAGGTTAGGATTGTAATTGTCGGGAGTCTGTTTCACAAAGTAACGGTTCTCGGGAAAGAAGTACCCAAATGGAACTTTCTTCTACCCAACAGAATATGAATGAAATGAGGATGACAATGTATATATACTCCATATACTGTATGGCGATTTTAGCTGTAAGCACCTTAAATGCTGTTGCCATAGAAATACCGATAGGTTTGCAACTTTGTGTCTGTGGGAAAGAGGTTGTAGTGTGGGAAATAATTCAGTACCTATAAAACAGCCTGGACTCCAGAATGGAAAGAGAGGATTGGGCAACTCCAGCCCAGATGTGGCAAAAAATACTTCATTTTTGGTTTGATCAGTCTTGAAAAGGTAGAGTAAAACAGTTTCCCATTGCCTTTAGCAATGGTTTATACATAAACGTTTCACTTGAGATTTGGCATGAACTTGAATCTCAATAAATGTTCAAAGCAATTAGCCTCTTTGAAATTGTAACAATTCATAAACAATTCATTGTACTCATAAACTGTAATATCATCTGCATAGAATTTTACTAATGACTTAAGGAAGTTTTAGCTAGATTGTTAATATAAGTCAGAAAGAAGAAACGATCGACGTGTGAGCCTAGTGAGGTGCATGTATTGATCCCATAGATTTCAGAGTCCTATTGAAGCGTGTATTGATCCTATAGGCGTCATATTTCTGTGAGATTCCTGTATTCACCCCGTAGGCTCCAGAATCTTGTAAGATGCGTGTATTGATTCCATAGGCTCAGGAATCCTGATTATTGACAGCAGACTTTGAGGAAAGACTTGGTAATTGTAAGGACACTTTCAAAATTTATATAGCTACAAAGTTAGTGCAGCAACCCCAAGTTCCACACCTAAAGGAAATTCATCAATCGAGAAAAAGTCTGACTGTGTCTGATGAAAATGTAATGATCTAAAGAACATAAATGAAAATGAAATATTGATTCATTATTAAAATTGCAAAAATTTCATCTCTAAAAATCAAACTGCACAATAAACATTTCAGAATTGTTTGGTCCAGATCCTTTAGATGTCGGCTCAGAAATACTGAGAAAACTGGTTATTAAACACGTTCGCGCGCGCGCGCACACACACACACATATACTCTCTCTCTCTCTCTCTCTCTCTCTCTCTCTCTTACACACACACACACACACACACACACACACACACATACGCGCACCTGTCGCCAGGCGGCAAAACCGATGGTCAACGTTCTTAGTCACAAAAACGATCCTTAACCTTCCAATGTGCCAATCAAACGAACCAATTTTGCTTTGGAGTCTTACAGAGTAAAAGTTCATCCCCCGCTTTAATAAATTACTTTGTGTCAGATTCCACCATGGTAACAAAGTGAGAAATTTGCCACTAACTTCAGCGTCTCCTAATATGTAAAAAGCAATTTTCATTAAATTCCAACAAACACAGAGAATTCTTTTCTGAGTAGATTTCGCTGAGGTTGAAACGTCGAAGACTGTCATGAATGTAACCACAATGTTCTTTGCTTTTTATTCTTGTAGTAATTCATTTATTTTCAATAGAAACTCTAAATTTTAAAAGTAACCGCTTTCTTTGTCGAGCAAGAAGAGAAACACGAGTGCTTAAACACTGACCGATGTTTTGTAGTTTAATGTGGAAATCATTGCCGCAGCTTCTGAGTTTTAATTGCAGTTGATTGATAAGCGTTAGCCGAGTAAATTTTAAAGTCACTTCTCAAAAATTATTTTATACGAGTGTATCCTTGCTAATGAAAATGAAGGGAAAATATTTGACAGAATCATATATATATATATATATATATAACGGTCTTTATTATTATTATTATTATTATTATTATTATTATTATTATTATATATAACAAAGTATAGGGTAGGTATGGATGAAATAATTTTCCGTATCCAAAGAAACACTATTCTTAAAAATGTGCTCAATACAAAGTAAAGCTAATAATATTTATTCAGAAATTATAACATGAATATGCTATAATATCACTACAAACTTACTACTGCTTAAACATACGCAAATAAACGCAGGAATATTCACACAGAAGCATACGCGCATATATAAACGTGCATAGAGGAGAATATATATATATTTTTTCTAAACATATACTGTTAAATATAAGAGACAATGAATGTCTATTAAGTTTAATCATAAGCCGTTCTAAACGTCGTATTTTGGCTTTAATTACAGTTGAAAATAAAGCCAAAATACGACGTTTAGAACGGCTCATGATTAAACATAATAAACATTCATTGTCTCTCATATTTAACAGTATATGTTTAGAAAATTATTTGCTGCCTCAATACACTATATATATATATATATATATATATATATATATGTTTATGCCAGAAGTTTGGTATAAGTATTTTCATGTATGTGTTTATATTTTTTATTTTGTATATGATGATTGTGGAGTTTTTAGTCGTGTGCGTTTTTGTTTTTAGCTTATGTATTTGCGTGAGTATATATCTAATTATGTTTATGTGTTCATGCACTGAAATATGATTGTGTCTGCCATGACCTCATTCATCCAAGGCTATTGTCGTCTTAGGAATTCGCTCTTACATGTATCCAATATTGTAGCCGTTATCTAGTTTTAAAATTTAACAGACAAATTGACAAGTCGATGAAAAGAAACTTTTGAAATTTGTGTATGTACATAGGCATGCGTATATTAATCTGTATATATGTTTGTTTGCCAGTGTATGTGTGTATACGCGTCTATTTGTTCATGTGTTAATGTTTTTAGGTTTTTATGTGTGCGTTCATGTCTTTTCCTCGTTTAATATATGAATAACTTTCCAAATCTAATAATTTGTTAAACTTAGAATTTAATTCGCAATAAAAATAAAGTGAATCTAATAGTCGATTAATAATGCTGATCTCACTTTAATCAAATATTATTAGTAATGGCCCCAAAAATTATTTTTTTAATCTGCTCACATATTCTTCAAATTGGAAGTTACTTTATTCTGATTGGTCCACTGTGTTTATGCAACAATGCCTCTCTGATGAAAAGGGTTTAGCTTTTTTTAACCTGTTAAAACCCCTCAATTTGAAATAAACCTCATCACGTGACAAGACACAAACAGTGTCGAAACAGAATAGCTACTTTTGAAGTGATATCATAGCATATTCATGTTATAATTTCTGAATATATATATATATATATATATATATATATATATATATATATCTTCTTTAAACACTATTAGTAACTATTAACTAAGTTATTGGGAATCGCCTAAAGACACCACATGGTAGAATCCTAGGTATCGTATTAACTCGCTTACAAATAAAAAATATTCAAAAGTTCGCCAACATAATTGTTCTAAACACTTTTTAATACAACTGTCTCCTCGTCTAATATTATTATGACCAAAAACTAAGTAATTAATATATATATATATATATATATATATATATATATCACTACTCGACGAAATAGTTATTGCAAAAAATAAAACAAAATAATAAGGCATTGTTAAAGAGTAAACAAGCGGCAAAATCCTTCATAACGGGTAGTAAAGTTTAATAACTGGTAGTAAAAATAATGAATTGAGCCGATGCTGCCTCGCTATGAACGTGACAGGAAGAATATACATGTACAATTTTTGTATATATATATATAAATAAATATACAACGGTCTTTATTATAATGGAAAGGCTTGTTCAAAAAGACGACATGGAGAATTTGAGGGATTCATTTATAATAAGTCTAATCACAGTTTTGTTTTCCTTGATTAGCATTTATTTATAAGACGGGATAAGGTGTTTTTTTTAAAAATCATTTCACTTCACCACATGCAAGACGATAAAGCTACTAAGATAGTAGCGTTTACCGAGTGTGACTGCATTTAAGAAAATAAAAAAATATAAAGAGGAGATGGTTATAAAAAAAACAGTTACTGATGAGAAAGAGGTGAACGATTAGCGTTTGATTTAATTTTAAAAAATTAAATTCGAGGAGAAAGTACGAAGAAAGAAAAGATTTCCACAAGATTGAAGTGCGAGAGAAAAATCGTTAGCATAGTATTTACGGTTACATCTAGCCATCGTTCTGCACTTAAACTCCTATAAAGTAACAGGGGAGTAAGACTGATTGAACCGAAGATACCAGGTCAGACCCGGTAGCATTGTAGATTCTTCCTTGAATTTTAACAAGAAGAGCTAAATTCACCAAATTTGAAAATGTGCAGAATTTGAAAGAGATGTTTGGATAAGAAGCCCTCTGCGAAATGGTCTAATGTTCTAAAGTATTAGGTAAGCTGCTTTATTTTATCTATTTTTCTTTTTCATCAATATTAAATGTCTTGATCATTTTCAGATCTGGTACACGCACACTAATATATATATATATAATATTCAAGTATGTTTGGTTCAATAATCTTGATTTATTATGTCTACTTTAATCAGATTAGATTCTCTGATTGACTTCTTAATATTGATGTTAAATTCATTAAGGAAGGCGCCGTAGTTTTTATTTTATTCCATTTTATTTTCCCAAGTACTTTCAATCTCGCTAAGATCATCTTCAGGGCTGAAATGCTAAGACAAAGATCAATGTAATTGAAAGTTGTGATTTTTCTTGCAAATAGGCATGAAACGCGTTCTATTATGATTATTTTAAATATCAACTGTTAAAGCAATGATGTTTCTATCTAAGGGAGGTAACTTCAATTCATATAAATATAATTTTATCTAATTATAATTTTAAAAACATTGCTATTATATCAAAATAATAAATGTTTATATAAATATAATTTTAAAAACAATTGTACACATAACTAATCTTATTTAGTTTTGGCTATATGTTACTTAATGAAGGATCACAAGAACCTGATTTTTTTTATTATTTTCATGGTGGAGTCTACTTGCAATCTTTCAAAGGACATTTAAATGAATATACAATGTTGGTCTTTTGCAAAAGAAAAGATAGTGGACTGGAATTATTGTGGATGATTAAGTTGGTTGTTTTAAATATAGTATAGTATATAGTAACTATATACTACACTTCAAACTATTTCAAAGTGGCTATGATTTTATTGTTTTACTGGGATCAGTGGAGAATATATTAGTGCTTATGCGTTTTTTTATGATTTTTTTTCATCTTATTTATAGTTTGAATGCATTTCATTACGGTATTTGTTATGTTTAAGGTTATTTGGGGAAGTATCATGTTCTTTTTTATTGATGTTAATATTTCTAAAAGCTTGTCTAATTTGTTAATCACTATGTAATTAGGAAAGCCATTATTAATGGAACTTTGTTTAATTTTTAAATCAGTGTAAAAATATTTTTGTGGATGCGTTAACTTTTGCACGGTTTATTAGATATTGTATAATAGTCATTTTGTAATAGTCGAGACATTTACTTTTATAGTTAGTGTGCCCGTGTTTATACTAGTTTTTTAGATGAGAAGGTAGTAAATTTATTATTATTGGTGTTTTTCATAAAAGAATTTAAGAACGGGTTTTTAGGGAAGGTTATTTTGAAGTTCATGTAGTTCATCTATGTTTTAACTAAGATGCAAATAACATCTACGTATCTTATGTAGATGGAGGATTTTTTTAGTGGTACTAAATATCTTATTTCTAAGGTTAATCATATAGAAATTCCGAAATGTTGGTCCCATAGGGGAACCCATGGAAAATTCGTCACATTTGTATGTGAATGTTATTTTGATGGTCATAGAAGGGAAGCTCGGTTGTACAAGTCAAAAGTAATTTGCTTAATATGCTAAGTTTAGTTTTTAGTGGAGGGAAAGATGGATTGTTGAAAATATTCTTTATAATTATATCAATCGTTTCTCTAACTGGGATATTGGTAAATAAACATCAATTGAGCCTATCGTTTCATTATTAGTTTTTTATGGTTTTAAATTTTGGATTAGTTCGTGAGTTGATTTACTACTGTATTTATTAGGTAAGTATGGTGTAATATGTTGGTTACCAATTTTAGTGAATTGATAAATCGGAGTGGGGATTTGTGATATGATAGGAGGAAGAAGCAACTTCAGTTTATGTATTTGTTATAGTTTTATACACTTATCCTGTGTTGTAGTCACTAGTTATTTTGGAAAGTTTTAAGTTGTCCTGTTCTGTGTTGTTGGCTGTGATCAGTTTATTGGTTTTCAATTTCAATTGGTTATAGGAATTTTGTTGATTTATTTATTTATTTATTTTTTTGCTGTGATCGTCGAGTATTCGTTTTGAATTTTTAATTATATTCAGATTCATTTAATAAAACAAAGATATTGGTTTTATCTGGTTTTTTGTTAAAGATAATATGAATATGGCTACGTAGTTCCTTAGCAGAGATTTTTAATTGTTTTTTAGGAGCTTGGAAGATTTTTTTCTCGTGTCATGTCTGTATTTTAATGCCTCGGCTTTGAGCAGATCACGGATTTCTGGTTTTGTTTTTATTAGCTGTTGTTCTTTAATTTTTGTGTGTTTTGACATAACATTTAAATTTCAATTTTGTTTTTTGTTTTTTTTCTTTATCCAATCTATTGCATTGTCTGTAAAGATGGCCATTAAGTCTAAGGTTAAGCAATTCACTTTAGTTCGTAGTAAGAGTTGTTAATGAATTTAACTCTGTTATTTCGGAGATGAATAAATCATTTATAGTGTATGAATTTTTTTTAAATGTTCACATGGTGTTGAATTTGAAATTTATTAGCGATTTCTTCAAGTCTACGTAGGATTTCTTCAAAGTGTTCAGAAGTGGTTGACAGTTTTGCTGCTGGATCAGTTATTTTAAAATATGTTTATTTAGGCAGTATTTTTGGTTGAATAATCGCGACATATTATGTCTATTTTTTATTTCGAGAGGGTTATTCTTGAATTCTCTAATTGGTTTCTTAATGTTGATATTAAATTCATAAAAAATGCGGCAATATGTACACCTCAACGCTACGCCTTGCGACTCACTTTGTGACCGTTGTTTCTATGAGCAAACTCATAGTGAATGAACGAGTCTATATTCAACAATTAGTGTAGAGAAGGTCGGTCGTCTACACAGCACCTCTCGTCTTAAGATGCGCATTCTCTTTTTTGTATACGTATTTTATTGTTTTAGGATTCACTTCCAATACTTTTCTTGCATTTCATTTATTTATTTTTTTTTTACTAACACGGTGTGTTCGAATATTTATAATTGGAGTTGGTAAGGCAAAGTGTCGCTTTTTGATAGGTAAATCTCTTTGGAGAAGCGACCCTCTGGATTTAATAATTAGTAAGTTTTATGCATGTATCAGCCAATAAATTATTTAAAATTTTTGAAGCATTACTTCCTCCATCTCCTCCCTGTTTGATTTCTTTAATGCCGTTTTGTACAGACCAACAAACGTTCACCTGACAATTTGATCTTGGGTAGTATGGTGGCGTTGTTATATGTTCAACTGTATTTGAAAAATTTTGAAAGCCACTCGAAGAAGTAAATTGCGTACCATTATGAAACACTATTGTATCTCTGTTGGATCTGCCCACTCAGATTTATCTGTGCGCAAAATAACTCCTACAGATTCTAATCTGTCAAGTTCTTTGTTAATGGGTTCCACAACTGCAAAAGGCACACTACATTTGGGTTTAAACACGGAAACTACATTTCCCTTTAAGTCAAAAATTGCCTACGCATTAGTACCTTTTCCCAGATCTTTGGAGAACACTGCAGTAATTTTTTTTTTTTTTTTTTTTACTTTTTCTAACACCTTCAATCGCCATCTTTGTTTTAAAGGAGGAGCAATAATTTAATTTTTACAAAGAGAATTAACGGTCAGACACCACGAATCAATCAGTTTCATCCAGTCCTCGCTAAATATGTTCAGCGTATTATTTTAATGTAAACGCCATAGTGTTTAAAGTTTTAGCGGCACACGCGACATTACATTACTTCAAAAACATTTTTTTTTTTTTACTGAGACTCCACTTGCAAGCTTTTTAGTTTTCGTTCGTGTAGGTCCATTAATATTCTTCAAGTTTTTTTTTTTATTAATTATAGTAATGTCGCTACCTGTGCCTAACTGAAGTTTTACTTCAGCCTTATTCATCTTAACCTTCACAAATTTTCTGTTCTGGGCCTCATTCAATACAACTTTTACTCTATTAAAATTGATTATTATATTTTTCTTTGCTTTTATTTGCAATAACTTTGTCTATGGCCTAGTTTTCTACATTAGAAACACTTTTTTTATTTTTGAACGGGCAATTTGTCCTCCACTGCAAATAACGCAAGTTCGGTGCAGCTGTTTTTCGTCATTTTCTCCTCTTTGATCTTACTCTCTGCACTTGTACAAAACCCTTTTCTTCAATTTTTTTCAGTATCGTGTCTTAAATTTAAGGTTCTTTGACATTCTTCAAACTCTGTCTATAAGGTTAATTTTGGGTCCTGATTAAGTCTGATTAGAATGCACAAACGAATTTCTACGCATGCACAAAAATGAAACATCAAAACATATCTGGAGATATTTCGTTCAGATTAACTTAAGTAACAAAGTCTTCGTCATCTTTTTGTGAGATTTAAGCATTGTCAACGTGTATGAAATTGGGAGCTTCTTTCACTGAATATTTGAAATAAAATTAACACAGTAATATTTTCTGATTTTTAAAGTAAAATATAATTATAATATTTTTCCTTAAAAGTAAATGTACATTTTTTCATTTAGCAAGACCTGTCAATCTGTTTTTTACCTTCTGTCATACAAAAAATGTAACAACTTCTTCAGTGTTATATAAAAAAATTGAAATCTCTCAGTTCTTAGATTATCATTAGCCAACATGGTAGATTACTCAAAATGAGATAAATTGTTAAGCAAGGTTTATGTACTAATAGGTTAATATCGTTATTATTGTTGTTATTGAATATATGATAAAGCCATTCAAGAAAAAAAGTACCTCTGGTTCGGCATAATCTAGAAAATAAGGCTTGAAAAAACATATGCAGACTTCATTTTTTGTTGATTCTTCGAAATCCCAAGGGTCTCCAAAGTTTTGACCTATAGTGTATATCTTCATTGAATCTACAACAATTATTAAAAATAATCTCAGAAATATTCGATGATAATTCTATTCTTTTCTTATTTTATTGACTGGTTTCTCTTAATTATCATTGAAACTGAAATTATAACAGTAATTTATAATAATAAGTGGTAAATTTTATGTCAAACTATTTATTCCGAAATGCAATGTAAACTACCTACGTTTGTTGATGTGTTTATTTATGCATGTTTCTATGTGCTTATATCGTGCATGTATATTTAAACTTTAAATTTTTCTTAGTTTTATCTAAATAAATCTAATTTATGTTAATATTATTCTGATTTCATCTCTTAGAATAAACTTAAGAGAGTTTCTAATATCTATTAATTCCCCTTAGCTTGGAACGGATCAAGATCTTTACTCAGCAACCTTCCTAGATATCAAGCCTCCTTGACTGTGAACAGGTTAATTAGAGTAGATAGGTTCACATATTACCATGTCATTACTCCGTCCATATTTAGTGAGCAGGAGTTAAGATTTATACTTTGTTTCTTGTTTACGGTTAGGGTTTACTAGTTCTTTCTTCCATGGATCTAATAATTTAATTGTCTTAACTTTTCTGTGATCTGACTGATCAGTGGCTACGACTTTTCATTGTGAAAGTAGTGGGTTGGCAGTTTTCTGGTTACTGCTTCCAACTTGTAGTAAGTCACGTATCCATGTAAGTATTTCTGGTGGTATAAACTGAGGCCACATTATGCTTTAGTCTTAGCCATCTTCTGACTGGTTTGAATTGCCACTGATTATAGATAATAATTATTATTTTTGCTTTTTTCTTAAAACAAAATTCCACATGGCAGATACAATGAACGGAAATGCATTTAAGCCGGTAAACAAAAATTCACCTACCAAACTCAACCTTTTTCTCTCTAATATTCCAATCTGTTCTAATTTTTGTAGTGTTGAATTTTTTATCTTCAAATTTAAATTCTTCTATTGCTACCAATTAATTCTCTGTTCCAGGCGATCTTCCCCTTTGCCAAAAAGATTCCAGCATACATATGCATGGCCTCGGTGTTTATATTTGGAAAAAAAAACTTCCATTTGCAAGGGAACTTTTTCTTGAGTTCACAGATGATTTGTCGGTGTGCTTTCGGCATTTATTATTGCACTTTGATAGCTATCTCTTTATTTCTTTATCGCTCTTCTTCTTCTCAGGACTGTAATGTATTCAATGAAATTTCCGATTATATAGAAATATCACAATAATCAATATATATCTCATGTAATATCACAATCACTCTGATGATGACAAAATGGGACTTTGTCGAAAAGTTGTGCTTATAATAACATCTACAACAGCCAAAATGAAAACAATAGAGTGAAATAATACGAAAATATGCCAATTACTCATCTCAGATATAAAATCGTAAATTATTGGCAAACATGTATTGAAAAATCTCATGTAAATATTTGTTTATATACTATGAAGTATGGTAATTACGTAGCTTACTTTTGGCACAACGCAAATATAAAAGTCTGTGTGAAATTTTTTCGCAGACAATTACTATACATTAGTAATATTCCATGGCAATTATCGTATATATATATATATATATATATATTATCATCCGCAGACAGATCTGTTTCGCCGTATCACAGCTCATCAGTACGATTAGACTCCGATTGCTTTTTTACCCAGGATTGAAACCCGACCGAAATGGCGTCAGTCGGCGACTCTACCCCTAAGCTATGGGCGTTTGGTGGAAGTAGGCAGACTTTTTAGCACACATCATTATATATAATCGATTTTCTACAGTATTGTATGAACTGCAACCTTGAAACTTCTGAATATCGTTTCTTATCTCTTTGTCTATGAGTGTATCAAATTTGGTTAAAATCGGACCACTCCTTCTATAACCCGATTTTTTTGATTATCGATTTTCGATATTTATCAGGAGTATCTCGACACAAAACCTAGCTAAGAACATACGCAGACGCTTATAGCACAACAAGAAAATCGGTTCAGTCGTTTTGGAGTCTATAGGTAACGGACACACACACACAGAGACACACACAGAGAGACAAAGTTCCATTTATAAATAAGTTTATATATATATATATATATATATATATATATATATATATATATATATGTATGTATGTATGTATGTATGGAAACATGCATAGAGACACACCTACAGAACTGTATGAATTTTATGGCTGTGTGTTTCTATATAAGGTTGACTATATGCGTCTGCTTCAGTGGTTATGAAGAGTGGATGGAAGTAATTGGGCTTTGTGTGCATTGTCTTGTGTGGAAAAGCCGATTGTTATCTAAGCTCGCTAAACAAAGAGACGGAAGCAAGAATCCCACCGTCATTATACTTAAAAGAAACAAATAACAACTACTTACAAATCCCCTCTCAACACACACCGCCACTAACTTATAACTTTCTCACCTGAAATGTTACCTACAACTTTATCTACATATTTCCAATGCGAGGGAGCGTGCTTATTTGTATCAGCTTTTCATTCGGCTTTCAGTCTAATCTAGGTTAGTCTGGCACAAGACTACAGTAATAGGTAAACTAGTGCGGGTCGATATTTTTGTGATAAGCTCTAAAGAAAGCGCATTTTGCAATGTCACGAGAGTGAATTCTCTCACAGAATTTTAAAAAATTTTATTTTGAGCTTATCAATCTTTTTAATGCTATTTAAAACCAACAAAAATGTTTAGATTGTAAGTATTTTTTGAGAAAATAATGATTTTTTTACTGATACGAGTTCCATTAATTAATCCATAGCTGTGGGGAGATGAGTTGGATGTATATATTTCCCAAGAGTATTCGCACGTAAATGAATATAATAAACTCGACTGAAATTGGAACTCGACCAGGCTCGACGTTGCTTAACTTCGGTGATTGTTCGAGAGCCTGTATTTCAACGTGATATAGCTTCAAGCCTCATAAGTGAAATGCTTGATTAGAATCGAATTCTCTCTCAATGGATTACGAGTCTATATGCTGACCGTCACTGCTCGGCATTTTTGACTGGGATCAGTTCTGTTTCCTTTTCAGGTGAAGAAGAGAGGTACAAGATAAAAATTGATTCTGATCACGAGGTGTTTAAATCAGGAGTAACGCCTCCCCATTCTATCGTCGAAGATGATATGTGAAGTTGTCCAGCTGCTATTTGTGGTACTGGCCGCAGTGACGGACAAATTTTGTCCTTAAACCACACGTACACCTACCCAAACATTAAATTGACTTGGCTTCTAAAGAAAGAAGCAAATCAATACAATCGTCTTAAAGAGTCATCCTTGTATTTACTTAGTCAACCTAATTTTTTTTTTCATGTGGTTCTAGTCGTATTCAAAATAGTGCAAGTTTAGCTATCCAGCAGTAGCTTGTGATGGCAGCTTATTAAACATCGCTGCAAACAACGTTGCCGCAAAGGAAATCAAACGCAGAAGAAAAGAACGAGTGGATGACTGAAGAGATCCTTGACATGATGCAAAAGAGACGGAAAATGATGCAAAGACATGGAAGAGAATACAGAAAACTGCACAAGGAAATAGGGAACAAATCCAGACAAGCAAAAGAGGAATGGCTGAACGACAAATGCGCAGAGGTAGAGAGACTGAGCAGGACTAATAAAGCAGAGATGCATAAAGAGATAAGAAAACTGACAGGACAAAAAACCTGCTCCTCAACAGGATCTATAAAAGCCAGGAATGGAACGATAATACTGGAGAAAAAGGAAATACTCAAGCGATGAGAAGAATATATAGAAGATCTTTTACACGACAAGAGAGAGCAACCGATAATGCGCAAAGATGAGGACGGACCGGAAATATTAAAGTCCGAAGTGGAAGCTGCAATGGGTAAACTGAATGGAAACAAAGCAGCTGGTCCAGACGGCATTGTAATAGAGCTGCTGTTAGCCCTGAGAGGATTCGGCATAGAAACAACTACGGAAATAATAAGTGAAATTTATAATAGTGGTATAATGCCAGACGACCTATGCAAATCTATTTTCATAGCATTGCCTAAGAAGCCAGGTGCAAACGAGTGTGAACTACACCGAACTATCAGCTTAATATTACAAAACTGATCGTCCGAATACTGATGAATAGAGCAAGAAGTAGAATCAGGCCAGAGATAGGAAAAGAACAGTGCGGGTTCGTCAAAGACACTGGGACAAGGAACGCCATATTTATGATTAGGATGCTCTCTGAAAGGGCAATACAAATGAAGAAGTACTTATACCTGTGCTTTATTGACTATACAAAAGCGTTCGACAAAATACGCCACAAAGAATTGATGAAGATGCTCAGCATTCGGGAAAGACATTAGGGTAATTAAAAAGCTCTACTGGCAGCAAACTGCCTGCATACGGACAGGTAACGGATTCAGGAGTTATACAAAGATAGAAAGAGGCGTAAGACAGGGATGTGTATTTTCACCGGATTTATTTAACTTATACAGTGAGAATAATTTGAGGACCCTAGATGTTATGCAGGATTTGTCATCGGAGGTGACAATCTGAACAACATAAGATACGCAGACGACACAGTATTGATTGCAGATACAGAAAAAAATCTGCAGGACCTCCTACAGAAGATAGTTGAAGAGAGTGACATGAAGGGGTTACAAATAAACTGTAAGAAAACCTAATGCATGGTCATCAGCAAAAAAAGCAGCCCAAAGTGCCAAATAGAAGTGGGGGTGTTAAAATCAAGCAGGTCCGAAAATTTAAATACCTGGGAAATGTTCTAACTGAAGACGGAAAGTGCGACACAGAGACCCAAAGGTGAATTGGCATGGCGAAAGACGCGTTCCAGAAGCTGAGTAAAGTATTAAGACACAGGAAACTTTCACTAGAAACAAAGAAGAGAGTACTGGATTGCTATGTGATGTCAGTTCTTCAATATGGCAATGAATGTTAGATAATGTTAACAAAGATGAAGGGAAAACTTGAAGCAGCTGAAATGTAGTTCTACAGAAGGATGCTGCGGATATCGTGGACCGTGCATGTGAGCAATGACGAGGTTTTGGAAATGATGGAAACGAAAAGGAAATTAATATTGAGCATCAAGAAAAGATAAATGAAGTTCTTGGGACATGCAATGAGGAACGAAGGCTTGGAGAACCTGATACTAACAGGCCAGATAGAGGGGAAAAGAGACAGAGGAAAGCAGCGGATAACATATTTAAAGGGCCTGAGCAGGAGGATGACAGAACGGGGGCTGAGAGACGTTACAGGAGAAAGAGCCACCAGGGACAGGGAGACGTGGAAGGCCATGATCGCCTAAGTCCTGAAGGAACAAGGTACATAAAAGAAGATATAAAGAATTCTTTCTCTATATCTCACACACTTGACACTCAGTCAGTTACGTACCCTACATGATACACGTTTAAGTGAACGAAAGATACGTGACTAACTGAGCAGAAAATTTTTCCGCAGTAGTTTGCGATTTGTTTCTGTCGTAGACTGGTTTCAAACCAAAGCTATAGAACCGAATCTGAATTTGTCCTGCTATTTAACCCATATCTGGAGAAAGAAGCGATGGATTAATTTATTTCCAAAGTTACTTGTGCTTAAGTGAATGCCACGAATTCGAGTGAAATTCGAACTCGACTCACCGATTTCTCGTTTCGAGCCGATATCCACTGCACCACAGCACATAACCTAGCTTGAGACGGGCTTGCTAAAATGTTTTTGAGTAGGTATGCAAATATTTATTACGGTATAGATTATGGGTAATTAGCTTAAATTTGGACAAAAGCCGTATTGCATCATTTAAATGCCCAAGAGGTTTCGAGGGACATGTTCTTTAAGAGATCTCTCTTTATTTATTTATAAGTATTTTTCATGTGTGATAAATAACTTCTCTAGAAGTGGACGATCCTTAACGGTTACACCAATAAAGAAAATGGAATTGAAAAACCGAGTCCGAACTTAGGAAGAGTCTTCTTATGCTCACTTCTCACTATTATAGAAATGCATGAATCTACTTTGTTCTGTGCTCTTTTCGATGGCCAGATAATAAAAAAGAAAGTCGATGAGCGAATAGTTTATATTGAAAAACCTCTTTCCCAGAAGAACGCCACCTGCCCAGCACGTAGCAACAAAGGAAATGTCTGTTAACTACCAAATAAAAACTAATGCCAATATATATATATATATATGTGTGTGTGTGTGTGTGTGTGTGTGTGTGTGTGTGTGTGTGTGTGTGTGTGTGTTCTACATAGCACGTGTATAAGTTGATCTTATACATAGGTTGTCTATTGATTCTGGGCCAAGAAATTCTAGGATATGTCTCGTGTATATGTATATCGTGTTCTTATTTGTTTTATTTTTTAGTAAAATCTAACAAGAATTTAGGTTAATAAAGCACACATTTCCATGGCTTATAAAACATACTTAAAAACAACGTTTGCCATCATTATAGGTTAAACTTATGTTTGGTTTCGTAAAAGATTATATATAAAGTGGTTTTAAAAAATTATATCCTTTGAGATGTAAATATCTCAGTGAATAGATCGTCTTTGCAAATGAAATTAAATAGGCTTATTGTTGAAAAAAATAAAATTATTCATCAAAATGTGAATGCAAAATTCAAAGTTATGTGGATTTCATGAACGATTTCCCAAGTTCAGTATGAACACCGCCTGTGACACGGCACTCGTTGGCAGTCCAGCTTCTGCCAAACACGCTGTAGCATGTTTTGGGTGCAGTGGTGGTTCAATGCTACAGTTTCTCTAGGCTTGTAGAAAGAGTGGGCACACACACAAACCAGTCTCGCAACGTAACCTTAGACAAAACCTGCACCTTGCAAAAGTTTCCTTGCGACACACCAAACTGTCGTTGGATTAATCAGGATTTCAAGATTTTCTTTTATTATGGACTCCATGAAGCTACGCAAAAATGGTTTCCTAACTTGCTTGACCAGCTCTTCTGATACTGGTGATCGTCCAGATCTTTTTGCTCATCACAGACTGCTTTCCTCTTTCGGCTGCTTTTGTTTTTTGCTATTTTCAAATCTTCATTGCAGTTGGTACATTTCTAGGAAAATTTCACACAAATGGCTTTGCTATACACGAAAAGAAAAAGAGATAAAATATTAAATATGGATTTTTGAGTTGTTTATACACATGATACCAAAATTTGAAATCATTTCATCGAGAATTAGTCAAGTTATTAGAATAAAAAATATGTCAATAATTATGTCAATTTGTTTAAACACCTTGTGAGAATCAGCATATGGATGACCATAATCATATGGATGACCATAATCATATGGATGACCATAATCATATGGATCACCATAATCATATGGATGACCATAATCATTATGCTACAGCGAGGTGCTCTCCACTACGTTCATTAAACTGCAACTAATTGCTAAGCACTAAACGTTGTAATATTTAACATTCCCTCAAAATGTCTAATCACAGATACAAATATATTTCGACACGTGTTTGAATATTTTCAGTAATACTTAGTCCCCAGTCTTTCTCACTCTATACGATGTATGCTTGGATTGATCTTGTATACATGTATACGATATCAATATATACATATTGATTATAAATAATTTATCTATATATATATTAATCTATAGTATCAATCTATAATATATATATATATATATATACAGCCCAGAAATAGTGAAGGTTTAAAATTATTTCAATTTTTAGGCCAGTTGCCAATAATCTCCCAATTTAATTTGTTCGTGATATTAATTATCAAACACGTGTACTCACTAAAATAACGTTTACAATATATATATAAATTCAAAAGGAAGCGGTTTGAAGGTAAAATCTCAAAAGGATCCTATTAATATTAATTATTAAAAATCCAATATTAAAATTAAAACTAATCTAACCAGAGGGGTCAATGTAATTGAATTATTTATTTACTTACAGAGCCAATGTATATAAAATATGAAAAAATTCAAATTTTCCATGATCGTATGACCATTTTAACGAGTAAATCTGTATCATCGGTGATCATAAAACATGATACAAATTTTGTTTGTGTGTGTGTATGTATGAAGAATGTGTATGTATGGAATTAAGGGTAGCAAAAGGAAAAAAGAAAAAAAGAACGAGATAAAAAAAATGGGCAAAGAGGAAAGAGGATGAAAAAAGGTTGTCAGATTGACTGACGGAACAGAAAAGCTGCCAGTTGATGGCGGAAGTCGAAACAGATACATTACAACAAATAAAATTAAAATAAATATAAAGAAAAGAAAGCTATCAGAAGTCTGTTCATCTCACTGTTCTCGACAGGCTCCAGAAAAGAAACTGTAATGTGATTGGTCCCGACCTGGCAGCTCGACTCCAGCTCGACTCCAGCCACTTTCTCATCGTCGGGGTGTGGCTTCCCTCTGTCTCTTCTATAAATATTTTCATGGCTTCTGCTCTGGCGAACTTGGGTCACTAGTGCCCCTCTCCACAAGAATTTATTCGGGCAACCAGACTGGCAACAAGGTCTCACCCTTTTACAGTTAGATCAACGAAAGGCAGGCGACAATTCTATTCCATCAGTTTCTTTTTTCCCTCTTCCCGCCTGTGGAACTCCCTTCCATATACTTGCTTTCCTGACGGCTATAACCTCCAGGAATTTAAATGCAATTTATCCACTTAACTCTAGCTCTTTCTACATCACCCCGTGTATCTTGTTCTTTTCCTGTCTTCACTCCTGTGTTCATATACTTCTCTTGCCCGTTCTCTTTCACCCCCTGTAGCTGTCTTTGTCTTCACTCTTCTCCTGCCTAATACTTCAACCCTCTTATGTAACCCCCTGTACATCACCTTGATTGGGGTGAAATGATTAAAAAAAAATCACCCGGCCTTTTCAAATGTTTTTAAAGGATTTTTTCGTTTCAATCCAAAACAGGGCCCGAATAATGTTAATATCAAAATAATTTACCTTAAAAATTTACCTCAGGAATAAAAAAGAAAAAATTAAAGAGGGAGAAGTTAATCTATTATATAAATAAATTATATGACTAAAGAGAAGAAAAACAACTATTTTAAGGAATTTTAAATTTAGATTAATTATAGGAAATTAAAATAGAAGTAAATCGAAGATAGCTTCAATACTTAAGTAATATTTCTGATATAAATTTTAAATTAGACGAAATAAAAAGAAATTATTTTATAATATATATACAATTTCAAGTTATATGACTGATAAGAAGGGATAAAACCACGAACTAAAGAAATTTGGATTAATTAATATTATTAGGAAAGTGCATTCAATTTAAGTCCATGTCTGAATTAATATTAAATCAAATGGGCTAATCCTCACTTAAGTAAAAAGAAAAATATAGAACCAGAATGAAAAAACTTAGAACTAGAGTGAATATATATATATATATATATATATATTAATCATATCACCCCGAGCAAAGGTGGTAATGCCACTGATGTGCAGGGGGCTACGTATGAGTGAAAAGATTGGAAAAGAGAAAGCCGGAAACCACATCCTAAACAAGGAACAAGGGATGAGCCTCTTCAACTGTTCAATAGTTGTGGGTGGAGTGTGAACCGGGCAATAGTTTAGTCTATCTACTCCAATTGAAAAAAAAAAAAAGTGAAAAGATTGGAAAAGAGAAAGCCGGAAACCACATCCTAAACAGGGAACAAGGGATGAGTCTCTACACCTGTTCAACAGACGTGGGTGGAGTGTGAACCGGGCGATAGCTTAGTCTATCTAGAATCCATTTAAGTTCTACAATAAGTCAAAAATTGGCTCCACATTTTGTGATGAAAAAACCTAAAACACAACTGTTAGCAAATCATTTATGACTTACCTGATGAGAGACAAAGGAATATTGCATTATACAGGATGCAACGGATGAATTGTCTTCTAAATCATGTTAGAAATGAAAATTACACCGACATCTCATTTTAACAGATATATTTACCAAGATTGCACAAAGATATCTTCAAATACTAAAGAATAAATTCATTCAATAAAATTGCCAGGCTCGGCAGATTTTCTTGCAGTAGGTTACCATTTCTTTCTGGAGTAGACTCAACCAAGACTATAGTTTAACCCACAGCTGGGGGAAGAAGAAATGGATTAATAACTCTCCCAAAGGGCACCTGTGTGCAAGCAAATGCAAAAAATTCAACTGGAATCCAAACTCGACTCGCCGATGTCTCATTCCGAGTCACCATCCACTGCACCACGGATACACGTTCAAAGTATAAACATCATTTTTGTTTCCTTTTCTTTAAAAGCCTTCTTGTTTTTCTCATACTCCACTCATAATATTCTAAACATTCTTCTATAGAAACATCTGTTGCTTCAAGTCTTCATCTGTGAAGAAATTGTTCAACATTTACATACAGGAGGATTGAGATCATATAACAGTTAAGCACACTTTTCTTTGTTTCTAACAGACTTTTCCCGTCTCTTAATATTTTTTTAAACTTTCAGAAGACATATTTCGCTATTTCAATGCACTTTCAGATCTTAGTGTTACATGTTTCTTCATCTATTGAAACATTGCCCAGATATTTAAATTCCTATACTTG
The DNA here is from genome assembly GCA_037127315.1 of Ascarosepion bandense. NCBI lineage: Eukaryota > Metazoa > Mollusca > Cephalopoda > Sepiida > Sepiidae > Ascarosepion > Ascarosepion bandense. The sequence goes on along the minus strand of JBBBDQ010000139.1, from coordinate 2,992,054 downwards.
TTCGACTTTAATACCTCCAACTTCTAGCTTCTATCTTAGGCTGTCTCTCTTGTTAATGACCATACATTCCGTCTTCCTTAAAATGATAGTTAGTCCATTTTTCTTGCTTTTCTTTACTACTCCAATTTGTAGCTTGCATCTTGTTCTCTTCCCCTTGCTGACAGCCATACATTCTGTCTTCTTTAAATTGATGGTTAGTTCTTTCTTCTTGCTTTCCTTTACTACTCCAATTTGTAGCTTGCATCTAGTCTTGTTCCTCTTGATGACAACCATACATTCTGTTTTCTTACAATTGATAGTTAGTCCTTTCTTCTTGCTTTCCTTTACTACTATATATATATATATATATATATATATCATTTCACCCCAATCCAAACAAGGTGGGACCAGCACTAGCGTGCAAGATGTTACAGTGAGAGAAAAAACTAGGTATAGAGGCTATTGAAGAAATGATAACAGATGATCGGGATTCAAGAAGTTTGAAGATGGAAATTGACGTTGCATTAAATTTCTGGAGATAAAAACAGGAAAACAAATAAACGGAAAGAAGTTCCACAGGCAGGAAGTGCGATAAAATAAACAATTAAAGTGAAGTGACGGTTGTATTCAACTATTTAAACTGTAAAAGGGTGGGACCTAAATGCCAATAACCCAGCACGCTTAAATTCACGTGGCCGGTGCACCAGGGTAAAAAAGCTTTGTAGAAAAAACGGAAGGAAGCTACTGAAGTCGAGATGCCAAGTCAGAACCGATTACATTGCAGATCCTTTTTTGGATATTGCCGAGCACCTGAGCAGATCTAACAACAGTATTTAATGCAATGACGGGTGGTAGTTTTATAAGTGTGCAAGATGGATTCTGACAAGAAAACCATTATGACCCAACACAGAGACATTGCTTTCCTAGCAGTAGATGTAGCTATTGATCGGATGTATTCATTCTACTTCAGGTCGGCTGAAAAAGTGAAGCCGAATAGGCGCAAAGTGTTGCTCTCAGGGAGACTTGCGTCAGTCATGCAGAGAGATCGCAGGAAAGTTCCTCTCTGTTGGTTACAGGAGAGCAATTTTCTTTTGAAGGCATTCAAATTTACAAGCCATTTCCTACCGCAGTTAACCACTGATTAGAGGTCTGTTTAATTTATGTGAACACCTCGACTCCAGTTTTTAAAGCGAATACAAAATAAATTACGCGAAAAATGCTCCAAACTCTATGATTTATGAAAACACATTTTTGCAAACTCTTATCGCTAAGAACCTTTTATATCGTACTTTGCTATGATATTGAGCCTTTGTTTATTATTGGTTTACAATAATGAGGCAAAGAATAGAGCCTGGCAATAGTACCTACTCTTAACAATTGTTTGAGCATCAATCAATGAAATGGATGTGGTTAATGTCGATTATTCCCCTTACATTAACAATTACTGCACTCTCCGCTGTGTCAGTAAGCCTTGCGGTAAGAACGTTCACATAGATTAGAATGTTGTAATTTAAATTATCAATTTCTCTATGAAATATGATTTGAAATTCCGAAATGAGTCGGATAACTTGTAGATCAAAATCCGAACCTTTGATGTACACAAACATTTTCCGAATCAATGTACAGGGTTCGTCAAAAGTCAACCACAAACATAATTTCGGGTGGTTTTTTGCGCATTTTTATGCATTTCTTAAAGACGCTTCACTCAAACTCAACCAAAATCGAGTCACTGTTAGATTAAGAACTGATGGCTTGATATTCGAACAAAAATTTCAATTGAATCACAGGGCGCAACAAAAATTAATGAAAAATGTTGCTTTTGCGATCGTTTATTTCTCCGAAACGCTTAGTTGTATTCCAATAAAAATTGGGTCTTTTTTGTCGGACCTATTTAGCTTATTCTGCTCAACTATTCTGAGAACCCTAGAAGTTCTGCCAGGATTCCTCATCGGAGGCCATAATTTAAACAATATAAGGTATGCAGATGATACAGTTTTGACCGTCATAGATTTTTGAAGAATCTGGTGCGTAAGTGTGAAATTGTTGATTAATTGTATTATCTGTTGGAATATATATATATATATATATATATATATATATATATATATATATATATTACCGGCCATAATTATTAGGCAACCCCAGTTTTTAAAAAAAGAGTATGTATTTCATACTAATTTTAGCATTTATTGCTAAGTGGATAATTCTAAATGAATGCGAACCAAAATCGTGTAACTGTAGGTCAAGATCCGAACCTTTTGATGTACACAAAAATATTTCGAATCAATGTACAGGCTTTGTCAAAAATCAACGACAACACAATTTCGGGTGTTTTTTTGCGCACTTTTGTGCATTTTTCCAGATCTTTTCTTCATTAAAACTTAACCGGTCACTGGTAGATCAACGTCTGATGCCTTGATATTCGAACAAAAATTTCAACTGACGCATAGGGTGCGACAGATTTAATGAAAAATGTTGCTTTTTGCGATCGTTTATTTCTCCGAAACGCTTAGTTGGATTCCAATAAAAATTGGTCTTTTCTGTTCTGATACCGACATTCCGAAATTATATCTTCTGCCTAGTCAGTCATGTCTGGAAAAGACAAGATCACAAAAGCGTGTATCACGCATGGCAATTAACTGACTTATTTAAAAAACGAGGTATTTTTAATGATACGTACTATAAAAATACTATACTTGAATGTGCGTTGTGGTGCATTGGATATCGACTCGGGGAGCAGAGTTCGAATTATAGCTGAATTCATTGCATTCACTTACGCGCAAATATCCTTGGGAAAGGTATTAATCCGTCTATTCCTTCCAGTTATGGGTTAAATAACAGGACAGATTGGGTTCTATAGCCTTGGTCGGCAACCAGTCTACCGCAGAAAGCAATGGCAACCTACTGAGGGATAATCTTCTGCCCAGTCAGCCATGTCTCTTTCGAGACATGATCGCCCAAGTGTGTATCACGTATGGCACCTGACTGACTGACTATAAAAACGCATTGTAGAGCAGAAATTTTCGTGAAACAGTATGATGACAGGTTTGAAAAAATTAATATCACGTTTTGACGGCAAGAGACGCACAAGGAAACAGCAAGTGACTTACTTGCCAAGTTTGAATAAAAGTAAGGCGGAACGAGTCATATAAAGACAAAGAGGAATCCTAAAAGTGGAAAAATTATTTTATGAAAAGCCATAATTTATTAGTTTGTAAAGAAACTTGCAATCCTACCACAAAAAAATTAGTCTGCAAATCTTTCAAATATATTGCCGCCCTTTCTTGAAAAATCTAATCCAACAGTAAATGTATATTTTTGCAAGTTTATTTTGGCAATGAAATATAGAGACTGATGATTGCTAAAGATGTAGTGATAGTAAATCTTTTCGATGCACAGACAATTGACTGATTAGTGTAAATTCTTCCCTGAAATTTCTAAATCTGCTCTCAGCTCTTTTGTATCACTTATTATATTCCGTAGAAGTTTATACTGTATTTTAGGAGCGAGGTCCGATAAATTTCGTTTTATTTGATTTTTATTTTGTTACTTGCTGACACAATTTAATCTACGTTCTTGCAATGTTTATTACTAAAAGAACAAGAAACACAGAATGGTCTATATTATATTAATGTTGTTACTAAAATAATTAGAAGGGAGAGTGTAGCTCATACAATCGTCTTAGTATTGCCTCTTACATCAGTCATATGTGATGGTCACGCTTCGGAAACGATTGTTTTGCAAGGAATTCTTTATCCAGACCCGTTGATAAGCAGGTGTAGTTTGCACAGGATAGGACGAGGTGGATGGTAAGCATTTTGGTATGTACATTTTAAGGGTTTACATATCTTTGCTTAGAGTGGTATGATGGTTTTATAAATTGAGTCGTAGTACAGATGAGCAGTACTGAGATCTTTTGTTTTTTATGTTTTTACATGGATGGATGTATGGTGTAACGGTTATAGGCACGGAAACTAAAACCAGCGAACCGAGTTTGAATTCCGTTCGAATCCGTTTCATTCTCTTTACGGTAATGTACCCGGAAACAAATTCATCTTCCTCTAGCTATGGGTTAAATATCAAAGCAGACTTTACTCTCTTGTAGTAGGCGGTAACCAACCTAGGAGATGGAAGTGAAGTTGGAAGAGGGATAGGCCTCGTCAGGAAATTATTAACGCGTTATGAACAGACTTGACTGTTGACGTGTTATGAACACTTCCGAATGAAAAGACCTAAAGAGCCTTGTAAAGATGCCGGAAGAATGAGAAATCGAAACACTCCAACAGGATTATTAAAATCGGATAGAATAATTTGAAGAGTGCTGGAACAGTAAGAAACTTGCTGTTATTTAATCTCAATTTAAATCTACTAGTCAGTAGCGATTATGGAACTCTGAAAGTAGGGGTCATTTAGAGGGCCAAGATTTTTCTGAGGAGGAGTGGGGAAAATCAAGCAGTGTCTTCATTTTCATACTACACCACTAATATATACACAACTTAGGAATGAATTTGAGTATAAGTATTTTACTTCGCTAAATGAGAATGAATGAAAGAGATAACTGCCCAATAACAGTTGCAGAATATTCAGCATCTAACTTAAACATTTTTGCAGATTCTCCTGCTTCTTCGGTGTTGCTGTTTCTCTTTGACGAGCGTGTTTTATAATTAAAATATTTATCCATAATGCAGTGTTGGTTTATAGTTGTAGTGTTGTGTGTGTGTGTGTGTGTGTGTGTGTGTGTGTGTGTGTGTGTGTGTGTGTGTGTGTGTGCGCGCGCGCGCGCTATGTTTTGTAAAAAAATGTTTGGAAATATAACTGTTTATCCGTAATAATGTCGCAAAATGGCGTATGGTTTGCTCAATCTTTCGTTAAAAAAAAAGCATCATTTTGGTCTTCAGTAATGGCCACTATAAATAGGGAAAGAAAAGGTCTACATTGTTTTTCTACCAACCCCTTTTCATTGATTCTTTTACCAAATGTTGGCATTGCTAATAAATAAATAAATAAATAAATAAACGCAGAGGGAAATGTGCTGAAGATAAAATCTTATCAAAACCAGAGTGATCAGTTTCACAAATCTTTGAAGTTTATAAAGGCGGGGCAATCGAGGGGTTAGCCAACATTGGGTGGCTTAGCCTCTTCTGTCCCTTTTCCGTAGAATCGCCACTGATACTAGTTTCTGTTGGCGTGAAAAACTATATAACATTATAAAATACTAAGCGAAGTGCTACAATAGAGATTTGTTGTCACTTGATCTCCACTGATACTCATCCGTTATGAAATCTCAATGAGCGAATAATAATAATAATAATAATACGTAAAAGATGAGTTACCCAGCTAGAGTAGCTGATTTTACCATTAAATTACATAGACAAGGAGATTGCAATCACTAGGCATTTAGCACTCTATAAAAATAAAGTACCGAGAGCAAGCTAATTGTATCACAGGATAAAAAGAAAACACGAAAAAAATGTGGAAATGCAACAACAAAAATAAAAAGCTCCACAAATAACAAGAATCCCGGTGATAAGATCTGTCAAGCTTCGAAGAACTTATCGTTTTGGGCTTGACCCCGAAAAGAAGGACTCGAACGATTCTTCAAGTCCTTGAAAGGGAACAAACGTGCTTACCAGGGCAGACTGTACTTAAAATTGTAGCGGCAACTCTGAATGACTCAAAGGTTTCGACTTCTTACAACTGTTAATATGCAAAAGAATAGAGACGTGTTTTAATGAGCTTTCTTCTTACCCGCGATGTCTGGTCGTCAAGAGCAGTTATTTAGAGCAAGTACTTTTTATGATACGAAAGGTTGTCTGTTTTATTAAGGGTACTTTCTCGTGTATTCCTTTTGTGGTTGGGTAGTTGAATCTCTCAGGTGCGCGTGTGTTACTGTGAATGTGTGCGATAGCAAAGTATGTCAAAGAATTGAAGCTACAGTATATATATATATATATATATATATATATATATATATATATATATATATATATACAATCGTCAGTGCCGTATTCTTTATGTGCCAAATACATTTATAAAGAACTTAAGTTTAACACTGTTATGTTTCGAGTTTTAGTAAAGGCAAAATTCGAATTTCATTCTCAATAGTTTTACTTATAAACAAATGTTATAATAAACAAACCCTATATTTAACAGTAAAAATTGCACTTATGTCTAACCACTGACGTTTATATAATCTTCCCGTGCAGGTTAAATAAAAGGTTCAGATCAAAATTCCCTGAAGGTTATACAGACCGACAGAAACTGGAAGTAGCCCGGAGAAATAATAAATAATAATAACAACAAAGATGAGGACATTAGTCCGAATGTAAATTATGTAAACATTGTGTTTAATGAGTTATTACCGAAATTTACTCAAACATAATCTTCGTTCAAACTTATAAAATTCGGTGACTGAAATATTTACTTCGTTAGTGGATAGAATAACTTAAACTAAATAAAGGCGGGTGGAGTAATGATAATGTCAGTGGGCATCAGTAAGGAAATCTGAAATCTTGCTTAGGTATAGCAACCGTAGCCGAAATGAAAGTCGACTTTTATTTCCTGCCCGATCTCATCTGGTCGACTTTCAAAATAGAAGTTGACTTTTATTTCTTGCCCAGTCTGATCTGATTGACTTTTAAATTAGAAGTCGACTTTTATTTTCTGCCTAATCTGAAATTAGATTTTAAACATCCGTTTTATAAACGAATCCTTTGAATTCTTATTACATGGGACATTGGCAACAATAAACAATCGGTTTGTAGAAACAATTGCTTAAGAACATAATTAAATCTAATATTTAATCCTTTTTACACAAGTTTATTCAAAGATAACGACTGCTAATGGGAACGAAGCCGAATTCAAGTCTTCAAAAAACCTGACAATTTTTTTTAAAATTTTGCGACACTAATCGTTATGGATTTTTTGTTAAATATCTGTATAACAATAAAAGTCTAATTTTGTATGTCTGTGTGCAACTCGTCTTAAGTGGCAGAAACCGTGAAAATTTAGTAAGAACTATTTAGCTTCACCCAAAAGATTTTTCAAAGGCTAATTATATAGTATTATCTCTTATTCAGTACGTAACTAAAAAATTGGGATTTTACATATAACACATTAAAAGACCGCATTGTAGCGAATAATATTTTTCTCCATCAAAAGTGTCTCTCAAGAGGGATCCAACAAGTCTACTGTTTAGTATATTCTAATGTTAAACGCTTGAAACTGAAAATTAAAAAAACAAAAGGAGTATTATGATCTATTTTGATTTGATGAAATATAAAAATATATTAAATTTTGATTAGATCAAGCGTTGTTAACCATTATTAATGTTATGACTAGTATTTCTTCAATTTTAATTTCACTTCTTTTTCATTGCATTTACACATGACATCAATCATCAGCCATTATTATACAAGGTAGAAAAATAATGAAAATCAAGCTCGTATCCCTTCATTAATAGCAACAGAAGATTTTTCATTCCGAAAAAAATGAACCAGATAATGTTACTACTGTTAATAAAAGTAGTAGATGTCAGAAACGAAAGAAAAACTCTCAGATATTAGAGCGAAGGAGCGAACGGGATAATAAAGACTAACTAATGGTTAGAGTTGTCATTGCCACGTGCAGGTCCTTGTAGCTCAACATGTAAAGCAGATGGCCCAAATAATCAGGATAAATGAGTTTTCGAGTCTTACTGAGGGTTTATTCTTTATTTTTGAACTAATTTCTGGGCTCTCGGACACCAGTCGACTATTTGCAATGGCCATCTTTTGTCTTACATTTATGTAAAGTTGCTGTCTATTAGAATTTGAAAAGAAAAGAATGTAGAAAGCATATACATATACACACAAGTAATACTTGTAAGACCAATGTCTGCAGATATAGATAAGATTTACAGAGAGGTTAATATGTTTCTTAATTTCAAACATAAAAATTCACCCACCGAACATTTTCATCTTCCAGATAAGAAAAATACTGTATTTTCTGTGAGTTGAATACATGTATTGAAATCCGATAAGATGATAGAATAAGTGAAGAACAGATAGGAACAGTATCTTTAATTTAAAATGTTTCAGATTATTAAGTTTTTCAGATTTTTTTTACAACACACGATTTTTTTTTAAACAAATAGATACGTATACTTGAATGCTGATTGGGGGTTGATTCCATTGGCCTTGGTTCCATTGGTCATTACTATAATCTATTAAACAAAAACAAAAAAAAGGAAATTTATTGAAAAGTTCAGAAGAGTAACAGACTGCTATAACGATGATACATTTAGAGAACAAAATGAAGTGCATGATCGTGTGAGAGCGGTTTAGACTTTTGTTCATATCTATCTACTAGATTCCCTGATAAAGTCGTTGTGGAAGGACATGTCTCTCGTATATCAATATCACTAAGCACCTGCAATAGATACGTAAAAATCGAACTCCAAATAATAATTCATGAAGCTATACCATGACATCTATTTTTTGAAATGTATTTATAGCTAACTAGTAACAATAAAAATTGGAGAGCTGAATCTGAATTTCTATCTTGTTCATTATACTCACTTATGTTCAAATAACGTTAGGGAGGAATTCATTTCCTACTCCCAAGCTATGGGTTAAATAGTAGGACTTGTATCTGTACATGCCATCGTTATTCATGGAAAATTGTAAAATCTTTATATATTGCTAGAAATTGGCAAAGCAATGACTCCTTTACATTTATAAAACATTATAAAACCCGTTTTCGGTTCTGCTCGATGAAAATGAGTTTGTTTTTTTGGGTTTTTTTTTTCAGATTTTACTACACCTTTTATCCACATCTAAAATTCTAATCCTTTCACTATCTGGTTGATTTTAACAAATCGAATAAAGACAACAATTTTCATTCACTGGTGCCATATCTGGTCAGATGCCCCTGCTATTCACCTAGAGGTCCTTGACAAAATCCAACAAAGAATTTGTCATGTGATCAATCACGACCTGGTAGCTCAGATGCAGTCACTTTCTCATGTGGCTTCCCTGTGTCTCTTCTACAAATACTTTCACGGTTTCTGCCCCGATGAACTTAGCTCACTGGTACCCCCTATGTATGAATTTACTCGAGCCACAAGATTAGCAACTAGGTCCCACCCTTTTACTGTGAAACCAATAAAATGTAAACGCAAATTCTACTCCTCCAGGTTATTTTCTCGCACTTCCCGCCTGTGGAATTCCCTTCGTCCATTTACTTGCTTCCTCGACAACTACAATCTCCAAGAATTTAAATGTAAAGTCAATAGTCATCTCCTATCTCATGTATTTTCTCTCTCATGCTCTCTCCATTCACTCAACTCTCGTCAATATTCTCTTACCCACTTCCTGACAACCCCTATAACCTGTCACTCTTTCTCATAACTTTCCTCCTATGTAACCCCCTGCGCACCAGTGGCAGTAAACTGCCTTGCTTGGGGCTATATGATTATAAAAAAAAATACCAATATTAACACCTTCAAAACGGAACCTTTTTGCACCGCCCATTAGATGCTTACCGCCCATTAAAGTGACTCACTGCGCTTGTCTCCGACTAACTTTTCCACTGACAGATTGGAAAGTGAAAATATTATACTGAATCAATTGTTTGGTCTGCTGCTTGCAAAGTCCGTTCACTATGTCGTGCTACATATTTTTTTTTTTTCGCCGGAATTCATGTTATATATTTAAAAATCTCGAGTGAGCCCGTGCCGTCAAAAACGATGGCAAACTATTTATATCGATATGCTGTTTAAAATGATGGAAACAAACAAATTGATGTACTTACTATTGAGTATCTTACATTAAGACATAAGAAAATAATCCAAAGGACAGAAGGGAAATATGTATACATGAAATGATTTGTTTGAACATTATTTTTTATCTATACTCATATTTAAGTTGATATTCTGTTTTTTATTAAACAGTATTATATACGTATATCTACTGGCCTGACTATTTACGATAATTTTTTATTACGAAAATGTGTGTCATTCGAACCTGCGACACCCATCCGCATAATGGAAGCTACCATTTGATCTGACAACGTCTTAGACCGCTCAACCACGAATGACCTCCAGTCTAAACGAGGTTTTAATCAAGCCTATATTTCAAATCATTTCAAATTGTCGGTTGTTGATAACCGAGTTTCGTTAATCTTCGTTAATTTCCGTAATATATATATATATATATATATATATATAAATTCACAAAGGTCTTTATTATAATGGAAAGGATTATTAGTTCATGTGATGAATATTGCTGCCACATCTGGCCTTTGTACTTTTGGCATGTATTTAGAGATTCTTGATAAAATCCTAAAAAAACAAATCTGCAATGTTATTATTTCTGACCAGTCATTTCAGCTTTAGTCACTTTCCCACCGTCGTAACGTAGTTTCCCTGCTCCTTTTCCCTAAATATTTTGATGGTAAATATCATGACGCTATTTCCTCTATGTTATGTGGTCTTTATTAATTTAAGCGCAGTACTATATTGGCGGAAAGGTTTCATCATTTTACTGTTAAAATTTCTAGATATCACCGTAAGTTCTATGCAAACAGTTTCTTTTCTCTCGCATTTCTCTCTTGCTGAAATCTCTTTTGGTTTGCTTTGCGGTCAACTTTGATCGGCGAAAATTAAAAGCAATGTCAATCGTGATCTTGTTTTCTTAATTCCTGTGCTTTTATTCTCTCGCACTCAGTAACACCTTACATCTTAGTGGCTCTATTTCCTTGCAAGGGGTAAAATAATTTTAAAAAATCATGACCAATGTACCAAATTATTTATGGTGACCATTATTAGTTTACTGTGTTCCCTCTTCATTGAGTTTCTCGATGCACTGAATCGAGGCAATAGTAAATTATACTGAAAGAAAACTCCGTAGGGCAACGCTTTGTTGCTCATTATCGGTGTTACTGATTCAAATACACTGAAGGATTTCCTCTTCTGAACTTGCTGAATGCAATGCTTAATTTAGAAAAAACAATCACGTGTCGAAGAGTGATGATTAACAAGTTACTATATTATATGACTATTAATGTAGAGAGTTCACTTGCGGTCCTATACTCAACAGATATTTACAGATGTTTGTGATAACGCGTTGATCCGGAAACAAAATTGTTGTGGGATTGTAATAATCTAAACTTAACTCATATATCTTCTTCTATGTGCCTTGTCCCTTCAGGACGTAGGCGATCATGGCTTTCCACTTCTCCCTATCCCTAATGGCTCCCAGCACAATTTCCACTGCTACACCGCGCAAACCCCTTTCCGCCATCCACCGCACAGGTCACTCAAGTACGTCACACGCTGTTTTCCCTTGTCTCTCCTTCCTTCTATCTGACCTGTTAGTATCAAGTTCTCCAAGCCCTCCTTCCTCATTACATAGTCCAGAAACTTCAACTGTCTCTTCCTGATGCTCAGTATCAATTTCCTCTTCGTTTCCATCCTTTCCAAAACCTAATCATTGCTCACGTGCTCTATCCATGATATCCGCTGCATCCTTCTGTAGAACTTCATTTCAATTGCTTCAAGTTTTTCTTTTATCTTTGATGACATTGTCCAGCATTCACTGCCATATTGAAGAACTGACATCACATGACCAATACTCTCTTCTTTGTTTCTAGTGAAATTTTCCTGTTTCTTAATACTCTACTGAGCTTCTGGAATGCTTCCTTCGCCATGCCAATTCTCCTTCGGATTTCTGTGTCGCACCTTCCGTCTTCTGTTAGAACACTTCCCAGGTATTTAAATTTTTGTACCTGCTTGATTTTAGTATTCCCTACCTGTATTTGGCCTTTTGGGCTGCTGCTCTTTTTCTTTTTTTTTTTTTTTTTCTGATGACGATCCATAATAGTCAATCGTTAACAAGCTCTTCTTTCACACACTTGTTATTAGAACATGTTGAGTAACCAACTTATGTCTGATTTTACAAGATAAAGTTAGCCATATTTCTTCTTCCTGCGTGCCGTGTTCTTTCAGGACGTAGGCGATCATGGGCTTCCACTTGGCTCTGTCTCTTGTCGCTCTCAATATTTTTTTCTCATGGTATCTCTTCTAAGCCCCACTCCACGATCCACTTGCTCAGACCTAATAAGTACGTCCCGCGCTGCTTTACATGCCTAAAAAAAATGATGGCAAACTTATTTCTGACGCTATCAATAACTGAGTAAGTTCGATCCGCACTGGTTGTTCTTTTGTAACTTGTGCCAGACTAGATTAAACCCAATAAAATATTTTACATCATTTCTAATTTTTGTCTTCTTCTATGGAAGTTTTTTCACACACACACACACACACATACATACATATATATATATATATATATATGAAATCCGACAACTGTCCGGTCGGGAATAATGCGTAAAAATCAACTGTTGTTCTTCGAGCCTCAGCTTTGGTTTCCGCCGATAAAGAATGTGTCAGTTAGATAACTAATCCGGGTCGGGCGCGTCGGCGAGTGTGAAGCCATAACAAAAGGACGGGATGTCTAGCGTCACCTCCCACTGAGCATACAGCAAGGCGGAGTCCATTCTTTGCGGAAACTGATGGGCAGTCAAAACAGTGCGGCATCAAACGTTGTAGATGAGTGGATTGATGGCTCTACATGGGGCAGGTAGGCGTGGATGAAGAAGAAATGCCGAAATTCAGCTCAACATAAACATGGACCGACATAAGTTTTTCTGGTCAATGTTAAAATAATGAAACGTTCGTTCATAAACAGGGGAATAGTGGTACGTCTACGGTAGAGCATTAGAGTGAATGTCTGTCATGATCCTGGATTTGTCGTTTACTCTCCACGCCATAATTCTCACATTCCTAATCAGATTAAGCAAAACGTCATTTATATAGAGAGTGACGTGAATTAATAAATATACATATGATGGTGCACATACGTATAGTATTATTATTCAGTTGTTAATTAAAACAGTGTTTGGAACAGAGCTGTATTATATATATATATATATATATATATATATATATATATATATATATATGTGTGTGTGTGTGTGTATTAATAGATCTACATATTATCTTACATTTCTCTCTCTCTCTCTCTCTCTCTCTATATATATATATATATATATATATATATATGAAGTCTTTCTTAATCTGGGTATGGGAGGAGAGAGAAAGAGAGATTGAGAATTATGGAGTAGAGATGCCCAAATCTAAGTTCTTTGACTATGCGCACACACACACACACACACACACACACACACACACATACATATATATATATATATATATATATATATATACAAGTTTGATTAGTACAAATAAAATGCGTCACTTACCTGATTGATATTATATTCAGTACCTTAACTCCAGAATTTAGAGACGGACATTTTGTAATTGTTAGGTCCACTCATCAGGAGGTATCAACAATTTAAAACAAGGAATGTGTCGTGAATAATTACTCACGGTGGTCAACTTGTGCCCTTTATGTAATAAATCTAGAAAAAATATATATATTGAATTTTATGCATCATAATCAGAGTAACGGTTAACCTTGATAATTTTATTAGATTAGATGCATATTGTGCTACACAAGGAAAATAGCTAATGATCTATTTTATTCAGTGTAGGCATAGCCTATCTAGCCTACGTCCCTAGTTAAAAACATAATTTATTTATGCCCTATTTATTGTTGTTAGGTTGATATTGTGGGTGTGGGTGTAGGTGTGTGTAGGTGTATGGGTATCTGTGTATGTAGGTGAGTGGGTGTATGTATCGAATGTCGCGGTTATTTCCCTTTTTACATTATTTTCGTATCTCTTTATTCCTTCGGTATTTATTGGCCTCCCCACAGAGACTGAATGTGCCACAAGGCCATTTTTATGGTGGGAATTTCGAGCTCTTATGTCTCTTTTCTCCCCTCCCTATTCTTCTTTCATATTTTTTTTTCTTTTCCGGCGCTGAGTGTCGTCCGGCAGTGAAAAAACCTGCCTCCCACTTTATAGCGGAAACTATCGTTTAATCCAGCATACATCACCCGCTCGGCCACGAAGGGCTTCGAAGTTAGCAATACTCTATTTTTACATTATTTAAAGAAGCAAATACATTTTACTCAGATTAGTTTTTTCGAGAGTCCATAGAAATGTTTACTATATTTACCAAATACCGATCCCAGTCAGTGGACTTCAATTTCTCGAAAGCGCAGGCTGATAGTTTAATAAATCAATAAAAAATGGGACGTCTATTTCAAATAAGAAGTGTCCATTTGAATAAAGTTTGAAGTAATAAAAATCTTGAATTAAAAATGAATTCATTAATTCTTCATATATACATGCATAGAAACACACAATCATACACACATTAATACACACAAACACACACATACACACACAAATGCATATATATATATATATATATATATATATATATATTGTATAGATAAACGATAACATATGATGTAAGCAAATGCTTACTTCAATGAATATACACTAACAATTATATATAAATGCGTGCATGCATGCAGCGTGCCTACAGGAGTGTGTGCGAGTATATACTATATATATATATATATATATATATATATATATATATATATATAATAAACAAAGAAAGCATTCTATAAACCCAACTAACCATAATTAATAACCGAAAATATATTAAAACTTTACTAAAATAGCTTACCATTTAAACATCAGCTTTACGGAAACAGCTTACCATATACATATGAGTTTATTAATATTAAAGCACAGACATAAGTGTACATATTCCTGCATACGCGCCTTTATATATATCTGCGCACGTGCGTGCGTGCGTGAATGTACATGTGTGTGTATGCATGAGCTTATAAATACAAACATATGCACATGAATTCAAACAGTAATAAATAAATATTTAACTATAAATCTAACCTCCTACAATAAATACTTACAATACCTATGATACCACCAAAAACTAAATAAGAAACGTCTAGCAAAAATATATAAACATGTGTGTGAAGGTGTGTATATATGTATATATGTGCATGTATATATGCTTTTATATATATATATATATATATATATATATATATATATATATATATGTGTGTGTGTGTGTGTGTGTGTGTGTGTGTGTGTGTGTGTGTTTATGTGTGTGTGTGTGTGCGCTCTGTCGCGCGTGTGTATACATAAATATATAAGTATTTATCATTTGAGCATTAATATCGTTAATATCAAACATATAAAGAATACTTATAACTTTATATCAATTATTTTATGTAAAAAAAAACGAAATACAAACTCCCTAACAAAATAAAAAAAAGCTAGAACGCTTAAGAATTAAAAACGCTAACTTGTCTAGAGAAATGTAATAATTCAACAGCAAATAGCAACTATCGAAAGAAAAGAGGAAAAGGGGGTCAAAAGAGAGAAAGCTAAAGCGCGATCGAAGAAAAAGACAAATGATCACGACACCCTACACGTACGCATATTCACGCAGACGAGAGCACACGTTCGAATGTACATCTGCAAAGACAGGTGGATGGCTACACGCCTGCATATATATATATATATATATATATATATATATATATATATATATATATATATATAGTATATACTCGCACACACTCCTGTAGGCACGCTGCATGCATGCACGCATTTATATATAATTGTTAGTGTATATTCATTGAAGTAAGCATTTGCTTACATCATATGTTATCGTTTATATATATATATATATATATATATATATATATATATTCTACGTCTAAAGCACGACTCTGAGTTTCATGCACTACGAAATCATCAGGTGGATATGAACTGACCGTTTTTAGATTTTACTTTTTTAAATTTAAATCTAAAAATTAAAATGTTGGATTCATTTTTTTTAAATTCAAATCTAGAAACGATCCCTTCATAATGTGCACCTGATAACTGCGTAGTGCTTTAATGCTTTAGACGTAGGTTGATATATTTATTAATATATATTTAATGGCTCTGTTATATTCCATTGAGCACGGTTTTGTTATATCGGTGTGTACCTGTGTGTATACACATATATAACTTATGCATGTATATACATTGTATACATATTTACATCCATACTCTCTCTATCTCTCTCTCTCACTCTCTCTCTCACACACACACATATATGTATATATATATATATATATATATATATATATATCGCCAAATTTGCTGTTACAATTAAGAGGAGAGATCAAAAGATGTTTTTATGTAATTTTTAAAATCTTTTTTTAGAATATTCGAAATTTTGGTTAAAAATCTTGTTTTCTGCGTTAACAGGAAAGTATGCGTTATATGAGCATCTTTTTTTCAATGAAATACACATTGATTTGAAAATTCACATAAAAATCAGAAAATTATCGGATTTGAATGAAATTATTTTAGATGCGTTTTTTTTTTATATCTTGGTAAAAGTATTTTTGTTTTACAACTGTTATTTACATTCATTAAATTTCGAAAAATTCTTTTTTGTAACGTTTAATGTATATGTTAGTTATAACAAGACCTCCGAATATTTAAATCAGTTTTTGCTTCTTTTTTTTCTTATGACACCCAGGGACAGAAAAATTTGCTCTTAGACGTAAAATAAAATAAAAATCATAAAACTAAAATATTATTTAAATGGAAAAATTCTTTATTGCTTTATGAATAAAATATATTATAGACTAATAATCAGTAAAATAATTCATTTCAGTCAATGTAAATTCAGTTTGAAATACATTAATGTATTTTGCTTATTACAACTATTAAATCTAATATATTAATTTATAATTTTTAAAATCATTTCACACCAAGCAAGGCCAGAAAGCTACTATGACGCAAGGAGGGTTACTTAGTATTAGAGAATATGAGAATATGAGAATATGAGAATATGAGAAAAATGTTCTATTACGAAAAGAAAACAAAAACAAGAATTAAGAAAAATATTTAAGTTAAGTGTATGTTTTTCTAATTTTTTAAATAAAACTAAAATAAAAGCTTCAAGGAAGATTTTTCATATTTAAAATGCATTTTAAACGTTTGGCACCGCTTTTTTACTTACCTACATATATATATGTGTGTTGTGGTACAGTGGATATCGGCTCGGAACGAGAAACCGGAGAGCCGACTTCGAATTCCAGCTGAATCCATTGTATTCACTTACGCGCAAATACCCTTGGGAAAGGTATTAATCCGTCTCTTCCTTCCAGTTATGGGTTAAATAGCAGGACAGATTGGGTTCTGTAGCCTTGGTCGGCAACCAGTCTACCGCAGAAAGCAATGGCAACCTACTGCGGGATAATCTTCTGCCCAGTCAGTCATGTCTCTTTCGAGACATGATCGCCCAAGCGTGTATCACGTATGGCACCTAAACTGACTGACATATATATATATTGTTTTGAGAATATCAATGATATATTTTTTAGATACATGTAAAATTTAAACCATAGATAGAGGGAGCTGTCCAATTTTTATTTCTGAGATGCTATCCATTACAGTACCATCCTGTCCTTTTACAATTAAAAAATTACGGATATATTTAACTGTTCGAGGTTTTTTAATACAACACAATTACAAAAGTTCTATCGATTTATCTGCGAAGTAAAATTACTTTAAAACATAATGATAAAGCGTTGGGTTAATACAAGAAAGGCAGACGATGTTAAAACCTAACTCATCATAGCTATTTTCTATTGTGAATTAATTTTATTTTATATTTTGAATATAAACCCTCATCATTAAGCCACAAAAAAGTATTAAAAATGGATGGAATTAAAGAAGATAGAAGATGGCAATTGACGTTGCATTTAACGTTGAAAGGGTGGGACTTACATGTCAATCTAGTCGCACATTTAAATTCACGTGGACGGAGCACCAGAGAAAAAAGATGACCAAGCAGTTGCCATAAAAATATCTATAAAAAGGGCAAAAGGGAAACCAAGACACGTCTGCAAGAAACTGACAAGTCGAGATGCAAAGATGTCCTTCTTTGAGTTTGTGCTAAAATTTCTTATTGTCGGAGACAGTCATTGATAATATAAGTTATGCAAATGATATTGGGCTGATACCAGACAAAGAGAAAACTGCAGAAACTAAGGCTTACAAAGGAAAGCAATATGAAAGAACTAATTATCAATTGTTTGTAAACAGAATATGTGGTTGGGAGTAATATGGGCACAGCCATAAATGCAAGCTGCAAATTGGAGGCATCAAAATCAAGCAAGCACAGAAATTGACTGGCAGAACAAGGAATAAGAGAGATAGAAAAAGACAAACATTACTAAAAACTACAATCTTCAAGCACTGGCGGAGAGTCACGATCGCACATGTCTTGATGGGAAACGGTACATGAAAGAAAAATGGAAGACATATAACAGAAAATGGAAAGTGTGACAGAGAAATCCAAAGTATTATTTTCGTGAAATGTTCGATATCCCATAAAGTGGGTTTTAATCCACACTTATTGTTCTACTGCCCTGGAATATATTTAAACTTATTTATAAATGGAACTTTGTTTGTGTGTGTCCGTTACCTATAGACTCCGAAACGGGTGAACCGATTTTCTTGAAAATTTACACAGTTTTACTATAAGCATCTGCGAGTGTTCTTAGCTTGGTTTTGTGTCGAGGTACCCCCGATAAATATCGAAAATCGATAATCGAAAAAATCGGGTTATAGAAGGAGTGGTCTGATTTTAATCAAATTTGATACACTCATAGACAAAGGCATAAGAAACGATATTCAGAAGTTTCAAGGTTGCAGCTCTTACAATAGTGCAGAAAATCGATTATATATATATATATATATATATATATATATATATATATAAGGCAAGATGTTTGTGTGTGTGTCTGTTTATCTGCCTGTTTGTATTTTTTCAGCCTTTTTATTTTAGTTTTTGCTTCGGGTTTGGTTCTAAGTAGTTTTAGTTCTTAGTCTCAGCCATGATACCATTTACTCAGAGGACTTACTTAGCCTTCAAAATTCAGTTTACGACCAAAAGATTTATTTGATCTCGATACCAGGAAATCAAATTTTGACTTACATCTATTCATTTTTCTTTTTCTTTTTTTACGGTTTCGCTTTAAACAGCTATTGCTTTTTAGTCTTTCGTGCCAAAGAATCTGAGCTCCAGGACCATGGATTAGTTTTAAAACTTTCATTATACCCGAGCAACGCTGGGCTATACTGCTAGTAGATAGATAGATAGATAGATAGATAGATAGATAATGAAAAACTCACAGATAGAATTGGTTTGCATTGAGCTTTCTATTGGATCAGTTTTACTATTTTAACGATATTACTAGGATCCTCCTGGATTATTTACCAACCTTATCCCGAATTTTACCAATCCTTCCTGGATTTTTACCGCCCTATATATATACCCTTGCCATATCTGGTTGAATGTTCCTGCTATTCACCTCGGGGTGTTCAACAAAATTCAAAGGAAGATCTACAATGTAATCGATTTTGATTAAGCAGCTCTACTTCAACCATTTTCTCCCTGTCGAGATACAGTTTATCTTTGCCTTTTTTACAAATATTTTCATGTCTTTTGTTAAGACGAGCTTATATCCCTGGTGCCCACTCTACTCGAATCTACTCGAGCTACTAAGCACGTAACTATTCTATCGGTTTTTTCTCTTGCACATCCCGCCTTTGGAACCCACTTCCGTACACTTGCTTCCCTGATAGCTACAATAAGTGCAACGTCAATTGCCATCTTTTATCCCTTTGATCCCAATCCTTCACTACTGTTTACTCTCGCCTCGATCAAAGATCTGCCGAGGCTGACAAAGCAAGAGCTTGAAAAGGACCCCCAATCCGTGATGGATTGGGGTAAGAAGTGGCTCGTGAATTTTAATGCTTCTAAAACGAAACTGCTATCTATTAACCATCACAAACAGTCACTCCTGCTCCTCCATTAGCATGGATTAGTCTCCCTGAAAGTAAAACACTTCGCCTCCTCGGGTTAACTCTCACAACAGACTTCAAGTGGAATGACTACATAGACTCCATAGCTAAATCCGCTGCTAAGAAGGTCGGTTCTCTGTGCAGGGTCACGAAGTTTATTCCCGGCTGAAACAATCCTGCACATATAATATACCATCCGCCCGTGCATTGAATACTGCTGCCATATTTGATCGGGTGCTCCTGCTATCCACGTAGGGGTCCTTGACAAAATTCAACGGAGAATCTGCAATGTGATTGATCCCGACTTGGCAGCTCGGATACAGTCACTTTCTCACCGGCGCAGTGTGGCTTCTCTGTGTCTCTTTTGCAAATATTTCCACGGCTTCTGCTCAGATGGACTTAGCTCACTGGTGCCTCCTATTTACAAATTTACTATCACAAGATTAGCAACTAGGTCTCACCCTTTTACTGTGAAACCAATAAGATGTAAACACAAATTCTACTCCAGCAACTTATTTTTCGCACTTCCCACCTGCGGAATTCCCTTACATTTACTTGCTTCGCCGACAGCCACAATCTCCAAGAGTTTAAATGTAAAGTCAATAGCCATCTCCTATCTTACTAACTTGCATTCTCTCTCTCATGCTCTCATCTTATTTCTGCAGTATTCTCATCCCTATCCTACCCGCTTCCTGACACCCCCTTTATTCTGTCACTCCTTCTCATAACTTTCCTCCTATGTAACCGCCTGCACAACAGTGGCTTGGGGCGATACGATTATAAAAATGAAAAAAAAAATAGATAGATAGATAGATAGATAGATAGATAGATAGATAGATAGATAGATAGATAGATATGAACAGACTACGATAGATAGATAGATAGATAGATAGATAGATAGATAGATAGATAGATAGATATGAAAGGAGTGAGAAAAGAGGCGGAAATCAAGGATGTGTCCTCTTACTAGATTTATTTAACCTTTGCAATGAGGCAATATTAAGAGAACTAGAACTCTTAGTAGGATTTATTACTGGTGGACACAATAATAACATATGCAGATGACACCGTGTTGATAACAAACACAAAAACTGTGGGAACTCCTTGACAAGGGAGAAAGCGAGAAGAAGAGATTAACAATTAATTGTAAGAAGACAAAATGTCTGTTTTTTAGCAAGCGGAACAAATGCGAGTTACGAAATGGGCACATCAACATCAGGTACCTACAGAAATGTAAATATCGGAGTAGTTTATTTTAACAAATTATGGATAATGTGATACTGAAAAGAGCGTTGAAATAGCCGAAAATGCCTTCCCAAATCTAAGCAAAATATTAAGAGTCAGAAAAAAATCTTTGTTACAAACAAAAAAGAGCTTTGAGCATCTATATAACATAATTCCTCCAGTATGACAATAGATGTCGGACACATTCCTCACAAATGAAAAATTTCAGGCAACAGAAAGGCAGTCATGCAGAAGAGTGTTGGCAATATCACGGACAAAACATGTGACCAACGAAGAAGTTTTAAGGAAAGCGGAAAACAATAAAGACACTTGTATTTCAAATCAGAAAGAGACATTTGAAGTTTCTGTGACATTTAACAAAGAAAGACGGCCTGGAGAATTTGACACATAGATAACATTTTGAAGGTAGGAAGGGCAGATTGATTGATTGATTGATTGATTGATTCGTTTTCTACGGTCTGTCAACTTTTTTAAGGTTATTTAAAGAAATAACATAAATTTAGATTGTATTTCTTTTGGAAATAATAAAGATTTAGCGATACAAATCTTAGTTATTAACCCATAGTTGTAGGAGGATAGGTAGATTCATAATTATTCCAAGGGTATTTGCGAACCCAGCAGGAATTGTAACTCGGCTCTCTGATTAATAATAATCCATTGCCTCGCCCATATATCTACGGTTACAACACCTGGTATTCCTAAGAGGTCACCAAATTAACTACTGGCCAGACTCAACGTTACTTCAGTGTAATGTGGCCGTAAACACTAGGAACAACAGAGTAAACAATAAGTAACATGCCTAACAAAACTTGTAAACGAATAGAACAGGAACTTGAGGGAATAATAACGATACAAATATTACCTAAAAGGATACAAAGGATAGGAAGTTATGAAGAACCATGATCGCACACTTTCTGAAGGAACACAAGGTTTACTGAGGATTTTGTCTTTAAAATTACTCATGTCTTTTTATCTTTGTTTTGTTTCGATGTTGCTTTGGGACTAACGTTTCTATCTTTGTTATTATTTAATGATTATTTTGGACCAAAATTCTCATCTTTTTCGTTTCAGTGACAAAGTAGTTGTCACTGAAAAGATTAATGAACGCTTTCTAACACGACGAAAAACCGAACATGTTAGCAGAGATTAAAGTTTCTAAATTGTTTAAGTAAAATAAAGTGGCCTTCTAGTTTTCGATAATTGAGTAGGCATAAGCTTCCATTTAACTCTCATCAACGAGATTAGACAACAGTAAGTGGTTCCAAATCAGTTGTCCGTTTAGGGAGAAACGGTTAAGTTTGACCTTGCTGGCCATTTTCACTTCGATGAAAAAATAAAAAACAGAAACTACGAAGATATATTTTCTTTTTAAATTTTTATTGTTCACGTAGGTAAAATAAAGAGCGTAGATATTTTATAAGTTGTTTTAACAATCGTTATTTTTTATTTTATATATTTATTTAAACGGAGATCCTGAATGATAGTTTTCTTTCATTTTCGTTTTACATTTTCTTCATTTTCATTCGTAACTATTCCTTGTCATCTTCTACTCATGTGAACTGTTCTTCATACCCTTAACTTCTTTTTCCTTCTAATATTCCTTCCCCGTTCATTTTCTTCTCCCTCTCCTAATCCTTCTTCTCACGCTTTCACTTCCTCCTTCTATTTCCTCTTCTTTCCTGGCTTATCACTGGACAGTCTTTTCCTTCAATTTTCTCAGTATTCTCCTTTTTCTCCTCCTGCAGTTCGTGACCAAACTTTTTCTTTAACTTTCACGTAATTTATCAAGCCAGCACTTCGCCTCAAAATAGCGGGCTTTTAGAATTTTTAACCGGGTGTCTGCACCAGAATTAAAATAATCGAGACCATTGTATGCATTATCAGTAATTTTATCAGTTAAAACGACGGAAATTCCTTTCAATAATGGATTCTGTCACCAACTTCTCTTGGCCTTTCTCTGTTTGACTCTCTTCTTCTTCTTCTTCTTCTTCTTCTTCATTTTTTTTTTTTACTTTTTTATTTCTGCTTCTCCTCGTTTTGTCTATTCGTTTATTTCTTATAGTTTTAATTTCTTTGTTTTTCCAATTTTCTCATCTATATTTTTTTTGTATATTTGCCCTTTTCTTTTTCAATCATTATCTCTCTCTTTCTCTTTTCATTTCTTTTTATATTTTCCTTCCTCTCGTTATTACGAGAATATTTCCTTGTCTTCTATTTTTTTTCATCCTCATTCTTTCCTTTATTATCATCATCCACATTATTCTTCATAAATGTTCTTCGCTTAAAAATAATTGCCATTCAATCTTTCTTGTTTTCTTCTTCTCCTTCTTCTTTTCATCTTCTATCTTTGTATTTCGTTCTTGTTTCTTCTTCACCCCTATGATGGTATTATTTCAATTTAATTAATTCCACTTTGCTAAAGACAAGAAAGAAAGAAAGAAAGAAAGACAATTCTTGAAAGACAGCAAAGAAGGAAAGCAAAAATGTTATTACTTTTATTAGTTGAATCATCATTTTTCGTATATCATTATTATCATTATTTAGATTCTGTAGTAGAAAGTCTTTTAAATAATAAACGATGTCTTTGCCCTTTCTCATAATTATACGATTTTATCCTTATTTGAAAATAGAAAAAAAAAAGACAAAGACAAAAAGTTAGTGGGCCAAATGTGAGGAGCAGTTGTCTGGTAATGGTAATGGTAATTTCGGCGTAGACAAAATCACAGAAATAATAAATTAAATCTAAAACAGCGGTGAAATCCCGGAAGACCTAACCAGATTTATTTTCATAGAATCCAGCTGCAAACGAATGTGAACTCGACCGAACAATCAGCCTAATGGGTCACGTAACAAAACTCATCATCCGAATTCTAAGGAATAGAGCTCGCATCAGAATTAAACTAAGAATAGGACAAGAACAATACGATTTCATCATGGTCACTGGAACAAGGAACGCAATATTTCTACTCAGAGTGTTATCACAAAGGGCAATGCAAATGCAGAAGGACGTGTACCTGTGTTTCATAGACTTTACAAAGGCATTGAACAAAGTACGCTAAAAGACTTGATAGAGAGGCTTGGCAACTTGAACATATTCGGGAAATACATTAAAGTAATCTGTATTGGCAGCAAACTGTATGCTGGCAGGAAACGAGTCCAGCAGATATACAAAGATAGAAAGAGTAAGACAAGAATGTGTCTTCTCACCAGATGTATTCAAATTATACAGTGAAACAATTCTGAGACCCCAGAAGTCCTGCAAGGATTCATCATTGGCGGCTGCAATTTGAACAATATAAGATACACAGATAATATAGTGCTGATAACAGACACGAAAAGGAAACTACAAAAACGCCTACAGAAAGTACTTAAAGGAATTGAAAAGAAAGGACTACATACCAACTACACGAAAATGAATACATGATGATGTAGATAAACCCCATACCCATCAGAGCAGTGTTAAATGTTGAAACCGAAAGTTTTATTTTTGATGCACAGGACCAATTCTTGCTAACTAGAAAATACTAAGCACACATGTTGAAAAATCTGGCTAACAAGAAAATATGTAATAAATATCAAGAAACAATTGACCACCTTGTAACAAGTTACACATTGTTATGACCCACTGACTATAAATCTCAGCATGATAAAATCAACTAATATCTTCAGTAGAAAATTTACACCTTTAATGAGAAGGAAGCTGCAAGGAACTGGCATGTACATCACCCAGACCCGGTTACAGAGATGAGAACCATTACCAACTTTAGAGGACGTTACAGTGTCTAACTTTCCATTCTCTGTTAGAATACTTCCTAGGTTTTTAAATTTCTGTACTTGCTTGATTTTATTATCCCCGACTTGTACTTGGTATTTTGGGCTCATCTTTTTACTGATAAACGGTGATTTGTTACTTTTTCACATTTATCTAATCCAAAATCCATGCCGATGTCATCACTGAAGTATTTTATAGTAATGAGGGTCCCCTTCAAGTCAATGTCGGCTTTAGCATAGAGTTTGATATAATCCAAGTAGAGTAGTTGATTAAAGACTTTCTTTTTTTACTTTGTATCCATAGTTATTAATGTTTAGTTCATGTAAAAGGGGCACAGATAGAACAGAAGAAGTAACAGAGAGTATGACTGAAAATTTCCTCGTCGGATATTCAAACAATTGCAAGTGTCAGTACCTTTGATGTGATTTAGGCATAATGTAGTTTTTCACAGTTTCATGCTATATTTAAAGAAATTTACTATCACCGAGGAAACTTTGTGCATTTTCAAAGCCTCAAGGATCCAAAAGTGTGGCCCAATCTAAAAGATTTATACGTGGAGGACAGGCATGTTATTAACCTATAATGTTTTTTAATCATTTGTTTCGACCATTTTTGGTAGGAGATGTGTAATACCTTCAGTGATCCATTCTGGTAATTCATTGGAGTTAGTAATTAGCATTGACAAAGTTTGCACAAGATTTTTATGGATTTCTTAGAGATAATAGGACTAAAAATTGGGTCATTTCCTAGGGATTTCCACTTTTGGAATTTCGTTAGAGGTTGCCTAACATTATTATTGGTTATATTTTTCCGTTCAAGAACGGATTTACTTTCTTCTCAAGCACCTCTTGCCTATGGAAAAAAGTTTATACAGCATTCTTTCTTTTTCTTGTTTGATGATTTCTGCATTGGGATTACATACCTTTTGGGTTGCTACAAATATTCTTCCAAAATCTTTGCACTTCTTCAATAGATAGTGACTTTTTCACTTATATAACTGCTTTTCCAAGTTTCCTGTAAAACCTCTTGAGGTCTATTTGGAATATCTTATTTTATCAAGAGAGTCTACAAGTGTTTTCATATCGTTTTGTTCTCTGTACCTGTAATTGCCGTTTCTGTTTAAGTATTTCCTTGATTCGTGGAATTTCATTTAATTCTTTAATTTTATATTTCCGCTTGATCTTCCTACTTTTCCTTGTTGAAATATTTGAATTTCTTGAAATCTCATCTAGTATCGATAACTCATATCTGATCTCCTTAATTTTTCGCTTTAATTTTGCCTTTTAAGCGGGATCTTTTGATCTGTTAATTTTGTATTTTTCTTGATATTAAAATTTTCCGTAGCTGCCAAAGCTGTTGAATATATGACATTATTCATTTTTGTGATGTTTTCTAGTTATTATTATTATGTCATTTTTCATCATATTTCAATTTCTGCTTTGGTCTCACTACCAACCAAGTCTGCGGGGAGACCTAAGGCAGGTAGTGGCGTGTTGTTATGGCTCCATTTCATGTTTTTCTATCTTCCCTATCATCCCCAGCATTACATAGATAAAGTTTTCCTTAGTGTGTGGGCTGTATTTAATAAGACAATTTTTGTATATCTCTTAAGTTGGAGTTTCCAGGGATTCTTTCAATGTGTTATTTTGTTCCATTTTTTATCATTCCAAGTGCACCTACTATCACTGACACAACTCTTGTTTTCAATTTCCACATTTTTTTCTATTTCAATTTCCAGGTCTTTATATTTTGACAGTTTTTCAAATTCCTTGATTGCTATGTTACAATCCGCTGGACAAGCCATATCAATTTCTATATCAATAGAAAAGTTTTCTCCTTCTGGTTTTTAACAATAATGTCTGGCCTGTTTGCTTCAATTTTTCTGTCTGTGTAGATGGTGTAATCCCATAGAATGGTTACATCTTCTATTTCTGTAACCGGTGCTGGGTGATGTTCATACCAGTGTTTGTTTACAGCTTTTCCATAATGTTTGCACATTGCCCAATGTAAATATTGCCCAACTCTATCGTGGCGATTTTTATATTCATTTGGGGCAAGCACAGAGATTAGGTGGTCTATTGTTTCTTGGTGTTTATCACAAAACCTGCATTTTGGATCCATATTATTATGCATAATATTTGCCTGGAAGTTTCTAGTGAAAAGACTTTGGTCTTGTGCTGCAAGAATAAAGCCTTCAGTTTCAGACTTTGATCCAGATGCACGTAACCATCGATGAGTATTAACTTTGTCAACATTGGATTTATTGGCACGTTCTGGATATTGGCCATGCAGAGGTTTGTCTTGCCAGCGCTGTTTCATCTGTTCAAAAGCTTTATCTTTGGCTTTCATTTTCATATTTTTTGCCGCAATAGTTGGTTCTTGGCTTCTGTTTTGCTTTTCTACAGAATCTACTAACTGTAAATCTTGTTTGTATTTACTGCCTTCTTTTATTATTGAATATTTTTTCTTTCTTTCTTCATGTTGCCTTACTAATTGTATCATCCAATCCTTTGTTGTTTCTATGTATGTTAGTAAGCCAATAGTTGTTGTCTTGTATGACAATTCCAGCTGAATAATACCTCTTCCACCTTCTTTACGGTCTACATCAGCCTTTGGATGATGCATCTTATGCTTAGAAAGAAGCTTTCTTGTTTTAGCATCCATTCGCCTGATGTCGTTTAGAGTCCAGTTTAAGATGTTAAAGCTATATTGGACAACTGGGATTGCAAGGCTATTAATGGCCATAACTCTGTTCTGAGAATTCAATTCAGTTTTTAATATCATTCGTAGCCTTCTATAGTACTCTTTACGCACTATTTCTTTCATTTTTTTATGGTGAATGTTTTCGCTCTCATTTACACCTAGGTATTTATAAGCTTCTTCTGGTTTCAATTCTTTTATTGTTACAGCAGGGTCTAAGCTAATTGAGAATGTTTCTTGTATTGATCCACGTAAAACTGTAGCTTTAGCACATTTATTCAAATTGAATTTCATTCCAATGTCTTCGCTGAAGCATTTTACAGTTTGCAGAAGACCTTCCAGCTCATTATCATTCTTAGCATATAACTTTAAGTCATCCATGTAAAATAGATGGCTTATTTTCTTTTGGCCTATTTTATAACCACATTCTCTCTTATTAAGTTGACTGGTTAGTGCTATTAATGATATGCAGAATAGTAAGGGAGATAAAGAATCACCTTGAAATATACCTCTTTTGATGTTTATTTCATCAGACTTATAGGTTCCATTTATATGATTGAGGTATAGGGTTGTTTTCCATATAGACATGCACTGTTTGATGAAATTGATGATGACGGGCGATATCTTGTATATATTTAAAGTCTTTAAAATCCAGTAATGTGGCACACTATCGAATGCCTTTCGATAATCTATCCAGGCAGTACTAAGATTTTTCTTTGTACTGTAGCAGTTTTCTAGGATCATTTTGTTAATTAGCAATTGGTCTTTACAACCATAACAGCCACGTTTGCACCCTTTTTGTTCAAGCGGTATCATGCCATTTCTTTCTAAGAATAAATATGTCTGTTTTGTTAAAATAGATGTTAATAGTTTATATGTTGTCGGAAGACATGTAATTGGTCTGTAGTTTTTCGGGTTGTTTGTGTCACCATTCTTGGGTAGAAGAAATGTAATTCCTTTGGTCATCCATGCAGGAATTTTAGTGGGATCGTCAACCATTTCTTGAAGTTCTTTGGCTAGTTTTTTATGTGCTGCATTTAAATAATATAGCCAAAAGTTAGGAATTTTATCTATACCTGGGAATTTCCAATTGTGTGCTTTTTTTAGTGCATATTTAACATCATCTTCTGTAATTCCAGACCATGTCTGTTCGGGTTTATTTATTATTATTATTATTATTATTATTATTATTATTATTATTATTATTATTTCGCTATTTATACTGTCACAACAAATATCCTGTGGTTATTGGTGGAAATTAAGTGCCATCTAGTCTCCGCAAATTTCCTATTTCTGTAGATCCTAGAAATTATTGAACAGTTTCATTTATTTCCCAAACTCATGCAATCTCAAATCTAGCATATTTGTCACGGTTCCAAGTGCACCAGATATTATAGGCACGACCCTAAATCGTTATTAGCCGTAGTTTTCATGCTATTCTTTTTTTCTAGTTTTCTCTTTTTTTCTCTTCATTCTATGGCCCGCTGATACAACTACATCCACTATCTGACAGGTTGCCTTCTCCTTGTTGACACCTACAAGCAAGAAAGTGAACTAGCAGATACAGGATTGAAGCAGTTAGATAGTCCTTTATCCTTATCTGTATTCATTTACTTTTCACACAAATAGAATCTGAGGCCTTTTTAATTGATAGTAAATCTCCTCGATATTCCAGTATTTATTTTTGTCATGTCTTTTGAGTTCACAGTTTTCTCATCTTCTTAGAGTGTCAAATGCACTTGCAAGTTTTTATTTTCTTATCCGCGATATGAATCCATGTCTCCTCCCACCAGCTATGGGTAAATAGCGGGAAAGACTGTGTTCTTTAACTATGGGTTGCAACTGATCTAGGAGAAGGAAAACTCTGAATTCAAAACTTTCTTTTGCCCTGGAGGAGTGCATACTATGCAGCTATGGAAATGATTGTTCGCATTGACTCGATGCTTCCGACTACAGTTGATTCTTTACTTAATCAGTCGGCCAGTCAGTTAAGTACCATACGTGATACTCGCTTGGGCGATCATGTCTCGAGAGAGACATGACTGACTGGGCAGAAGATTATCCCACAGTAGGTTGCCATTACTTTCTGCGATAGGCAAGTTGCCAACCAAGACTATAAGAACCCAATATGTCCTGTTATTTAACCCATAACTGGAGAGAAGAGACGGAGTTATACCTTTCCCAAGGGTATTTGCGCGTAAGTGATTGCGAGAAATTCAACTGGAATTCGAACTCGGTTTTACTTAATAAAAATTCCCAAAACGCAATTTAGATAATACAAAAAGAACCTGTCCTTCAACCAAAGTTTTTGACTTGTTAAGAAAAGGATAGCATCCTATGTTGAGATTGCTAAGAAATAAGTGAAAAACAAATCTCCGATCCATCAGCTAAACTACATTATGTTTTTATAATATTCTTTATTTCATCATTAGTTATTGTTGTTAATCACTGACACAGAATTTATAAATTCAACTTTATTCTCTGTGAGCACATATTCGTATAAACAAATATATATATATCTAAATGTGTGTGTGTGTGTGTGTGTGTGTGTGTGTGTGTGTGTGTGTGTGTGTGTGTGTGTGTTATCTACTGTTTCAGGTATCCGCTGATGGTCGTCAAACATATTACCCGCGGAAAAGTAGTGGAATTACTGCATTATTATTATTATTATTATTATTATTATTATTATTATTATTATTCATACTTTTCTTTCCTATTTTATTATTGTTCTGCCGCTACTATGTCAGCTACTACCTCTTTCTTTACTACCTTTTCCTTCAATCTTCCCTCTCTCTTCATATCTGTTGTTTCTTACTTTTTTCTTTCTTCAATTTCCTTTTCATTCTTATTGTTGTTATTGTTATGGTTTTAGTACATGTTACCTTATCTCCTTTATTTATGTTCAAGTTTTGTCGATGAAAAAAAAAACCCAAAATAATAGCGAGTCACGAGAAAATATACAACAAATAATGATAATAACAATAATAATAATCGACTGCTAGTCTTTCCTTTGCTTCTCGTTCATTTTTTTTTATTCCAAAGATTTCGTATCAGTTGTCATCTGGGGAAGTCATAAAAACTTACAATGAAGTCAGATTCACCTGACTAAGCTTGAATTAATACAGATCAAACTTCAAAGTTTCAAACACGTACGCATAATCAATGATCTTTTCTCTCTCTTTTTTTTAATTTGTTGTTTATTCTTTTCTTTCTTTGAGCTTTATAGTTCGACCGTTCTTTTCTCCGAGATTCTTCGGGTAAAATGTTTTACCCAGTGCAATGTCTGTTGTTGATCAGTTCTACCCATTTATATTCTCTGGGATCGCATAATTAAACTGTAGCAGAAAAAAGAATCACAATTTTGGCTGGGGGATAAGCCATAGGAAAAAATCTCACAACTTGGTTTTGCGAATGAAATATTTAATATACAAGAACCCATTGTAGTAGATTTTTTAACCACACTTATTGCTGTCACTAATTTCCATGACAGGAGACGTAGAAATTATTTTCCCTAACTTCAGGTATTGTTGACCCACAAGATTCGAGATTTCCACTATTCACGCTATTTTCAGGGCTTTAGGGATATTAAAAATGTATTTTAAAGAAAGACGCAGAAACAGTGCTTACATTATCCTGTTTCTTTTTTCCTGTGATTTTTATCATAAGTTTGTTTACTGTAACATTTTTTTTTACCTGGATTCAATTAAACTAACTCAGAATATATAATATAAAACGCACACAACACTATCGGAACAATTGACCAGATGTCTTAGTCCATGACATGAACGACAGATCTCCCATTGTGAAGTTGCATCTGGAGACATTGAATGTTTAATAAATAAATAAATAAATAATAAAATGGAATAATGAATTTAGAATTTGATATCAGGTGAATAAAAGCATGCTTAATGCTAGTTGCCACTGGAACAGTCGGCTCTATCAAAATGTCAATTACGACAGTCCTGATGTGATTTCAGTCGTACAACAAATATTCTTATGTAAAGTTCCCTGACGGAAAGAGATTTTGAGATATGAAAAGGGGAGGAGTAGGTGAAAAGACAGGATGAAAAAGGTAAGGTTGAAAGTAAGAAAGCTACAGAAAAACGAAAAGAAAAGCAATGTGCAAAAAGAACAATAAGTAAATTACATAGAAAAAGTAGAGAGATATGAGGAGGAAAAAAAGATAAAATAGAAAAAAACCTTGTTGGCTTTTTTATCAAGAGACAATGAAAGCTTGAAAGGCAAAGTCGTAAAAATTACAATAAAATCTTTATAGATACATAGATCAAAACAAAGGCAACAGAAAGAAAGAGAGAGAGAGAGAGAGAGAGAGTGCAGTAGAAAACATTTGTGTATTTCCTGTTCCTTTTCACATAAGAAAGTCATCCAATTTTGTATGAGATTTGGACGAAAACTTTGACAGGCTGCGAAAATTGGGAGATGTAAAAGCGAATGAAAAGATACAGCCAAAGTGTGCTGATTTTCTAAGCGTAGCTTAGATGTGGCACAAGCCAGAAGTATGGGGTGACCCAGTGAGGATCGAACTCACTAGATACAGTCAAAAAGTGGGAGAAGAGTATTAACATGAAATAATGGATTATCTTAGATATTAACACACATGTAACTCTTACGAGTTCCGCTAGTACAAATTTATTGTTCTTAGATAGATTTGAATCAAAGCTAATTCCATTAAGGATAGAATTCATTATCCATCCCTTAAAAGGTGGTTATATTGACTACTGATTTCTTTTAGAAGGCCAAGATAGTCAAGACTAGTGAATAATAATACGAAATGGCTAAAAACTATTCCGTGTGTAAAGTTACAATTAATTCATGTTTATAATTTATATGTTAAATATTTATGTTTACATTTATATCCAATGTTTTTTAATGCTGATAGTTAAGATGAAGCAACTGAAATGTGGTCCTACAGAAGGATGCTGCGAATATCATGGATCGAGCATGTGAACAATGATGAGGTCCTAGAAATGATGGAAGCAAAAGGGAAATTGATACTGAGCACCAAGAAGAGACAACTAAAGTTTCCTGAGACATGCAATGAGGAAAGAGGGCTTGGAGAACCTGATACTAACAGGCCAGATACAGGGAAAAAGAGACAGGGGAAAGCAACGGATAACATATTTGAAGGACCTAATCAGGTGGATGACGGAACGAGGATTGCAGGGAGTAACTGGAGAAGGCGTGCTCAGAGCCACCAGAGATAGGGAGACGTGAAAAGCCATAATCGCCTACGTCCTGTAAGGACAGGGCACATAGAAGAAGAAGAAGAAGAAGTTAAGATGAGTATTTCAGTCGGCGCCGTGATGAAAGTCTCCCATCGAGCAACGTCCAAGTTGCGAAGGTGTTCTTGTAGCTGAACATAGCGTCGACGAACACTTCTTTGAGCAGGGCGGTGGATAATGGTGCTCACTGTCACTGCTTCACATTAAAACCATTAAATGACACGCCAAACAGTAGTGACCAACGAGACTGAAGAAGTTACTATTCCACCCTTTGCAAAAGTTCTGTGTATTCTTTTACTGAAACTGATTTATATATTTACCTTTTTAAAAAGTGAGAATTATTTCTGTTAAAACGCAGAAACAGTGCTAATATCATTGTTTCGTTTTTCTTGTGATTTTCTTCATTCTGTGACTTTTTCCTGTTAATTTTTCCTGTTAATTTTTACTTAGATTCGTTCTGTAATAGGCTATCCAGATGCTCAAGAATAGATATTTGTTAGCAAAAGTTGGGGACAATTACATTAGACAACTTCACTGAGATGAAATATCGCGCTAAGAAAATTTGCTTAAAAGAGAAAAGATAAGTTCGTGGGATGCCAAAACTGTGAAGCTGACCCTGCGTCGAAATCTGGTGAATCATCGGCAAATGGTCAGATTTATGCATCTCCCATACTAACAACAATGGATATATGAATCGGCACTTACTCTTGCAATTTCGTCAATGAAAATAAAATAAATAAAAAAAAACAAAAAAAAACGCTCACCGAAATTAAGCCGACGAATCAGTCGAACCTCTGATCAAACTGATACCACTATTTCGTATTACCTTAATTACACCCCATTTTCGTGAGTAAAATGACGGGTTGAGAGTGTTTTGATATTTTTTTGTTTGTTTTTGTCGGGAAAGAGAAGGTAGGTGGGTTAGAAGGAGGTCGGTTTTGTTAGGAGAGGAGAATTTTTGAGGGAAAGTGAGAGTTAAAGTGCGGTAAAGGTTTGGGTGAGGCCACAAACAATTCATTTGGACAAAGGTAAGATGGACGAGAAAAGGAGGGTCGGAGTGAATTGGTCATTTCTTTGATGTGAAGTAAATTCGGTAATGGCAATTACTAGGGCAGTGTGGAGGGGGACATATATATATGAGCACATATATAATTATATATATATATGTGTGTGTGTGTGTGTGTGTGTGTGTGTGTGTGTGTGTGTGTGTGTGTGTGTGTGTGTGTGTTTGCACTAGTATATACCTTTATGTCAGCGTACAGTTATCTATTTTTAGACAGATAAAGTGACAGGGGCATATATATCTACATACGTATTTTACATATGTATTTTCTCCACAAATACACACGTATACATGCATACATACTTAACATACCCCCTTCACACACACACACACGCACACGCACACACACACATATGTGTGTGTGTGTGTGTGTGTGTGTGTGTGTGTGTGTGTGTGTGTAACAAAGTTTGCGTGTGTTCATTCGTAAACTGATCATGTATTCAGGTGAACCTTTTAAACGCCTTGTTGTCAGGTATTCTCATCAACATATTTTCCGTCGGATCTTTTGTGGTCAATCTGCTATAAAAGTTTCAATTCGCTGTCAAAACAATATGTTTTGGCTTCGTTGACAAGCCTGGCTCTTCATGGAAAAACCGTTAAGAAGTATACTTTTTGCCAACACAAAAATGACAACATCAAATTGTCGACCAAGCGCCCTTTTAAATTTCCGCTCACTGAAGTGCGCAGTGCAGCCTCAAAATAAAGTTTATTTACAAATAAAATGATTTAATTGACAATGTTAGAGTTCATATGACCATTAAGAAAAGCTATGAAGAGAAAAGTTTTGATCCAATCAACGAAATGTAGCAATGTCAAATTCACCCATCTGTTTCCTTTACTTTAGTGTCACTTTTTATCCCAATGTCCAGGCCGTTACATCTTACTAACTTTTTTTTAAATAAGTAAATTGGATCAGAAAAGAAAACCCCGGAGAGATTTGAACGTTGCCCTTATTTAGCATTTTTTCTTTGATTTATCTTTATATTCCGACGCAGCAAGGTACAAATGTTGACTGAAAATTTCAAATCTGGAGCAGCACCTCTTCACTGTAATAAAGTGTTATCGGTTGCATTGCCTAGACATCTTTGCAGCACTGACTCTATTTGTGTCTATACATACGGGCACGTAACTTTGAATTAGACTCTGAGTAATGTTTATTTTAGGTGATTGTTATTCACTTCCTAATGAGGTTTATTGACAAAGAAGACATTACTTTAAAAAATAAATATTTGTTATGTAAAAAATGCTTTTTTGACATGAGGCAGAAAATTATTTTACTTGCCTACTGACAAATTAAAGTTGACGTGCAGGCACGTTTAGGAATTGACTTATATTTGTAAATGTAATAACAGTAAATAGATAAATCAAAATTCAAAAACTTATTTCTATTTTAAAGTTTGCAGATGCACAACTCTAAGGGGAAGATAACTCTATAGAATTCATTCACAGATATATCGATGTATGCTATATTTAACAATACTAATTACGGATGCTAACAAATTTCAAATATGTTCTATACAAGTGTTTCCCAACATGAGCGCTAGCGCCCCCTTGTGGGCTCTCTTATGTTGAAAGGGGGCACGGGAAGTTTTTTTTTTCATTTGGGGGGTTGGTTAACATACTCGGGGGGTAAATTATCCATTTGTTTCAAATTTTCAAAAATTATCCAATATTGGCTACAAAAGTAAAGGTCTCTAAAGCTGTGGGAAGCTATTAAACTTTTCTTCATTGCTTTTCCAACTTCCAATATGTCTGAATGTGGTTTCAACGCAGTTATACGGCTTCTCACTAAACAAAGAAACTGCCTGTAAATTACAAAATGATATCTATGGTTGCTTCTAAGCAACATAGAACCTAAAGTAAGATTCCTAGCCAGTAAGCACCACAGCAACCATTACATTGAAAACATTGAGATTATCTAACAAATAAAAGTTAAGCATTTTGATCATTGACATTTGTAATAGAAATGAACACTATATTAAAATTATTTTTGCACTAATACCTAATATCTTACTATAAAAGATGAATTAAATATAATATTCGAAATTTAATCTCACAGCGAGGTATTGAAAGAAAGTTTTCTCAAAGGAGGTGTGTGATCGGAAAAGGTTTGGAAACACCATTCTATTCCAACAAACATCATACCACGACAATATTTAAATTAAGATTTTCGATTTTTTATAATTTCATTATTCTAAAAGTATTTCTCTGAAAAAATCATAGGAAAGTAAACTCAGTCATGACCATATAGTTTTAAATATTAATCACCATCGTAATATTCAAAATTATCGATTATTCAAGCATTTGTTTTTATTTATTAATTTACTATAATAAGTGTTTACTTGACCGTTAATGATTTGTGCTGTTACAAATTTAATTGTAATATAACTTTTGATTATACAAATGAATGTCATCTTTAAAAAGAAATTTTTGAATTTCCTTAAGTAGTGAAGTACAAAACTCTATTTTCTTGTATTATAAACCTGAAAAGCATTTTTTATGTCAGCATCGTATAAATGGTGAGATGCCACGGAATAATTACCTTCATTTTTTTCGCTTGGTTTGTCACCGTGCATTGTTGAAATCCAAAGCAACCTGTCTCAGCGTCGGGTGACCAGGGTACATTTTTTAATGATAAAAATCTCACTTCCGGGTAGTTGGGGTTGCTAATGTCTGTTTCAAACATGGCAACTTTTTCGTTCGGCATTGTCTTTACGCCTCATAATCATTTCAAAAAAGAAACTAAGAAGACTAACTAAGAAAGGTAAAGTTAAGATGAAATCCATTACCACTTTTTAGACACTCTCTTCAGTATATCGCTTATACTCGTGTAAAAGTCAATTTATTTCAGCTATACCCGATTTTTTTTTTTTTTTTTTTTTTTGCTATAAGAAATTTAGGATTTTGGCCATACACATAGATTATTATACATTTTATCATCAAAAATATTCAACGCGCATACATTTAAAAATGGTCTATTGCTTTAATACACGTGACACGTATCAGACCAATAAGAACTAACACCAAATCATAAGCTGCTCTCCTTTAACTTTTTTAATAAGATTTCTCGAATATTCAAGCCGGTTAACGAAAATAAGAAAATAAATAAATATACTGTTTAATAAATAAATAAACGGAACGTCTACTCAAATATGAGTATCCTTGCTAAATAACGTTTAAGCAATAAACACACGCACACACACACACACACACACACACACACACACACACACTAGCTAGTCGCTAGTCTAATAGCTCAACTAAATTCATGCGGAGTCGCTACCAGGGAGCTAATCTTATCGGAGCAAAAGCCGTGAAAGTATTTGAAGAAGAGACAGAGAGAAGCCACATTACGTCGGTGAGAAAGAGACTGGAGTTGAGCTACCAGGTCTGGATCAATTACATTACAAATTCTTTGTTGGATTTTGTCAAGAACCTCGAGATGAATAGGAGGGGCACCCGACAAGATGTGACAGCAATATTCAATGTACGTGCAGATGGTAGATTTTTATATGTGCAAAATGGATTTAGATGAGAAAACCTTCCTAGTCCTACAAAGGGAACCAACCTTCCGAGCAGCAGATTTAGCTATAGTTTCAATGTAGTCATTCCACTTGAGGTCGGCTGAGGAGGCGCAGTGTTTTGCTTTCAGGGAGACTAGCCTGATCTATTCTGATGGCGGGGTAGGACCGGTTGTCTAAGGAGGTTAAAAGATATCAGCTTCGTTTTGGAAGCATTAAATTTGACGAGCCATTTCTTACCCCCAGCCCACCACAGATTGAAGGTCCTTTTCAAGATCAGCAGCGAAGTTTGTTTTGTAAACCTCGGCAGATTTCTTATTGAGGTGGGAGTAAATGGTTGTGTTGTCAGCATAAATGTTTACTTGGGATCTGATTACATAAGGGAGATCGTTGATGAATTTCAGAAAAGGCGTAGGACCAAGAGGGACACTTGCGTTTCGTATGATAGTATCTGAAAATATGCCCATTCAATACTACCTTCATTATGCGATTTGAAAGGAAAGGCTGGATTAGATAAAACATTCGTCCAGTCATACCATAGCCATATAGTTTGCGTAGAAGGCCAGCATGCCAGACTCTGTGAAACGCTTTGGCGATATTTAGTGCAACAGGTCATGCTTAGCCGTTCTTATCGAGAGCCTGGTATATATACGGTGTGATGGTCGTTAGCATAACAGCAGTAGATCTGGTGAAGCGGAAACTATACTGTTTATCGACGAAGAGGCTGTAGGCTGTGAAATGCTGAACCATTTCAGCATTAATAATTACCTTGAGCACTTTGCCAAAAATCGGTAGGAAACTGATAGGGCGATCATTAGATGGGTCTGAGGGTTCTCTAGCGTA
The DNA here is from genome assembly GCA_037127315.1 of Ascarosepion bandense. Classification (NCBI taxonomy): domain Eukaryota; kingdom Metazoa; phylum Mollusca; class Cephalopoda; order Sepiida; family Sepiidae; genus Ascarosepion; species Ascarosepion bandense. The sequence continues at coordinate 2,953,825 of JBBBDQ010000139.1, read as the reverse complement.
CTTAAATACAGAAACACAAAGGAGGACTTCCAGCAAGCAGGGAAGCAAAAAGCAAGGAGACAGTTGTTGTAGAGTTTGGAGAGTCAGAGGAGAGTTCAGGGACACAACTGTTGCAGTGTGTGTATACATTTATGTGAGTACACCCTGTATATATAAAACATAGACAAATTATTTTTCAATTGAAAACATAATTTGTCGTTGGTTTCTTAAATAGAGTGCCAAATATGCTGAAGATTGAGCAGAATATAATGTAAGATTATGTTTTTGGTGGAGCTTCTAAAAGACACGCCATAAAATCGATACTATGTCTGTGCTTTTTACAACACAGGTTGTCAGGCGCTCAAAATTAGTTTTATCAAAGCATCGACGGGTTAGATTATTTGTGCTAATGTTTGTTACCTTTTTAATACGATCTAAAAACAATCTTTCACACTATATCTATATAGGGTGCAATGGATAACCTGTCATCAAAGTTACGCAAAATTAAAATAACATTGACATCTCATTCTAACAGAAATATATGTATATGTATATATATGTGTGTGTTTGACCTTGTGTATTTATTTGCATATATATATATATATATATATATATATATATATATATACATAGTGATGATCATCCACGTATACTGTCTTAATATGTATAGGAAAGAATATTAATAAAAAGTTTTGAATTTAAAAATGTACTTTTTTTAACAAACACACCACGTGATGTAAACAAAAAATACTCGGACGCTATCGTGAAATACGTTTCTAATTCAAATTTAAAAATCACTTGTTTCTGATGAAGGACCGAGGACGGTCTGAAATATAAAATATAATAAAAATAAACAAATACTGTTAAAAAAAAGTACATTTTTAAATTCAAAACTTTTTGTTAATATTCTTTCCTATATATATATATATATATATATATATATATATATATATATATTAGGTACATCAACTACTTCGCTATAAAAACAGCTAGGCATGAAGGGAAAAATCCATAAGTTATGGAAAAACGAATTTTTTCCATCAACACTTTCTAACATGTTCGAAATTTAGGTAAAAATAGTGTTTTGTTTTTTGTCGGGCACGAAAAATGTTTTTTTCGCCATCGTGTTTTCATTTATAAAGCATCTGGAAAAACCAGAAAAGTAATACCAGGAGGAAAAAGACACTTATCATGGAGGATTTCAAATGTATTTTATTAGATCTTGTAAAGTACCAGAATGAAAAGCAAGAGGAGTGGCAAAAAACAACTGCTCTCTCAACAGGTCGAAAAATTAAATTCTAGGGAGAATTGATTGTTAATACAACATTCAACAGGAAGACTCTTAAATTGAAATTGTTCGTCGTGAAAAATACAAACAACCTATTTGGCACTGATTAGTTGACAGCTATGTGGGACTTACCTGTAAATTCATACTGCCAAAAAATTGAAAATTGGTATGCCGAAGCTGAAAAACTGAAAAAGAACTGAAGGAAGCCTATCTAGAAATGTTTTCCGTTGGGTTAGGCAGTTGTATAAAAATGATAGCAAAAATTGAACTGAAATACGACGTTCAGCTAGTATTCAAAGAGAAGCGAAATATGCCTTTTGCCTGGTTGAAACAAATTAACGAGGAACTTGACAGATAAGTAAAAACTGGAGTTCTATCTCAAGGTAGAGTACAGCGAATGAGGCGGCACCAGCGGTCTAGGTAAAAAAGAAATCGAAAGACATACGCGTTTGCGCTGATTTTTCGACAGGATTGAATGCCTTTCTGAAGGACTATCATTACCCTCTTCCTTGTTCCGCAGACATTTATGCGAAGCTTAATGGGGGAACATTTTTCTCGAAAACTGATCTTAGCGTCGTTAATTTGAAAATTCCTGTTGAAGAGGTGAGTTCGAATCTATTATGTATAAATACGCACACAGCCAACAGACTTCAGTGATGGAGTACAATCTTGTTAAATTACAATTTTAAAATAGAGCACGTGTCATCAAAAAAATTTGGCCATGTGAACGGATTGTCAAGACTAAGTACAAAGAACCACTGGAAGATACAGTGATCGCCCCCTTCAATCTGAAGAAAAATTAAAAACTACCCGTTGTAATACGGTAAATAAAAGAAGAGGCTCTCCACGATGAGTATATCAAGCAAACAAAAGCGAAAATTGTTGAAAAGGAACAGTGAACTACGGACGTTTTCTCTATATGCGGCGAAGTGTTACTATACAGGGAACGCGTCGTGATTCCGAAACAATCCAGAAATATATTTTGAAAGATTTTCATGCTGGCTCTCCAGGGAGTTCTAATATGAAAAGTTTGATGCGTACCTATGTATATTGGAAAATAGGGACAATGATATAGAAAACGCTGTCAAATCATGTAAAGGCTGTGCCTTGGCAGTGAAGGCACCTCCTATTAAATTCAATACCTGGCCAAAAACGGATCTACCTTGGTTTAGAATTCACAGTGATTTCGCGGAACCTCTAGAGGGATAATACTACATCATTGTAGTTGACAGTTTCTAGAAATGGTCCGAAGTACACAGATGCAAAATCACAACTACATAAATTGTTATAAAATTTCTTCATGAGCTGTTCGCCAGATTCGGAGTGGTAGACACCTTTGTGTCCGATAATGGAAGTCAGTTTACGTCTGGAGAATTTAGAGACTTCTGTGAAACATATCAGATCGAACACATCACTACCGCTCTATATCAACCGAGGTTAAACGAACTGGCAGAAATTTGTGAATTCGTTGAAAGAAGCTTTGAAAAAAGCTAGGGCTACACCAACTGAAAAAACTCTTTAACAATTTCTTCAAATATTCAGAATTACACCTACTAATAAAACACCAGCTTCACAATCTTCAGCCGAGGTGATGTTCGCACGTCGGATACCGTCCGTTTACGATAAATTACTTCTGAAACAGACAAAGCCAGACGATATAACCCCAGAAAAAAGGTTTTTCAGAATTTTCAAAGGCAACAAATCTTTTTGGGAGATGGATACGATCGAAAAAAGAATTGGGAAAATTGTTTATATAATAAAGGGTTCACAATTTATGCAAGAAAATTCTCAGTCAACTTAGAAAACGCCTAACTGACAAGGCTGATAGTGGGTTTTCTGAGGAAACAGTTATGGATGTCATATACGATACTTTCAATTTTCCGACCCATCTAGCGGCTCCTGAAATGCGCCGTTCATAAAGATTAAGGAAAGCAACTGATTTAATAGTGGTCAATCTTAAACGTAAAAGGTATTTAGACGACAAACAAATAAAAGTTTTCAAAGTTTTTCTACTGCGAACTTGGTAAATCAAGTCAGCCTCAGAACTTTAATATAAAAGAGAATTTATTTTTTATTTATACGCCTTCGAATTTGAGATTTTAGGAGACGGGTGTTATGGTGCCCGAACTATGGGAATGGACAATAAATACTAACCTGCATGACTTCCGGGAGGAGTCTAGAGGCAGTTGTGAGTAAGTCGTGAGGCAGTCTAGACGCAGTGTAACTTTGACAGTTCGGACGTACACTTTTATCTGCTGACTGTTGACACAATTATTTGTATATATGTTCTGTTACTCTAATACACTGGTTCAAACGACCGTCTTGTTTCCGTGTCTATCTTCCTGGCCCCAACAGGCCACAACAGTAAATGAAAACTATATTAACTAATCGAAAATTGAAAAGTTTAATACAAATCCTCAAGCCATTAGATTTTTTAAATAATTTTTATTTTTTTTATTTTCTATTGTTTGTGTGTATTAGAATTTTTATTTATTTATTTAGTATGATACTTTCTTTGTTACACTAAAAGGTCATGTGTTTCACAGTTTCTTCCCCGTACAGGAAAAAAATTTAAACAATGATGTCAATTTTGGTCAATCACACTTAATTTTTCTCGAAAGCTGGCTGTTATCACACATCAATCACTTACGAAAAAGGTCAGAAGGATTAACGGTCCTTGATTAAAAACAAACAACAAAAGCAAACTACAGATTTTCTAGGCAATATTCATTAAAACACTTTTTGGATAATTTTCACGTTCTAATGAACGCTAGCAATCTGTCAACCGTTATATTTGAAGCAGAAAAAATGTACAGTAATTTTTAGCAACAAAATTTTCCGGTTACATTTGTTACCATAACTCACACACCTGAAGATGATCTCGAAAAGAGATTGAAAGTACTTGGGTACCTTGAGAAATTAATGAAAATAACATTTCCTGTCAATGTTACAGCTCATTTCCGACATCTTTTGATTGTAATACGCGAAAGATTATCCGTGAGTATGAAAGGATTTTATTAAAAATAAACAAACATAATGTTTGCAATTTATTTAATCTGACATATATATATATATATATATATATATATATATATATACTAAATTTAGTAATTTTTGCCATGACTAGTTTTTTAGTAGAAGCCCAAATATCAGTTCATGCAGCTTTTGCAAATGTCAACTTAATTTTTCTACCCAATATTTTGCTACGATAGGATCGAAGCTGACTTTACTGCCAACAGTTAAAATCAATCGTGTCCATAATACGATTCGACTAATTTGGATTTACTCCGTCTTTATCACTTTGGAGGAAGAAATAAATCGACCTCTCTCTCTCTCTCTCTCTCTCTCTCTCTCTCTCTCTCTCTCTCTAGTCGATTTGATTTCCTTTATATTCGTAGTTAATATTTTTCTTCTTTTTTCACAAAATTAAGGGAAATTAAATTTTAATATCAAACATCCCTTTCAAAAGAAATGGTTAGGTACTGTCTAGGAAGCAGATCCTCATTGCTTAATTGAGTTACTTTCAGACACTTTGAAAGGAAAACTTTTATCCCTATAAATATTGCCTATAATTGTGTGGTGAGTCTCGCGCCACTCACTACACAATTATAGGCAATATACAGAAATTCAAGCTTATTTAATCCGGATCGACTCTCAGATTTTGTAGCTTTTTCCTGTCGCTTTGCCATTGAAGCTTTATCAGCAAGTATCAAAGACAGGCTTGTCGAAATACTTACAAAAGAAAAATACTTGCATCTTATTTTCACATTACTTTATCATGTTGTGGACAAACGTTTGGCCCCTCTAATTTTCTGTCTGGGGTTTGAAACTCTAATCGGGTTATTAACTGAGATTTCAAAGGTAGAAAATATGGCTCCTGTCAGACGAGCGGACCCCTGAGGTCAGCCAGAATTGTTGGTGGTCTGTTGATTATGCACGTCTCGCAAGCGATTACTAGTAAGACCATTTCGCAGGGCGCGTCATGAATCTGGGCGTGTGCCAAAAACGACAAATTTTAACAGAAATCTATACATGCCAATTATCATAGATTACTCAGTTGGAAGACTGACGGTTAGAAAGTAGGGCTTTTAAAATCAGATTTTAAATAAAATGAATGGAAGTACATTTTAAAACAATATTTAGTTCGATTTGCAGTCGTTTGTTCAATTTTGATTTGATGATCCATTTTTGCGGCTTTGTGCCAAACAAAATTAAACCACCTGCTACCTCACAGTGGAGAAATAATCAAGAAGCTAAACTTTCAAACTATTACTACAGTAGAGAGTCCGTTCCTTACTGAGTGTCTTTTTTTTGTAAGATTTTATACTACAAGAATATGAATATTATTCATAATTCTCGTATACTGTGTAATGATTAGCTAAACCACTCCCCACCCAAGCAAAAATAAGTTTAACAGAAAGATTGTACTTTTCTGATACAAGTTTTACTATTTAACCCATAGCTGAGAAAAAGAAGAGGTGAATTCATACCTTTCTCAAGGCTATTTGAACATAAGTGAATGTAACGTACACAACTGGAATACGAGCTGTTATCCCGTTACACCACCTGCACATCGGAACTTACAGCATCTGGTATTTTCGATCAATCACCCATCTAGAAATCTCCAATTTTGCTTGACTTCGATGATCGGTTGATACCCGGTGTTCCAATGTAAAATGGCCATAATCCTGTGCTCGAAAACCAACCCATAATGGGAATGAGAAATGAAGATTGATCCTCATTTAGATGTTTACAGCGACGTGATGTGACACAAGGTCAGATTTAATTTAGGCCACTCGAGTGCGTACATTGGGGCTAGGGCTAAAAATTGGCCAGCCCCTGCTGTAAGAAACTTCTCGGGAATTGACTCCTCTTAATACTGTTCCCCAGTTGCGTCTCTATCCGAGGACAGAGACACAACTGAGGTGCACTCTGCATGAAGATAGTGACGCAATTGAGAGATGATTATTCTACTGTGCGAGTAAGAATCCTCAGGTATAAAGTTTAGTTTCACTTTTTTTTCTGGAGCAAGGACATAATAAAGAGATGCCTATGTGCGATTTAAGAGACTGAATGTTTACTATTTGTGATCCTACGTTATTCACCCTGGGTGTTAGTGTTACGCCAAAGTTTATCTAATTTTCATATGTTAAGCAGTGTTACCAATCTGAGTAGCAAGAAAACTTATGAATGTTTACCAACATTCGAATAAACCGGGCATCTGGTATGAAACAAACAGAGGAAATGTTATTAGTGAGGATCTACCGGATAAAGCGTCCTCATAGCTCTTCGCTATCTCTACTATGACACATGTCTTCGTTTGTGAAACGCCGACGAAGGAAACATTCTTGATATCATGGCCTATTAGTCAAACTATCCATTGAGCTTGGATATTGCCGTATCAATGCAGAAAATGGGATCGACGAGCCGGGTTCAAATTCTAGTCTAAGCTGTTGCATTCACTTTCGCACAGATAACATTGGTAAAAGTATGAATCTAAGTTTTCACCCTACCCCATCAAGGATTACATAGCAAAGTAAACTGAGCCTTCTAGACTTGGTTGGCAACTACTCTAAGAATGAAAACCTTGAATTCAAAAACCATAGAGACGGCAAAAGAAACCTAAATATAATCTGTGAAGTTTTATAACCGCCATCGCGTCAAATGGTCATGGTATGTAAGAATAAAAAAAACAACACTGAGCTACAAAAAGCAGCAGATTTAGTTCTTTACTAAATTTCGTTTATGACTAAAATAATAGGTGACTTAGAATGAAACTCATAAAATATACAAGTGGGCTGAGATTTGAGTTTTTAACGTTTTTATATGTGACTTAAATGTGACAGTTATTGACTGTGTTAAAAGAAGGTTAGCAATTCTTCACCAAGAAAGAAGAAGTTCAATGAATGTCCGTTTGGAGAAACAAAATCATAAAAATAAGATCACTATGGAAATATATTTTTCAGCTGAATTTTGATAGTATCCAACATCAATAATTCAGAAATAATTACGATATCAAATTGTTAAACAAAGTAACACTTCTGTTAAAAATGTTCTGTTTCTTCTTTACCGACAAAGAGCACACACTTCTGCATCTATGCGGGGTGACCAAAATCTTCATTAGGTTAATTAAGTAAAAAAATGAAATTTTTTTTCAACACCTACTTTATTAAACAATATAATTATAATTATAATTTTATCTCCTGTCATCTTTCGCACATCTTTCATTCTCCTGAAATTTATATCATTCTAAACAAAAATTAATTTTGTTTTATCGACGGAATTCTGTACAGAGCTGGAATAAATGGTAATCTGAATTTGCAAGATCGAAAACACAGAAAACTTCCCAGACAAGCTGTAAGAATTTTGACATGAGAACCAAGGAAACACACTTTGGAATTTTTCTGACTGACTATTCAGCCCTGTACTTGAAATACTTCTAAAATATTTGTCGACTACTGTAGTAAATTACTCCGAGAGTCAATCAGTTAATTTCCGTACGTGATACACGGTTGGGCAATCATGTCTCTTTTGAGACATGACTGATTAATAGGTTGCCATTACTTTCTGTATTAGACTGGTTGCCAACCAAAGCTATAGAACCCAATCTGTCCTGCTATTTAACCCGTAGCTGAAGGGAGAAGAGACGAATTAATAACTTTCCCAATGGTATTTGTGCGTCATTTGTGCGTCAATAAATGAAACCAATTCGACTAAATTCGAACTAGGCTCTCTGATTTCTCATTCAGAAACACCACACATCCTCAGCAGTACTTGTTTAAATAAATCATTTGATTCCATAACATGAACAACCACACATTTTGGGGTGAAGAGTCCAGTTTAAGTTTATTTTGCGTCCCCCATCATCTCTTGCGATCGGTATTGTCGTAACATATTTGTTTTTCATCATCAGATACAATTTATTATTTGAAACGTATTAGGTTTAAGCTGCACATCGCATCCGGAAATGAAATATCATATCGATCAACTTAGTGGAAATGTTATTTATAACTGCATCGTATAACATTGATTATTTTCATGCATACTCGAACCTGAAGCATTAAGCAAGAAATCTACACCAATAAATTTCACAAATCACTCTTGACACGACCGATCATTTACTTTAACTTCTTCATAAACTGCACCAATCATTTTTCTTTTGATTTTTCTTTTTTAAAACAAAATAAAATCCTAAAATATTGGAATTAACAAATAATTTTGATCCTTGAAAATATGTTATTAGTGGATCAAAGACAACTGTTTGTTTAGTACGAGTATAAGCACATTGTGGTGCAATGGATATCGGCTTGGAATGAGAAATCGTACAGCCGAGGTTGAATTCGTTGCATTCACTTACGCACAAATACTTTTGGGAAAGATATTTCTTCATCTCTTTTCCCTCCAGATATGGGATGAATAGCAGAACAAATTGAGTTTTATAGCCATTTAGTCTACCACAGAAAAAATGGCAACCTACTGGGAGATAATCTTCTACCTAGTCAGTCATGAATCGAAAGATACATGATTGCCTAAGCGTGTAAAACATGTGGCATTTAACTGACCGATAAACACGAACAAAACAATGTTAAAAAAAAGATATCAATTTGGTTTTTTAAAGAAAAACATTTACCGAACAAACAGTTCAATGGATAGTACAATTAATTTCTCGCTAGATCTGAGAATATTCAAAATTAAATCTGGGATCAAACTACAAATGTCATTAACGACGAAAAATTAAGAAGATTTGCAGAAACGGAGAAAAATATTTTCAGTAAAAAATTTTTCAGTCAAACTTGTTTTTACACTTCTGACTGTTTGATGTGTCGGCATGTAACTGAGAAGAAAATGATAAAACTGAATAGCACAAGAATTGAAAATCATAAACTGCTCAAATTTTGGACATGATTAGTCTCCATTGTAGGCATCAATTTCTGATATGTGCCATTTCTTGTAATAAAAATGCATTCTTTATGATAATCATATTGACGTATTCTTTTTAAAAAATGTTTTTAAATTCTGACATTTCATAGAGTAGAAACTTACATAAACAGACATACACTGACATTCACACACACATACAAATGGCGATCCACACCTGGTCGAGATGAAGCCAAAGGAAACTCTGGTGGAAGTCCGAAGCACCTCTGAAGTGCAAATCGATTGTCGGAACCGGATGTTGGGGGCGAAAGAATAATCGAGACGTATATTAGCAGGTTCCCCCCGAAGGTTTCTTCAGAATTACTGGCGTTCGAACGTCGCAATTCTAAACGGTACGGCAAAGGATTGAATGCCCCAAGGTCATTCACGGCATCAACCTATTCTCGAACTCGGAACGGGTGGAATTGGTCTCCTCTCCCGAATACGGAGCCGTCCTTCGCCTATTCGCGCGCCCGCAGGGAAACGAATGCGAGTGCTAAGTGGGCCACTTTTGGTAAGCAAATCTGGCGCTGTGGGATGAACCAAAAGTCCGGCTAAGGTGCAAAACACCACGCCCATGAGATCCCCTAAAGGGTGTCGGTCGATATAGACAGTAGGACGGTGGCTACGGAAGTCGGAATCCGCTAAGGAGTATGTAACAACGCACCTGCTGAATCGACTGAATGTGCGTAACAACTCACCTGCCGAATCGAATATACTGTATATAAGATATATATACTAACAGGAAATAGAAATGCAACACCTTGAATATGTGTTTAAGTTTATTTAAGATAAAACGTACCGGTAATATAACGTGAATTACAGTAAATTATAACTTATACAGATCAATACATGCACAGATTACAAAATAAGGGTTATATTAACTATACTTAATGTTATATATCCTTCTTGGCTTATACTCTTCAGGCCTATACTCTTCCAGGCAGATGATTGTAAATCTGACAAGTACTATTCTACAATACATTATTCCATATCTCTTGTACATAACGAAATTTAGCAAGAGTTTTCGGTGTGCGAACTGAATGAGTTACTCGTCGTGCCAACATGCTCGATACACGCTTAATGGCGTACAGTTTGACAATTGCTCCGATTGCGTTGCTGTCGATGATCCAGAAGAACGTATTGAATATTACGATTATCATGCTAGCGGGCATTATCCTGCTGGAAGAGAACCTCGATTTCCTGTTGCATGCAGGAGCGGCAGAAAGGTATGGACAGCGTTAGGGACGTACATATTTGCTGTTCAAACTGTCCCCACAAAGCATATGAACTGGGTTTAGTAGGTGTGATTTCCTGGTGCTGTGTCGGTGATGGTAACACTAGTTAAATGAACATACCTACACGCGTAGATTTGGTTATGGACAGCTGCATAGTAGGAATGCTCCCAAAGATAAACGTATTGTAAATTAGGCCTGTGTATTGAGGGCGAATACACTTTGGAAGATGCCACTCACCATGACAACATTGACCATTACTTGATAAAAGGTAGAACCTGCTGTCATCAATGAACATTAAAGAATGTCGTATAATCTCCTAGATAGCAATGTTCCCGCATGACTGCAGACATCCACGACGGTGTTGTTCCAGCGTTAGTAGGAATGTGAATAGAGGTACACGTTCCCGGAATCCTACTGCCAGAAAACGGTTCATGTTAACATTCCTTAAATTATATTTGCTGTGGATGTCATACAGTACGCCACTGTTGCATTTACAATGCGTCTATCTTTGGATGCGTCCTACTGTGTTTGCGTAACCAAATCTAACCCTGTCGGTATGTTCATTTGATAAGTGTTACCAACGTCGACGTAACAACAAGTCATCGAACCTACTAACACTCAGTTCAGATCTGCAGCTTTATATCTATATCGCTTATACAAAATGGACGTACGTCAAAGTTCTCGGCTGGATCCACAAAATATGAACAAATCACAAATATCAGATATGTTTAAGAGCTTCAACAACTACTTGTACTTTTCAATACCTGCTTGTAACTTGCTATATATATATATATATTTTTAACCATAATCAATATTCCTACACACTTATCAAAAATTTAAAAAATGATTACAGGAACCTCCAATCAAACAAAAACATCAAAGACATTTTCGATAAACCACCCATAAATGCAAAGAAACAAACACCCAACCTATCAACTATCCTCACTTCTAACAAATATTTAAATAATACAAACCTATCAGGGAATTTAAAATGTGGGAAGCCTCGCTGTTTAATTTGTAAACATTTAATAACAGACAAAACATTCTCTGTACCCAACACCAAAATAAAATTACACCCACCAAACCTTACTTGTGACAGCAAAAACATCATCTACTTTCTCTTCTGCTCAATTTGCCCCAACAGTGGATATATCGGCGAATCCGGTAATAGCTTTAGATTTCGCTTCAATAATCACAAACTAAATATACGACAAAAAAATGTATACTCCCCAATTGCAGCCCATTTTAATCAACCTGATCATACTTTAGAAAATTGCAAATGTTTACTAATAGACTCCAATTTTAGTTCTACATACACACGCAGAAAGAAAGAAACATACTGGATTTTAAAATTAAATACACACAAGCTAGGGTTAAATAGGGACTTAGGTGTGTTGAATCTTTACAAATATTTCAATAGCTAAAAAATTTTTTTCAGATATTCCAAGAAATTTTTATCTAAAACAAACAGACTTTCTCTACGGTCGTGCCGCATGGTGTGAACAAACACACCACGTGATGTAAACAAAAAAATATTCGAACGCTATCGTGAAATACGTTTCTAATTCAAATTTAAAAATCAGTTGTTTCTGATGAAGGACCGAGGGCGGTCTGAAATATAAAATATAATAAAAATAAACAAATACTGTTAAAAAAAAGTACATTTTTAAATTCAAAACTTTTTATTAATATTCTTTCCTATATATATATATATATATATATATATATATATATATATATATATATGAAAAAATATAACTTTATTTGTATTTTCGATAGAAATAATTTGTAAAAAGGATTAGAAAGAAGTAAATCTATATTTTTCAAGGTTTTATTTAAATTTGATTTAAGTTTCCACATGTCCTCCATCATTAGGAATACAAAGGGTAATACGATTTTGCAGTTCACGGAAAACATTTGACAACTGATTTAAAGTAATGCCTGAAATGACATTAGTTATTTTAGTTTTTAAATCTTCTAATGAACTAGGTTTTGTTGCATACACAATTGTTTTCATCTGTCTCCATAAGAAAATCTAATGGAGTCAAATCTGGCAAAGGTGGAGGCCAATAAAAGGATCCACTTCTTCCGATCCATCTGTTTACTTATCTAAAAATTATTGCAAATAGTGTGATAAAGAATTATTCATGAACTACACTAAAAACTAGATACATTAAACTTTATAATATTTTTTACAGATTATTTCTATCACAAATACAAATAAAGTTATAAATTTCTTAAAGTTCACACGGACTTTATGGACACCATATATATATATATATATATATATATATATATATATATATATATGGTGTCCATATATATATATATATATATATATATATATATATATACTGTAATGGTTGTTACAATGTTTTTATAAATTCATAGTATCACTACACAAAAATTTTCATGTTTCGAAGCCAGCCCATTATGTTGTTGGCTTCATCCTCAGGTGATTTTAACGCTCTACATTTGTATCGAGCACTCTTTATAAAAGTAAATGCATGAACAAAAGGTTAATAAACCTACGACTTCAATAACTTAGTTAATATATATATATATATATATATATATATATATATATATATATGGCAGGTACAATTAGATAAAAAAGCGATAAATTTGCATGCAACAGTTACCGTAGTATATCTCTTGTATCAACTACTAGCAAAATCATTCCTAAAATATAATAAACAGTCTAGCTTTCCTCTTGGAGAAAATTCTTTCTGAATCTCAGTGTGATTTCTTTACAGCCCCAAACTCGAGAAATACGTACTAAATAGTACAAAGATTTTCATATTGCTTTCATTCATTGAATCGTGAATCACTTTGGCTGATTCTTAGACGTATTGGCTGTCCAGAAAATTTTGTGTTCATTTTACGGCTACTTCATGATGGTTGTATCAGTAATCAGTAATGAGTCTAAATCAGATACTTACAGTATCCCTGCAGGTGTAAAACAAGGTTGTGTCATTGCACCTACTATCTTTGGAATTTATCTTTTAATAGTCTTAGTCATAACCCGTGAATTCTTACCCCCAGGCGTCGTATTCAAACACCGTTTTGGAGGCGGCCTATTCAACTTAGGACGTCTCAAGGCATCAAGTACTGTCTCTGTCATGCATACCGACGACCTGAAATATGCTGACCATTGCGTACTTTTTTGCGCACACAGCGCAAGATTTACAGACTGCACTGAACCTTTATCATAAAGCCTACCAGCGGCTTGGTTTGACCATGAATAAAGCAAAGACAAAACTTCTTTTTAACCAGCACCTGGACGAAAGCAGTCATTACCCCATTCAATCATGGTTGAGGGCGAAACCCTTGAACAGATTGAGCATTTCTGCTACTTTGGTAGCATTCTTAACAAGAAAGGAAATGTGGATGACGAAGACCAACACAGACCGAACTGCACAGATACAGCTTTTAGAAAACTCAAAAGTAGAGTTTTTGACAACTGTAACTTGGCAATTACAACCAAAATGATGGTTTATAATGCGGTGATAATCGCTACAGTTTTGTTCGGTTGTGAGACCTAGGTTACTTACCGACGACACCTCAACGCCCTTGATAAATTTCATATCAAAAGCCTTAAACATATCTTGAAAATCAGCTGGGAAGAGAGACGGACAAATTCATCAGTACTCGAAGTTCCTGGATCTATAAGCATTGAGGCCCTTATTATGAAAAGTCAACTACGTTGGACAGGATATTGCATACGCATGCCAGATCTAAGGATTCAAAAAAATATTCTTTGGAGAATTACAGATAGGTCGACGTAATATAGGTGGCCAACAAAAATGTTATAAGGATATATTGAAACAAAAGGGCATTTACCCCAACTCGCTTGAAGCTCAAGTTCAGAAAAGGTTTATGTGGTGACTAGAGAACTACCAGACTTCTGAGACCTTTGGAAATAAACTAACAGAAGCTAAGTCAACCAAACGAATCAGAAGGAAGGCGCAAGAAAATAACCCAACCCGAAATCGCCCCCTTAATACCACCGCCACCTGGTAAATCTGCCAATGGACATGCGGATCAAGAATAGAACTCCTGAGACACCGTCGAGCTCTTGAAATCACTAACTAATTTTTCAGACTGCCATACTTCAAGAGTGACTGCCGATGATGATGATATATATATATATATATGTGTGTGTGTGTGTGTGTGTGTGTGTGTATCTATATATATATATATACACATTTTTTTGTTGAACAATCTCGTTCATGAGAAGAAATTTTACATTTAAGAAATGTTTCTTACCGTAAGGAATGAGGATGATTCAGTCATGTGGCAGTACCAAAGTTTATTTTGACTGTAAATGTTTGAACACATGGCACTAAAGAATGGAGCTCATCTGAACATTTGCCAGGGAAGTGGTCATATGTTATCGTCTGTACGAGAAAATGTAGTAGAGAAAATGTCATCTTCTACAAGGTCGCTTAAACGAATTTGAATTCTGAAAATCGTGGAAAGTGAGGATTGACCAGCAATAATCTTTTTTTAAGCAAATCTGACTCTTGAAAAGATGAAGCATACCAGAAGGAAACATGTAGTTCCTGAAGCGGTAAAAGGAATTGTTTTGACCAAGTGAAAAGTATAAGAAATAAAACATGTGTTATAGAAATAGAGTATATTTAACAGTAAATACAACAGTAAACAGTAAATTACACGACTAGTGCGTGTGTCGGTTGTCCAGCGTTCAATCAATTCAACTGTATTCCCAGGGCCTCCTCTTTTGCTAATCTTATAGTAAGCGGAAGAGTCCAACATAGACCCTTTAGTGGGAAGACACCACAACAGGAATCCTCCATTTTCCAGGATCTTCAGCGCCTGACCGTATGTAGATCACTGAGGTTTAGAGTGAACTTGAGTCCCAGTCGAACAAGAAGCCTCTTAGACAATGCAAAATTTTATCCTGGCTGGAGGAAATTCAGAAATGCACACCAAAGCAAAAAGATTTTATTAATTATGAAAATGATTTAATAAATATAGCAAATAAAATAGAAACAAGGAAATACTACAATAAATTAAAAAATCAGTTTAAAAATGACATAAAATCAACAAATAAATGGAATAAACTATTTCTTCAAGCAGATAAATGAAAAACAATCAATATAATGAAATCTATAAATTATAAAGAGCTAATCGAAAAAGAAGTCAGTTATTTTTCTGAAACTACTAATAACGAATAAGAAAATATCATAAAGAAACTACAAAAGAAACTAAACTCAAATTAGACAACAGAATTAAGCAATTAATGAAAGTACAACCATTTATTAAATTAAAAGATCATAAGAATGATTATTTAAACAAACCTACATGTAGATTATTAATCTCACAAAAATAATATAAGAAAAATATGCAAAAATTATAGAAAATATGTCCGGAAAATATTGAACATAAATCAATAAAGGAAATACAAAAATATCTAATATTAGTTAAAAAATATGACAAACAAAAACAATTGCTGTTTTATGTAAGTAGATATAAGAAAAACAATTCCATCTTTTACTAATTTTATATCAAATAACGCATTAAATTAAGCAAAATAATACCTAAATATTCAAGATGATGAATTAAATATAATTACTCCAACGATAAAATATGGATTAAAAAAAGCACAACAATAATTCAAATAACGAGAACTTTGATGTAACAATGGGTAGATATGATGGCGCTTGTTTGCAAAGTTATAAGTATATATATATATATATATATATATATATATATATATATGTGTATGTATATAATGTAACAAATATCATTAATAAATAGGATATAAATTTGTGTAGAGATGACGGTCTAATAAATGTAAGAAATTGTAACGATAGAAAAATAAAAAATATAAGAAAACAAATAATAGAAAACAAATTGTGATTTTAAATGGACATAAAATCCAACTTAAAAATAGTCATTTTCCTAGTTATAACATTTAACTTAAAAAACAATACATAAAAAACATATAGAAAATAAAATAATAATCCTATATACATGAACAAAAATTCAAATCACGCACTTAATGTATTTCAGCACATACAAATATCTATTAATAAATTAATTCAAATAATTCTCGTAATATAAAAATATTTAGTGAAAATAAAAAATATGCATCCGCATTAAGGAAAAATGGCTATTTGAATAAATTAGATTACATAAGTAAAAGTAATACATACAAAAAAGAAAAGAAACATAAATATAATTTGGTTTAATTAATCTTATAATAATATAATAAAACCAAAAATGGGAAAAATATTCTTTAAATGAATTGATAAATAGTTTCGTAAAAATAATCACAAATTAATAAAAACATGCATTAAAAATAGTCCTGGCTGTATGATTAATATGGAAAAAAATGATAAATAAGCATAATAAAAATATTAAACAAAAATAATTGTAATTATAATAACACAAATCCATAAAATAGCAACAATATTTGGAATTGTCGGAGAAAAAAAAAAAAAATCTGTACCCAAGCTTTCTGCCAGATCTTTACGATTCTTTATTGCGTTATATACTTAGTGGGAGGGGGTATTTCTTTTGTGTACCTAAGCAAAAACTATGCCAAGTTTAAGATCTATCAAAACCTATTTATTAATATCTAACTTTGTATCTATTTTTTATTTTCTTCGTGTTCACATCTCGGTAAGAACAGAATAGATGAGAACTGATGTGAGGAAAATAGCAGGTCCAGGAAGAATAAGGCAGATCATTTTGGAAATCAGTTTTCGAATTCTGATTTTTATCTGGGCTCGAATACTGATGGATTCTCATAATTATCGCTGGTCACAGACATGAGAAAGTGCTGGAAATATTTCGATCTCAGTCATTCAGGCAAATGGCAAACGTTATAACCGCTTAGGCGATGATGTCTCAAATAAGACATGATCGACTGAGCAAAAGATTGGTAACCAATGCTATAGAACCTAATCTACCCTGTTATTTAACCTATAGCTGAAGAGAGAAGTGGAAAATTAATAATTTTCCCAAAGGTATTTGTGCGTAACAGAATTCAACTAGAATTCGAACTCTGCTGTCCGATTTCTCGTTGAGCCAAGTTCAAATTCAACGAGAATTTCAGTGTCAGACACTTTCAAAATCTGAACAAATTATCAAACATCAGATGAGGAATTGCTTCTTGGCCGGGTCGGGCCAAAACAACTTTTCAGCACTCCCTCGTATTTATTAAATTAAAAATGTGATTAGTGTGACACTGTCGATGTTCACCGGTCCGAAAAGTGTGCTTTAACCGATGGTTACTTTCTTAGTCGATTAAGGATTTCTATAGAATGCAAAATGTGATGTAAAATGAGTTGAGCAATGTGTTGTGTGTCACCGGCATGTGATTCGATGTAAGGTTTCTTTCTGTTAAGTGCTATCCCGTTTTTGCGTCACATATAGCTTTCACCCTCCCGTGATGTTTTTCCAGAATTTTCAAATTTCAGGAATACACATGGTACATTTTCTCAAAGAAAGCCAAAAAGTAGTTGCCACTTCGAAGCTGTCAGCATTTGGGCTTCAATATTCATTTCGAAGTCAAACGTTGTTAAATATACATGGCCCAAATCTGCCACGGTTTTAATACTACAGATACATTACTTCTTTACCTATTTATCATACATTTATCATGAAGGTGAATATATTTCTACAAATAGGATGGACGCAAACGGGGTTTACATGCACATATATATATATGGCTGGCCAGTCGTATCCTAGGATGCGTGTCTACAAGGGCGGCTAGCTAATAGCAATTGCAGACGCTTACTCAGGCACACTTGTGTTTGTTCAGCACCTACACTTTCGGGGCGAGAGCGCGTAATCCCTCACGAACAACAATCTGAACAAGACCAGGACGCCCAAACCGTCACTCACAATGCTTGGGTCAACTTGTGGTATGGTTTTCAGGCTCTTTCTAAAGGGGCCTTCACCAGGCCGATACTATAAAGAATCACCTTCCTGACAAAACGAGACCGATAACATCCACAAGTTACCTTCCCGATTAATTGAGATTCGAACCCAGGCTTTATGGTCAGAAAAAGAACGTTCTAACCACTCGATCACGTTCATATATATATATATATATATATATATATATATATATGTGTGTGTGTGTGTGTGTGTGTGTGTGTGTGTGTGTGTGTGTGCGTGTGTGTGTACAAGCGGGCGCATATATCATTCCTCAGTAAGGCCCTTAAATGTTTTGTTTAGCATTTTAGTCGGCTTTGTTCCCAGTCTTTTCATCCTCCGTCATGTATTCACTCAAATTTACGAGCACATTGTTCAATTTTATGGCGTGGGATGTTGTTCTGAGTAACAGGGACAATTCAGGTCTAGTGGCACTTAACGTTTTTGGAACTTATATTTATATATATTTATTTATTTGACTTACTAAATCGGAACAAAGGCTTCGTTCATCGTTGTATCATTCAGGAAACATCTCAAAGCAATCGGCGACCCATTGCAACTATCGTTTGTGGTTGATACCTCGTCAAGAGGCATAAACAACACAAGGACCTCTTCAAGTAATATATATATATATATATGTGTGTGTGTGTGTGTGTGTGTGTGTGTGTGTGTGTGTGTGTGTGTGTACACATATATATGTATAGAGAGAGAGAACGAGAAAGAACGAGAGAATGCTCAACAGTAAATATGGATATCGTTAAAAATACGTACACACTCATATATATATATATATATATATATATATATATATATATACATATATATATATATATATATATGAACGAAGACTGTTTTGATCAATTATAATATTCTGCACACAGATTCTACCTCTACGGAGAAATGAAAGAAAAAATGTAGAGTAAGACTAGCGTAAAAGAAAGAATGAAAGAAAGAACGAAAACAAAGAAAAACAAAGAAAATTAAAGAAAGTGGAAAAAATAAATGAAAAATGTAGATGGAGAAGAGCAAAGAAAGAAAAAGAAAGAATGAACACTGAATCCGACACTCACATCACAACTCCACCAACCTCAGATTTAATAGCATAATTATCTCCCTTTGATGTTTGACATCAAACATCCCGTTTAACCATTTGCTTTCCTCTATGCTGCAGGTGTGTCCGGAAGCAAGTCAATAGGGTCTGGTTTCTTAAAGGTCACCATGAAACATTATTACGACGTGTTCGATAGTGTAACGTCTCCTCAGGGGACAGTACCATCAACCTCTGATGTGACTCGGTCTATTATTTTAACAAGTACGATCAAGTGATTTTGCTCGGCTTAAATTACAAGCATTGCAGTCACACACACACGCTAATGCACATACATACACAGAAACAACACACACACACATACACACACACATATATATATATGTATATATATTGATGTAACAATTACAACATCAAACATCTTTAATACGGCATTCTCTCTGTCTCTGTCTCTCTCTGTCTCTCTCTCTGTCTCTCTCTCTGTCTCTCTCTCTCTCTTTCTCTCTCTCTAAGGGGTGAAGAAATATTTTCGTTCCGATACACTTACCAAAATCAGTATTTTTGTGTTTAGTCATGAAAATACTGAATTTGGGAAGTTGCTTGAGCCGAGATTTTTTCATTATCAACACACACACACACACACACACACACATATATATATATATATATATATATATATAAGGTAGTGGAATGACTTCTCCAAAGGAAGAAAAACTGATGGGAAAAGTATGGCCTTTACTTCTTGGCATTGTGATTACAAAATTGTGTCAAATTTTTCACAAGACACAGGGAACATTGGCATTTTTTTCTTTTTTTAATCGACGAACAGATTCAACAATTGATTCAGATTCTTGAAAGTTTTACGCGGAAAGCCGTTTAAAATGTTATCGGCTGAACCAAGACATACTTCCGCTTCAAACTGGTCACATTTTGAGAATTGGTGCGACTGATAACTTTTCACAGTCTTCTCGGATATATAGCATGCGACATTTTATTATGCAAGCCTATTTTATCGCAACATCTATCTATCTATCTATCTATCTATCTATCTATCTATCTATCTATCTATCTATCTGTTATATATATATATATATATATATATATATATATATATAATGGTGTGTGTGTGTGTACTTCTCATTACTATAAACAAGGGCAACATTATTCTTTAGCCATATATCCCTTAAAAAATTACAAAGGCCACAGAAACATCTGTATAATTACCATAATATCTCATATAATTTTATTTTTTTATGTTAGTTTGGGCTCAGTAACATTCTATAATCTTTATTAAACTTCCATCCATTTTGCATTCAGTCGACTTTAAATTACATAAAAAAGTAAATTAAAAATATGTCAGATTTAATATATATATATATATATATATATATATATATATATATAAATTAAAATAAATTTTCAAAATTCAAAATTGGTGAATGAACATTTCAACATGAAATCCCTAAGAGAGATTTCACGTCTCCTCAGCAACAGTCAAGTCTATATTAAAATGAGAAAAATAAGATTAAAAAGAGAAATAAAAAATAAAGAAATAGAAAAATAAAAAATAAATAACGGCTAAGATTTGAGAAATATACGTCACAAAAACAATTTTTGAAAATCAGTCTATTTTTGGTGTTTACTTTTTGATAGAGTTGTAAGTGAAGAGATGGGAATTTGGTATATCTTGCTTAATAAACGAAAAAGGGTTAAGGAAAGGGATGTCGCTAAATTGAGAATTGGGTTAAATAAAACAGAACAGAAAGAAAAGGGGCGGGATATAAAAACTGTACATAGAAAAAAAATATAGGGGAAAAAAGAAAAGAAAGAAAAGTAAAAATTTCAAATAGAAAACGCTCGATACGTGTCAAACAAACTTAACTTTAAATGTTTAAAAGGGTTAAAGTTTTAGAAAAAAGAGACTTATTTTTAAAAAAAAGTATATTAGGAGAAAAAATAGAAATAAGATTTTTAAAAATTTAATTAAATTAATCTAATTAAAGATATTTTTAGGTATAGACAAACTAAATAGCAATTAAAGAAAATTATAAATTTATAAAATTATAAATTTAAAAAAAGTTAATCTTAAAAAATCTTGATATAAATTTTTTTAAAATTTATATATAGAAAATTTATAAAATTTATGATGTGACAAAAGTTAAAAAGATATATACTAACAGAGGAAAAAGGGGTTTAATAAAAGAATCCATATTTTATAAGGATAGACAATTAAAGGAGACTGGGAGAGGAAGGTAGAGGGATTAAACTACTAAACAGACCTTTCACGGATATTCTGGAAAATGAAACAGGAAGGGCTGGATCCTGTAATTAGCTGGAAACTAATAGGTTCAGCCTCTTTTCCGAGGAATTTTCGTGATAGGTGCTGTCTGTGTTTGCTAGAAAAAATTTTAATATTGACGTATCCTTACCAGTACCTGCTCCTGAATTTTAGAAGGGAATTTATTAGTAAGTGCCGCCATAAAGCTAGTTTTACGAACACTTGAATTTTAACTTTTAAATTCCAAATTTTTAGATTTTAGGATATGAAAAATGAAAATAAAAATATAAATTTAATGATTTTTGATAAATTAATTTAATTTTAATTTTAAATAGTAGTTTAACCTTTCTACCTTCCTCTCCTAGTCTCCTTTAATTGTCTATATTTATAAAATATGGAATCTTTTATTAAACCCCTTTTTCTTCTGTTAGTCAGTTAAGTGCTATGCGCGATACACTATTGGGCGATCATGTCTCTTTCGAGACATGACTGACTGGGCAGAAGATTATCCTGCAGTTGCCATTGCTTTCTGCGGTAGACTGGTTGCCGACCAAAGCTATAGAATCCAATCTGTCCTATTATTTAACCCATAACTGGAGGGAAGAGACGGATTAATACCTTTCCCAAGGATATTTGCGCGTAAGCGAATGCAAGGAATTCAACTGGAATTCGAACTCGGTTCCCCGATTTCTCGTTCCGAGCCGATATCCACTGCGCCACAACGCACATTCTGTTAGTATGTATTTTTAATACCTTTTTTCACACCATAAATTTTATAAATTTTCTATATATAATTTTTTAAAACTTTATATAAAAAATTTTTAAGATTAATTTTTAAATTATAATTTTTTTTAATTGATAATTTTCTTTAATTGTTATTTAGTTTGTCTATACCTAAAAATATCTTTAATTAGATTAACTTCATTAAATTTTTTTAAATCTTATTTCTATTTTTCCCCTATTTTACTTTTTCAAATAAGTTTCTTTTTTCTAAAACTTTAACCCTTTTAAGCATTTAAAGTTAAGTTTATTTGACACGTATTGAGCGTTTTCTATTTGAAACTTTTACTTTTTCTTCCTTTTCTTTTTTCCCCTTCTTTATTTTTTTCTCTGTACAGTTTTTATATCCCGCCCCTTTTCTTTCTGTTCTGTTTTGTTTAACCCAATTCTCAATTTAACGACATCCCATTCCTTAACCCTTTTTCGTTTATTAAGCAAGATATACCAAATTCCCATCTGTTCACTTACAACTCTATCAAAAAGTAAACACCAAAAATAGACTGATTTTCAAAAATTGTTTTTGTGACGTATATTTCTCAAATCTTAACCGTTATTTATTTTTTATTATTTTTATTTTTTATTTTTTTATTTCTCTTTTTAATCTTATTTTTCTCATTTTAATATAGACTTGACTGTTGCTGAGGAGACGTGAAATCTCTCTTAGGGATTTCATGTTGAAATGTTCATTCAACATTTTTGACTGTAATTTTAATTACATTGAGCTCTCCTCCTGTATCATTTTTTATAATTAAAATTTTTAATATTACTTACGATCAGGTTCTTGGAATTTACCTTCCTACTTTTCCATTTCGGATTAAAGTAATTTAATATATATATATATATATATATATATATATATATTACTTTAATATATATATATAAAGTGAACATTGAAGTCTAAACCCAGAGGCAACAGTCTACTTCATGCTAAGCGCATGAGCTGATGATACGTTTAGCATGAAGCAGAGAAGATGATTGACTTTAATGTCCACATTTATATACTCTCTATTCCTGATATTGGGAACTTTAACCCATAAATATAACTTAACTTGAAACGACATTTTATCATATATATATATATATATATATATATATATATGGGGTATGTGTGTGTGTGTGTGTGTGTGTGTGTGTGTGTGTGTGTGTGTGTTTCTCTGTGTGTGTGTGGCTATAAAAGAAATTTTTTTATGAAGAAGATTATCAAATTAAATGAGATATTATTTTCTGACTTTCTGTACATTTTCCATCTGCTGTACTTTCATGTGTAAATACTACAACACACACACACACACACATATATATATATATATATATATATATATATATACAGCGTCTCGAGCAAATGGTTTACTATTAAAGCATTAAAAATTATATAATTTAAAACTGCCACCCTTTGAATAAAAATAAACAATAAATCAAACAACATATTAATCAAAAACATTTTTGCTTATATATTTTAAATGAATAATCGAGGTTTAGAATTATTTTTTTCCGTTTTGAGCAATAAAAATTCAGAATCTATGAATGATCAATATGTTCCTACTTCATTTTTGCGATCAACCAAAGCTGATCAATGTCCTTTTGGCATTTATTTTTTATTTTCCAACAATTTTGCTAATATTCAAGTCAAGATATTAGTTTGGCCAATTTTCAAAACGCTCCTTCCCGCTGCATTTTTAACTAATTTAAGGTTGACTTCAAAGTACAACTTGCACTAATCTGTTGAAAATGAGTCAACATTCATGTATGACGTCATGGGCAGACCTAAATAGGAGGATTTACTTTCGGATCAACCACTGTATATAAATAAAAGCGTCGATTGTGTTGCCTGCTTCACTGAAATTAACTGTATTTTGATTTGGAATTTTCAGTTTCTATGAGCTGTGTGCGTAATATTCACCGCTGTATAAAATACTTTAACAAGGAAAGAGATTATTTGGAAAAATAAATGTTTGTTGCATAAAAATAAATACATTTTTAATCCGTACTTTGCAGACTTATTGATGTATTAGTAAATAAGAAACAACATATTACTAATATTAGGTCGGAACGAAATTCATAGGATATTTTAGTGAGTTTAAAAATAATATTTAGTTATTTTTTCATATATTTATTCAGTCACGTATGTGCCATTTTGTTTCAATATCTTTCGACGTCTTGGAGGCAGTTTTTATTATATCCTTCTAGAATTTGGTATTTTTCTGGGTGATGAACAGATTTAAGCAGTTCTGACAGGCTTCCAGAGAATTAAAGTTTCGAGAAATTTCGAGAATTTTGTAGTATGAAAATAAATGCTAATTCGAATGTTCAAGGTAAGTTTACTACGGTAGATGTATATCTCAGCCAAACTCTACTAAATTCTTTGGGGGTCTACAAAAAGACGAAGTCGGGCGTTGTTCTGATGGAAGACAAAGCCCTCAAAATTGGACAATGCTGAACGCTTTTTATCGATTGCTACATTTAATCAATCCTACTGCGAACAATAACTGTCTAAATGCAATGGTGATCCTAAGACGATATTTTTCAATACAACCAGATACAGGACATTTCTTTCTTGGGAATCAGATGATTCATTTCGCTTTTCCCAGGAATCTTTCGCTCTACATTGTTATAAATAGTCCACTTTTTATCTTCTGTGAGCGTTCTTTTTCAAAAAGGTTTGAGCAGAGAGTTGCAGGTTGAAGTGCAATCCATTAAATTGCTTTTGCATAAGGCATGAAGCACCTAAATATAAAGCGATTCACTTATCCAAATCTTTTTAAATTCTTTCCAACGTTCATTCAGATATCAAATATGGTATAGTGTAACCTGGATTATTTTTAATCAACATTTTGATTTTGTCATCGTTAAGAACTGCAAACCTGCCGAAACATTCACGGTCATCTAAATCAAAATTTCCACTTCTGAATCTAGCCAACCATTTGCGCAAAATATTTTTCGAAATTAAAGGGAAAATATATTTTGTGGTTGAACCATCATAGTTTATTTCTCTTCCCAACAATAAAAGATCATGAAATTACGCAAATGCATTACATTTATCTTTATATCAGATATCAATTTTCAGAATATATATATATATATATATATATATATATATATATATATATATATATATGTGCACTTTAAACATTTATAACTTCATTTGTATTTAAAGTTTTTTAAAGTACACACGAACTTTATGGACACCCTATATATATATATTAAAAATTATTTGTGACTTGCTAAGAACAGCCACTCAAGCTAACCAGTGAAATAACACAAGTGATTGCATTTCCTGGTTCCAAAAAATCGAATGCAAAAATAAATACAGGTTCATTAAATATGACATAAAAACTTTTACCCATCAATTTCTGGAAAGGTTTAATGGAAGCGTTTCATTTTGCTAAAAGTTACATAAAAATACCATCTGAACATATTGATATAATCCTTCATTGCTGCAAATCAATACTTTTCCACACAGGTAAAGCATGTATCAAAAAATCAAACAACGGTACATTTGATGTACCACAAGGATCGTATGATGGAGCAGAAATTTCAGAATTGATGGGCATATACGTTTTAAATAAAATTAGCAAAATAATCTATTTAGACATCCACGGATTGTATAGAGATGACGGATTGATAATAGCACGCGACAACAAAAGAGAAAATGAAAAAAAAAGGAAAGAGCTTTTCAAACTATTCAAAAAACTAGATTTTGATATCATAGTAAAAACAAATAGAAAAGTGGTGCAATATTTTTTTTAATCATTTCACCCCAAGCAAGGCATTGCACTGCCACTATTGCGCATGGGCTACATGGGGGAAGGTAAATAGAAAGAGTAGCTAGATATAGGAAATGTCAGAAGGGAGGTGATAGATAGTTTGGTGGGTGGGAAGAGTGTTTGAAAGAATGGAAGCGGGTTAGTTTGTTAGGAGGTGTCTATTGACCTTACATTTAAACTCCTGGAGATTGTAGCCGTCGGGGAAGCAGTCTTGTGGAAAGGAATTCCACAGTCGGGAAGTGCGAGAAAAGAAACTGTTGGAGTAGAAGTTGCAGTTGCATTTTATCGGTTTCACTGTAAAAGGGTGGGATCTAGTTGCTAATCTAGTATCTCGTGCAAATTCGAACCTAGGGGGCACCAGTGATCTAAGTTCATCGGAGCAGAAGCCGTGAAAGTATTTATAGAAGAGACACAGGGAAGCCACGTCGCACCGGTGAGAGAGAGACTGCCGGCTGTCTGCTAAGTCGGTATCGATCACATTACAGACCCTCCGCTGTACATTGTCGAGAAACCCAAGGAGAATAGCAGGGGCACCCGACCAGATATGGCAACAGTATTCAATGCACGGGTGGATGGTAGATTTATAAATGTGCAGGATAGATTCAGACGAAAAAAACCTCCGGGCCCTGCACAGAGAACCGCCTTTCATAGCAGCGGATTTAGCAATGGATTCGATATAGTCATTCCACTTGAGGTCCGCTGAAAGTGTGAGACCAAGGAGGCGTAGTGTTTTACTCTCTGGGAGGCAAGCCTGGTCCATGCTAATAGGAGGTTGGTGCGATTGCCTATGATGATTAATTGATAGTAGCTTCGTTTTAGAAGCATTAAAATTTAAACGTGGAATTTAATTTACAAACAGGTCACCATACATGAAAACAAACACTAAGTTAATATACATAAGTACAAAATCCAACCATTCCAAAAGTATAATTAGACACATTCACAAAGGAATAGAACACAGAGTATCAAATAATTCGTCAAACAAAACAATATTTAATGAAAAGAAAAAATATCTATGAAAATGCACTAAGAAGGTCTGGCCATAAAAACATTTTACAATATAATTCTCAACCAAACATAAAACGATAATAGAAAACGAAACATTATCTGGTTCAACCCACCATTTAATTTAGAGTTAAAGACCAAAATAGTACAAATATTTTTTAAACTGAGAGATAAACACTTTCCAAAGGGATCAGAAATAAACTAAATTTTCAGCAGAAACACAATCAAGCTAAGATATAGTTACACTAGTAATTTAGATAGTTTCATAATAAAATAAAACGCCGGAAACTTAGATAGTAGTGTACAAAACAAGACCACTAATAAAGAATGCAACTGTAGGGACAAAAATAAATGTCTACTTCAAAAAGAAGTCATTTACAAGTCAAAGTTACATGACTTAAATGGCCAAAATAAAATATATCTGGGTTCAACCAAAAACACTTTTAAGACCAGGTAGTTCAATCACAAGTCTACATTCAAAATAGAAAACTTAAAAAACTACAAAATTGGCTAGCCACATGTGGAAATTAAAATCAAAATATGGAAAAGACCCAGACATAACGTCGAGTATAGTAAAAACAGCCAAGCCTTACAACGGTGGCAAAATATGTAGACTGTGCCAAGAAGAAAAGTTAGAGATTATGCTGTTCTCAAACAAAAACGAACTATTGAATGAAAGAACAGAAATTATGACTAAGTGTAACCATACTAAAAAATACCTCTTAGGTTCATACTACCATGGACGAAAAAGCCATAATTCCTTGTAGTTTTAAAAATTGTGCGTTCAAACATTCCCTGCCACGTGAGCATTCAAAAAAAAAAAAAACAACATACACCGTTACGTGAGCGTTCTTAAAAAAAAAACGGTAAACGGTAAAATCAGTTATTAAAAATCGCCTGAAGACATCACTCATGGTAGAAATCTAGCTCGTGTTACAAGTCGTTTACAAATGGAAAATATTCAAAAGTTCTACAATATAATTGTATTGAACACTTTTTAATAAATATGTGCACTGGTCTAATCTTATTATGACCAGAAACTAAGTAATTAAATAATCAATATATATAAATATATATATGTGTGTGTGCGTGTGTGTGTGTGTGTGCGCGCGCGCACGCGCGTGTGTGTGTGTGCGTTAGATTAACTAAATTGCAATCTTCCGCGTATTATAATTGAAAGATGTCAGAAATAAGCAATAACTTTGACAGATGTTATTTTCATTCAGATCTCAAGGTAAGCAAACACTTTCAATCTTTTTCCGAGATCATCTCCAGAGGTGTGAGTTATAGTAACAAAAAATAACCGCAAAGCTGTGTTGCTAAAAATTACTGTAAATTGTTTTCTGCTTCAAATATAACGGTTGACAAATTGCTAGCGATCATTAAAACGTGAAAATTCTCCAAAATGTAATTTTTTTTATATATTGTAATGTCATGGTCATGCACGTGTTAAAGCATAAAAAAAAAACTACTTTTTACAAACATTTTGAAACATTACTACAGTATTCATAGCCGATTTTCTTAATTGACGGCTCAAGTGTTTTAATGAATATTGCCTCGAGAATCTGTAGTTTGCTGTTGTTGTTTGCTTGGTGTAGGATAGTTGTGTTATCGATCATTATTATTTCTTTTATATTGTGAATGTAGAGTTTATGTAGTTGTTGTAAATCCAACATATATATTTGTTTGTTTTATTGTCGGAGATACATTCCCCCAAGGGACATTTGAACATTTGAATTAATAGATAATGTTGGTTTTACGTAACCCATCAGTTGGTTGGGAGGAGTTATTTCGGATAATTAAATTAATAGTATTGTACCTTTTATAACACATTTTTAATTTTAATTTCTTATTACGATCAACGGTAGATATATTAGTACGAATGAGCTTTTTTTTTCAAAACGTTATATTTGAAGCAGAATAAAATTTACAGTAATTTTTAGCAACACAGTTTTGCGGTTATTTTTTGTTACCATAACTCACACCCCTGAAGATGATCTCGAAAAGAGATTGAATGTACTTGGGTACCTTGAGAAATGAATGATAATAACATCTGACAATGTTACAGCTCATTTCCGACATATTTCAATTATAATACGCGAAAGATTATCCAAGAGTATGAACGGGTTTTATTAAAAAATAAGCTAACACAATGTTTGCAATTTATTTAATCTGACATGTCTAAAAGAAAATATGCTGCCTATATATATATATATATATATATATATATCGTTCATTCAGCAATGAATTAGAACACTCTCAGTTATTGGACGTGTATAATGATAATATACGCGCTAAAAAGTCAGCCTCCATTTACCGAGCGACCATAGCTCAGAGGTAGAATCACCGACTGACGCCAATTCGGTCGGGTTTCAATCTTGGGTAAAAGTAATCGGCTGTCTAACCGTACTGATGAGCTGTGATACGGCGAAACAGATCTGTCTGTGGATGATTATATCTAAACTTATTTATAAATGGAACTTTATCTCTGTGTGTGTGTGTGTGTGTGTGTGTGTGTGTGTGTGTGTGTGTGTGTATCCGTTACCTATAGACTCCGTAACGGCTGAACCGATTTCCTTGAAAATTTACACTGTTGTACTATAAGCGTCTGCGAGTGTTCTTAGCTAGGTTTTGTGTCGAGGTACACCCGATAAATATCGATAATCGAAAATATCGGGTTATAGAAGGAGTGGTCCGATTTTAATCAAATTTGATACACTCATAAACAAAGACATAAGAAACGATATTCAGAAGTTTCAACGTTGCAGTTCTTACAATAGTGCAGAAAATCGATAATATATATATTTATAAGAGGCAAAATACCGGGTCTGGTCAAAATCAGTTTTTCAGCCCTTTTATTTTAGTTTTTGCTTCGGGTTTGGCTCTAAGTAGGTATAATTGTAGTTGTTAGCCTCAACCATGATACCATTTACTCAGAGGACTTACTTAGCCTTCAAAATTCAGTTTACGACGAAAATAATTTATTTGATATCTATACCAGGAAATCAAAATTTGACTTACATCCATTCATTTTTCTTTCAGGCTACGGTTTCGCTTTAACTGGAAACAACTATTGCTTTTTAGTCTTTCGTGCCAACGTCCAAATAGTCTGTGCACCAGGACCATGGATTAGTTTTAAAACTTTCACCACACCCGAGCAACGCCAGGCTATACTGCTAGTATATATATATATATATATATATATATATATATATATATATATATATATATAATAGGTTTCAGTTACATGTGAAATTATATCACTTGTTTATTAGTACATTAAAAAGCCCTACGGCCTTTTGTTCCAACTCAGTATACAGGGTGGTTCAAATGTAGGTGGACAGTAAATGATAACATTTATTTTGCGATTACATATACAATTATATGTACCAATACAATTATTACATTGACAATTTTATTGTGTAAAATAATACAAAATCACTTAAATTTTATCAACACTGGTGTTTAAACTCAAACTCAAATTTACACAGCTCTAAAGTCTACCTCTCACGCTTGGGTAAACATTTTTGCAAAAGGCCTCTGTGTGTAAATTTCATTTACACACAGAGAAATTGAAATACATCTCCAATATCATTTTTCAAATCACCAACACTAGTTGGTTTTCGACTATAAGCTTTGTTCGTAGGCACTCCCCAAAAGAAGAAATCCATTGGAGGTCAAGTCAGGTGACGATGCTGGCCAATCAATTAGACCTCTTCGGCCAATCCATTTATCAGAAAATGTTTCAAGATACTCACGGACAGCTCTTGAACAATGCGTTGGGATCCCATCTTGTTGAAATTAAAGGTCATATAGATTAGGCTGTTGTAATATTATATTGATACACATACCTATTCCATCTACTGTCCACTTACTTTTGAACTACCCTGTATAATGAATTCTATAATATAAACATTGCAATGTTGTATATTGATCGGTCAGGCAACCAGATCTTCCTTTCTAAGCAATGCGATATTATATTAAAGGAACAGGAAGAGCCTTACTTAAATCGAATTGAACATTTGATATTAAAAAAGGGGGAAAGAAAGAGGGAAGAAAAGATCAGAAAATATGATAAGAAATCAAGAAAAAGAAAAGAAAGAGGAAAAGGAAAGATACAGAAGAAATAGAAAGTGAATAGAAAAATAAAGAGGAAAAGTGAAAAAATGTAGAGAGGGAAGAAAAGGGAGAGACAGAGAAAATTTAAATTTTGATAGGAAGTGAATTGCAGACAAATAAAGACAGTGTTACAGTGTTTCAAGTTCAATCTTTTGGCATTTTTTGAAAAACAATGATGAAATCACATACACAAACAGAACAATTATTCATAAAACGTAAAATAAAGGATATTTAAAAAAGAACCAATACAAAGATTAATTAGACCTAATATAATAAATTGGAAAGATAAAATAAAATTAAAATTAAAATTAAACCAAAATAAAATAAAATAATACAATAATAAAATAAAAACAATATAGAATAAAATATAAAATTATTAAAAATAATAATATATATAAAATGATAAAAATAATATAAATATTAATAATATAACAAGAATAACTATAATATTAATAAAAGAATAAAAAATAAAAAACGGAAATATAGATATAAGCTAGTCAGTCAGTTAAGTGCCATACATGATACACGCTTAGGCGATCATGTCTCGAAAGAGACATAACTGACTGGGCAGAACGTTATCCCGCAGTAGGTTGCCATTGCTTTCTGCGGTAGACTGGTTGCCGACCAAGGCTATAGAACCCAATCTGTCCTGCTATTTAACCCATAACTGGAAGGAAGAGACGGATTAATACCTTTCCCAAGGGTATTTGCGCGTAAGTGGATCCAACTGGAATTCGAACTCGGCTCCCCGGTTTCTCGTTCCAAGCCGATATCCACTGTACCACAACGCACATGGCTTAAATTACACACAGTAATTATCGAGTGCAATAAAAACAATTTTTTTTTTTTTTTAATCGTATCACCCCGAGCAAGGCGGTAACGCCACTGATGTGCAGGGGGCTACTTAATAGTGAAAAGATCGGAAAAGAGAAAGCCGGAAACCATATCCTAAACAGGGAACAAGTTTAACCTGTTCAATAGACATGGGTGGAGTGTGAACCGGGCGATAGATAGATCTATCTACTCCAATTGAAAAAAAAAAAAGAAGAAAACAAAGTGAGAAGATTGGGAAAGAGAAAGCCGGAAACCACATCCTAAACAGGGAACAAGGGATGAGCCTCTTAACCTGTTCAATAGACATGGGTGGAGTGTGAACCGGGCTATAGATAGATTTATCTACTCCAATTTTATTTGGATTTTTTTTCTAAAGATTCTTCTTTCTCTTTTCGCTTTTCAGCTACTTAAATATCGAATCGGAACGAAAAATCGAGGTGCCGAGTTCGAATCCCATCACAATTTCTAATAGAAAATAAAGATAAAATATAAAAAGAAAAAAAGAAAGATTAATAGTTAGAGTAAATTATAAAGATAGGTTTATACTGTAAAATGTTTACAATTACTATAGTTTTATACCTTACATTTTGTAATACTAGCAGGATTCTAAGAATAAATTCTTTAATATGTTTACAATTTACTGTAATTTCATGCCATTGGTTTAGTAATATGTCACTTTTCATGTACTTTATAATTTCCATTTTCTCTTGCAGATTTGGTTCATTCACCCATCTAGAGATTCTAGCTTGTTTGAGAATTTTCCATTTAATTTTAGGTGTTTTATTCTCCTCTATTCTTCCAAAGATATTTAGAAAGTGATATATTTCGTTTGCTCTTATTAGTAAAAAAATGACAGATGATTGTATTACCAGTATAAACTTTAGTAACTCTTGAATTTTCTACTGATAAGATAAGGCACATATAGACAAGGGATTTAGTTAAACAATTGTTAACTAAAGGGTATTTACTATGGGCAAATTGAGTAGTAGTTATTGTTATATAATTTCAATATCTTGTTATCTAATTTAATTTTTTTTTCTAAATTATTAGTGCAACTATTTTAGAGTCATTGATCTACTTTTATATTGGTCACTGTTTTAAATTAACGTTTTGAACGTTGCAATTATTTTTTTCCTTTTTATTAATTTGGATATATATACATACATTATTTATTTAAAATTTATAACATAAGTATGTCATAACATCACTACAAAGTAACTATTTTTTTCAACACTTGTCACTAGACAACATAAGAATTGTTGAAACATAACAGCTACTATATACTGATGTTATACATTTTAAACAAATATTAAATACTCTACACTGTAATGTGCACTCTTTCAAGAATAGTGCTTTTTTGTATATCACGTCATAAATTTCAGTTATTTTACATAATAAGGAATATATAGGAAAATAAATCGAAAGTACTTTTACCTGTTTAATAGATTTTTGAATCTGCAAAAAAATCATTAAATTATTTATTATCATTATTATTATTGTTGTTATAAATAAATTTATATCAAATATCTTAATATGTATTATTCTATATATATATATATATATATATATATATATATATATATATATATATAGTTTTATTGCAAAGAATTTATGACTTTAACTGAGCAGGTTCATGCCGATTTTGAAGTTTCGGCAGAACACCGTTATGGTGTTTTTATTTAAAAAAAAGAAACCCTTAAGCGTTCCAAAATACTAACATGGTATAAAAAAGGTCAAACCAAAAAAGGAGATCAAGAACAAAGCAACTTAAAAAAGGAATTAAATGGACACCGATTTAATACAGAACAATTATGCGGACACCAACTCACGGGTATATTAAAAGCAATAAATAAAGCATTAAAAAGAAATCAAACACCAGCACAATGAAAATAAAAATAAATAAAAAGAACGAGAGAAAATCAACCAATCACAAGCGGGACCGTTCCAAGAAAATATTAAATTTCACAACGCTTCTTATAAATAGGAAAGGGGAATGGGACTCAACCTCAAGAAAAAAAAAAAACAGCCCCGATGAGTGAAAACATCATAATGGCTTCCTCGCGAATCTTCGAAATCAGCATGAATATACTCACTTAAAGTGACAAATTCTTTGCACTAAAACTGTCAATGCCTTATCGCCACCTCGATATCGAGCACTTTGCGATAAAAAATACGTGCTTGCCAAAATAACCTTTATCAGTAAAACTACTGAAAAAAACAACAATCTTGGCGCTAAAATCTATCACAACTCAATAAAAGCAGTATATCTTAATTCAAGCATATTTCATCGAATAATATGGACATATTATGTCTCTCTATATATTTTGTGTACATGTGCTGGCTTGGTTTTGCTTTCGTATTTATGCAACATTCATATCTATGTCACTTTTTTATATTACATTAGCATATAAACATATATTACAAATCAATTCAAGATATGAATATCTCTGTGTGTGTGTGTGTGTGTGTGTGTGTGTGTGTGTGTGTGTGTGTGTGTGTGTGTGTGTGTGTTATATAGTATGACTGTATGTGCATAATGTGGGCATTGAATTTACGTGAAAATATTTTCAATTTGAAAGAAAAGTATCTTCAATATTCATCGGGTGAAAAATCTGTTTTGAATATAAAATCGACTTCATTCATGCAGATGCATTGAGGAAAATGAAAACGTTCCTCGAAAATAATATTTAGCGGATTAAATGAGCCATAAATCCTCAGTAACGTTTATGGCAGTCGATCCACAAAACAGATGACAAAGAAGGCTTTATCAAATGTGACGTTGTGCCAGACTCCGTTAAGCAATATCTACCTGTCTGTCTGTCTGTCTATTTCCTTATCTATCACAGCATATATATATATATCTTTGTTCATATCAATCAGTCAATAATCTTTTATCTATCTACTTCTATTGGTTCATCTATTTTATCTAATGATCACTCTCTCTCCCTTTCTCTCTCTCTCTCTCTCTCTCCCTCTCTCACTCTCGATATATATGTGTGTGTGTGTGTGTGTGTGTGTGTGAATCTCAGTCGGATTATCTATCTATCTATCTATATATATATATATATATATATATATATATATATATATATGAATGTGTTCATATCTATCTCAGTCAGATTATCTACCTATCTATCTCTGGTCATATTTATCTATCTATCTGAATCTGTTTAGATCTATCTATCAATTTCATTTAGATTATCTATCTATCTATCTATCTATCTATCTATCTATCTATCTATCTATCTATCTATCTCAGTCTTTTAATATCTATCTATCTATCTATCTCAGTCTGTTCCTATCTATCTATCTATCTATCTATCTATCTATCTATCTATCTATCTATCTATCTCAGTCTGTTCCTATCTATCTATCTATCTATCTATCTATCTACCTATCTATCTCAGTCTGTTCCTATCTATCTATCTATCTATCTATCTATCTAGCTAGCTAGCTAGCTATCTAGCTAGCTAGCTATCTCAGTCAGTTTATCTGTCCTTTATCTATCTGTTGATTTATCGATCTAATGTGACACCTTGATGTCGGTTCATGATTATCAAATTAACATTTTCGACATTCATATATCCATGAATTCGACTTTTCTATACAACATCGAAAAAAGAAGGTAGTAGGAAGAGTGTGTAGCACCAACATTCGAAGAGGAAAGTTCGATATAAGTACTGAAAACCAGAATTCGAACTCTCGTTTTGTTTCCCTGGACACAAATAACTATAACTGGCCTTGGTAGTATGGTGTTTTTCTCAATATGACACCGTTTGTAAACGTTAGTTTGTTAGGAGTCTCATCTATATGCAACTGGACGCAAATCAATATATTCATTAGTAATATATTTATTTTGTGAATAGAAATAGAAATAAAAATGTTTAATCACATATTTCAATCAATCTTCTTTTTTTATGCAGGCAAATAAGTCATTAAATCAATGCAAAAGTTTGAAAATTAATAACAAAATTTTACATACAAACAAAAGCATTTATTAGTCAAGTACATAACTGTGTCTTATAGTTCCACAAGCTAGTTAATACCATTTTCGTCAAAACTTCGTGTTTTTTTTTTGTTTTTTTGTTGAAAGAAGGTTGTGAAGCAGTTTTCGACTGATTATGCAGAGTCAATTTTGTGTCATTTAAAGTGTTCTGTCGAGAATGTACTCTAGTAAAATAGTAGCTAGTTAGAAAAACGGACGGTTGACCGAAAAAACGTGCTCAATGCACAAGCAAAATAAATGAACTGAATATGCAGAGCTAACAATATATCAAAGAACAGAAGACACACCACTTACTTGCTACCTAGGTTAAAAGACTTTTTGCCTGAAGAGAATAGCGTGGTCGAAACAAGGTAGCAAGTAAGTGGTGCGTTTTGGTTATATATATATATATATATATATATATATATATATATATATATATATATAATGGGCTTTTTAACAGTTTCATAGGAGTAGGCTTACATATCGTCCATCTAGAACTTCTTCCACGTCTATCGAACAGGAATAAATGGTCATCCCTTGTTCTCTGTTCAAGATTTATTTTACCGGCTGTCCTTCTTTTTTCTACCAAGGCCACAATGACTTAACTTTTTAGTGATTGGACTAACCAGTGGCTGTGACATTCTTTTGTGAGAGTATCACGTTGAAGGCGTACTGGTAGTTGCTTCCTACGATTCATTAGGAGCCCGAAATCTTTGGTAGCGCTTAGAAAAGGTCGTATAATATCGGGGTATTTTTAGTGTCATGTTGCGCATGGATAGGTGTCCCTGCATGTATTTCCAATGAGTAACCCTGTGGCCACACTATGCTATGTTCTTAGTCATGCTCTGGCTGGTTTCTATTACAGTTGACAACAGATAGTGATCATTATGGTGTTTTTTCTCTCTTCTTAAAACAAATCTCATCGCAAACACAACAAAAAGAAAAACAACTAAACCAGTAAACAAAAGAAAAAAAAGAAACAAAAACACCTAACCCCACTCAACCTTCCTTTCATTATTATTCGTGGCATTCGTTCCAACTTCTGTAGTGTGGAATCTTTCCTCTTGGAACGCTCCCAACATATTTGTTTCCATCTGTAAAACTAACTTAAATTCTTCCATTGCTACCAACGAATTATTAGTTCCAGGTTATCTTCTCCTTTGCAGAAAAGACACTAGCATTCGCATGGCCTTGATGTTTACTTCCAGGATAATCTTTCGATGGCTAAAGAATTGTTTCTTGAGGTCCCAAATTACTCCTTTATCTGCTTTCGTCTTTCGTTACTAAATTCTGTTAACTAACCCTTTTTCTTATATCACAGCCTCTCTTTCCAGTACTGCAGTAAATTAGACATAATAGCTGGCAGTATAGAAAAGGCACTTTTTCGTAATCCATCTACGAATGTTTTTGGCTTCGGTGACTTTAATGCTCACCACGAAATATGGATTAAACATTCAAAAGGTACTGGTGTTTTTTCATTGCCAAATCTCTTACACAGATCGGGAACTTCCCATTTTTCCAAAGAGCAAAGTACTTCTCTAACTTATTTAATTATTACCTCCTCTTCTCGCTTATGCTGAACTTCGTAACGCTGACATCTTAGTAATTCTGACTACACTATAGTAGCTATTGATATTTTATTTCAATCATGGAACCCCTATCTACAATACCACTTTCCGTTACCATTTTTCGGCTATACCGGCGTGTCGTCTGTCGTCTATTCGTTTCTGCTTGCAATAAATGTAAGCGAGTCCTCGAAGGAGCAAATCCCTGTTTGCCGAGAGAATGAGGTCCGCGTGACTTTAAATCTTGTGGCTACATGCAGGGAATTACATAAGTGTAAGATCTCTATTCCTACCTCTTCAGTCGGTTTGAGGTGTTATCCTCTGCTGATAAAGTTGAATGCTTTGCTCATAAATTCTCTTCAAACATTTGACATTTCAGGCAATTGCAAAGGATAAAATATATAGTTTGTGAGCAAATTTAAAATAAACACAATCTCATTGCATAAGGTTATGTTGTCGTTCAAGGCAAAGAATTCTCAAGCTAAATATATAAAACAAACGCTACTTGCAACTGTCCGGAAAACATTAATGTTGCTGATTTGGATGTTTGTATCCTGCTGTTGGTAATGTGGTTTAGCGTATCAGCGCAATTAGCTAGAAAAACCAGATTACTAATTGAAATATACATACATATATTTGTCAGATACACCTGCACCAACCATTATCCGATTGCCCTCTTGCTATATATATAAATATAATCCACTTATCTTATTCGAACCCCGAGTTTCATGGATACCTTTTTATGTCCAACAATTTAAGTGGTTTGTTTTATTTTATTGATGATTATTGTTCTATCTCTTGATACTGAGCTCTCTATTTGCAAAAACCGCTTACCTTAGAGGAATTCTCTTACAGAAATCCCGATCGCATTTTTTGACAAAATAAAAGTTTTCAAGAGATTTAAGAATGCAGTTGTTCACTGCAGAACCTATCAAAGTTCCGACTGCGGGAGCAATCACCTCTCTGTTATATGTAAAGTAAGCATTTTATCTCCGTACACATCACTGCAAATCCTAACCAAGTGCCGACTGTGGAAGCGACCACCTCCCTGTTATAGGTGAATTAAGAATGAAACTACGGAAACTAAATTACCCTAATGCAGAGCCCAAATTACAATACAACAGACTCCGGAACGACCCGAACCTGAATAATGAAAACAGAGATTCGAAAGTG
This sequence comes from Ascarosepion bandense, assembly GCA_037127315.1. Lineage (NCBI taxonomy): Eukaryota > Metazoa > Mollusca > Cephalopoda > Sepiida > Sepiidae > Ascarosepion > Ascarosepion bandense. The sequence goes on along the minus strand of JBBBDQ010000139.1, from coordinate 2,914,938 downwards.
AATACAATAAAAGAACTTTTACTGACATCAGCAACCATGTCATCCCAAAGAAAACTAGAAGAAAAAACGAATAGATCACTTACGAGATTTTTTACATGATGCAAAAGTGACAAAAAACAATGTCACTATAATAAAGTAAACAATGACGAACAAATGCAGACAGGTTAAAGAATAATGTCTAAATGAAGAATGTGCAAAAATAGAGATTGTGTATCACAAATAAAGAAGATATACATAAAAAGCAAGAACTAACAGGACAATATACATGCATAAAATCTAAGAATGAAACGCTCATATCCAACAAAAAAAAATACTTCAGCGATGGGACGAATATATTGGAGAACCCATGACGAAAGAGATCAACCATCAATACGCAGAAATACCGACGGGCCGGAAATATTAAAAACCGAAGTGAAAGCTGCACTGGGATTCTCAAAATGATGCAAAGGAGATAGAAAACAATGCCAAGACATGGAACGGAATATAGAAAACTACACAAGAAAATAAAGAACACATGGAAACAGGCTAAAGAAGATTGGCTCAACGAAAATGTGCAGAGATAGAGAGATAGAGATTAATAAAGGAGCTACGCATAAAAATAAAAGAACTAAAAGTACAAAAAACATGCTCTTCAACAGAATGCAAAAAATATAAGGACGGAATGTTAATATTAAAGAAAGAAAAATACTTCAGCGATGGGACGAAAGCGTTCAACCGTCAATACACAGAAATACCGACGGGCCGGAAATATTAAAAACCGAAGTGAAAGCTGCACTGGCCAAATTGGAGAAAAACAAAGCAGCAGGACCAGACGGAATTGTAATAGAGATGCTGACAGCCTTAGACAATTTCAGCACTGACAAGATTACAGAAATAATAAATTAAATATACAACACTGGTGATATGCCGGAAGAACTAAGCAGATCGATTTTCATAAAGTTAAGAAACCAGGCGCAAACGAATGTGAACTCCACCGAACAATCAGCTTAATGAGTGACATAACAAAACTCATCAGATGAATTCTAATGACTAGAGCGATCAGCAAAATAAAGCCAGAGATAGAACAAGAACAGTACGAGTTCGTCAAAGACAACTAAACAAGATACGCAATATTTATGCTCAAAAAGAGCAATACAAATGCAGAAGGATGTGTGCATGCGGTTTATAGACTACGCAAAGGCGTTCTCTAAAATGCACCACAAAGTTCTTTTAGAGATGCTCGGCAACCTTGATATATTCAGGAAAGACATTAGAATAATCTACCATTTATATTGGCGGCAAATCAGTTGCATACGGACAAGAAATGAGTTAAGCAGATACACCAAAACAGAAAGGGATGTAAGATAAGGATGCGTCTTCTGACCAGATTTATTCAACCTATACAGTGAGTTAATTCTACGAGAACTTGCTAGGATTTATCTTTGGTGGCCCCAGTCTTAACACTATAAGATATGCAGATGACACAGTGTTGGTAGCAGACACGGAAAGGAAACTACAAAACCTCCTACAGAAGGTAGCGAAGGAAAGCGAGAAAAAAAGACTAAACATAAACTACAAGAAAACTCAATGCCTGGCCATCTACAAAAAAGGAGCCCAAAATTCCGAGTGCGTGTCGGGTACACTAAAATCAACTAGGTACAGGAATTTAAATACCTGGGGAGTGTTTAAACCAGGATGGAATGTACGTCACTGACATTCGATGGCCAAGAACGCATTCCAAAAGTTAAACAGAGTGTTAATAAACATGAAAATTTCGTTGGAAATAAAGAAAAGAATACTAAACTGTTAGGTGAAATGCGGGACAATCTCCTCAAAGATGAAGAAGAGACTTGAAGCAACAGAAATATCGTTCTACAGAAGGATACTGAGGATATTATGGGCTAAACATGTGAACAACGTCGATGTTTTAGAGAAAATGAAAATAAGAAAGAAACATACTTAACATGAAAAAGAGACAGTTGATATATCTGGGTCATATAATGAGAAAGGGGGCTTGGAGAATCTGATACTCGCAGGGCGGATATAGGGAAAGAAGGAGAGGTGGAAGCAGCGCATGACATACTTGATAGGCTTTAGAAAACGGATGGCAGAAGGTGGTTTTGGATAAGACAAAACTTATTAAGAGCTACAAAAAGCAGGAAGATAATGTGGAGGACCATGATCGGCTGCGTCCTGAAGGAACACGACATATAAATATTCATCATCATCATCATCATCATCATATATATATATATATATATATATATATATATATATATATATATATATATATATGAAGAATAGAAGGCTGCAAATTTCCGGGAAATGTCATCGCCAGCATCTGGTCTCTTGGTTCTGTGAATTTTAATCGGGCTACTTGTGATGTAATGAATATTGGGTTGGAATGAAAAGTCAGATAGACGATTTCGAATTGCAGCCGAATTCGTTTCATCCACTTACGCACATTCACTTACCTTTGGGTGAGCTTTTAATTCGTCTTTTCTCCAGCTATGAATCGCATAGCAGACAAACTGGATTCTATAGCCTTGGTTGGTAACCGGTTTACCGCAGAAACTAATGGTAACCTACTGCGGGAAAATCTTCTTCCTAGTCAGTCATGTCACTTCGTCCAAGCGTGTATCACGTATGGCAATTAACAGACTATTCATGTGGACACGTTGCGAACTGCCATCATGGTTACCATGATCCATATGTATATGAACCATCTGATCCAGGTATGCAGTTGCTTCTAAAACTGCATTCGCGACTTCTTCGAGTTGGAAAGTAGTTTTTCGAAATAAACATTTTCTGTTTCCCTAAGTTTAGTTTTACATTATATATATATATATATATATATGTATGTATGTATGTATATATATATATATGTGTGTGAGAGAGAGAGAGAGAGAGAGAGAGAGAGAATTGTTTTCAGTAACATTATAACTTGTTCTCAATTTCCTGTCGCACACAATACTCTTATATATATATATATATATATATATATATATATATATAAGCACATTCTATATTTATATAATTGATTTATTCATTCATCTCAACGGGCAAGTTCACAATTAAAATTTGCATGAATGAATATATTTTTCATGTAACATTATATATCATCCTACGTGTACTGAATGTGTTTCATGTATTGAATACCGAACAGATTTCACTCTCTTTTTCTTTCTTATATTCTCTCTTAAATATATTATTTCTCTCATCTTCTCCCGAATATATATATATATATATATATATATATATATATATATATATATACTACCTGTAAATAAAATTGCAACACCCCAAAAATATTTCCATTTGTTCCATTAAAAGTACAGGTAATATAGGTAGATTGCAGTATGAGCCCAAATACAGAAACCACTATGTGCACAGGTTAAAAAATAATAGGTAGTCAGGCCGCTTATTCATATGCTTCTATCTTCCTTGTACCTGTATTCTCATATCTTGTGATATATTATTTCACGCATCTTGCCACTATACTATAAAGGTTAAAGGTCGCTTAACTGAACCATCATGTCGTCATTCCATCATGTCCCACACAAAGATGTTTGGTGATATTACAGGCCAGGGAAGTTGTTGAACATCTTTTGGGATATGTTGAGTAGTAGATTTCATTACGTAGACGGACATTTATCCTGATAAAACAGCACCTACATTTCCTTTTCCTGGAGTGACTGAACAATTTTCTGGACATATGTGACGCTATTCAACATTCTCTGCGCAAAAAACAAAGGACAAGCAGAAGTTGTAATTTATGGAATCTCACACTATGATGGCAAATGTTAAGCTAGTATATGGTGAACAGATCGACTTTGATTTCACTCCCGGAAACTATTTTAACTTGCATGATGGTAGAACCTACTCTCATCATTAGATATTATTCCTTGATGTGAGGCTTTCCAGATACCGCTGAAAACGTACACAATAGGGATATTGTGTAAATGGGTAAATGCATCGATTTTGGTGAGCTTTCTCTATTACGTGGCTGCCCAGAATGTCGTAAACTAGAGTTGGAGTGATCATTTAACCACTATCGCAAAAATCGAAGCAATACTGATGCGTCTCATTTATTATAAGCAACAATTCTCGGTAATGACCATCCAGTTTCACGAAGAGCTATGACACTCTTCGAAACTTTCCCGAGACCCTTCATCCACTTTGTCAACTTGCTTTATTGCTGGGCTCTGATAAGCAATATTAATAAAAACAATTTTCGGCGAAACTCTCTCATATTTTAAAACCGAGTACCCAACGGCAAAACACTTTCATGTCGTATAATACAAGAATTTTCCTGCGGTTAAAAAATGACTAAATAAGAACTATCAATATTTCTAAGTATAATTTTAATTTAAATATTATTGCATTTTTAAAAATCTAATATTCTTTTTAAGTTAAAATGTATCTAATATTATTACTATTAACAATCATTAGGATTTTTATTTTTCATAAAATATTCAAAAAATGTGCAACTAAAGCTGGAAAAAATGTGCAAATAAAGCTGGAAAGTCTATATCCAAAGTGATTAGTAATTCAAAAATACTCATTTTCTTTTATATGGCATCACAATGCGATTTCAAACTGCTCTTAACTTTTGCAAAATCGATTTTTCTTAGAAGACGCGTGTGACTGTGAAATGGTTGCTGCCTAACGACGACGAGAGCAAAGTGGCTGCTAACTTTTCCCGAAGGTCTAAATTTTGACCACTTTCATGGCACTTGAAGAGCTACACTGCCAACCAACTTAAACTGTAGCATTTTCAAGAGCTACAATCAATCTCCGTTCAAATCCGGCCACAATTCCAGCCTTTCAAAACCGTACAATACCACCCGCTTTCAAATCCAACCTCTCAAAATCTCACAATACAACTTCATTCTAATCCAGCTACCATTCGATTCCTTTCAATCCACTCTTTCATACGACCGTATCAAATCTAACCTCTCCAAATCCCGCAATTCAACTCCTTTCACATACAACCTCGAAGGGCTAAAAATGCAATCCCTTACAAATCCACCTTCTCAAAGACATATAATCCGACGCCTTTCAAACCAGGCATCCCCAAGACTGATAATTCAACTCCTTTCAAATCCAGGCTCTTTAACACCTACAATACGACACTTTTCTAATCCATTCTTCCACGGGCCTACACTCTGGCTAGTTTCAAATGGCCTTAATTATATAAAAAAGGACACCTGCTGCCCTGGACTTTATCACAACACTGACTTATCGCAGTATTCGTCAACAGATGAATATCATTCGATGAATTTGCAAATTTGCTGAGATATTAATACCAATGCATGAAAATCTGATGAAATATCAGAATATAAAATTCTTCCTTGTTCCGCGTGAGCTTTCGTGAGGAATTTGATTCTTTTTGTTTTTCTTCAATTGACGGCTTGATGCCACGCATTTCTAAACCTATAGAAATAGACAGAGGTGTGTGGGGGGGGGCATATATGGAATACGTATTTAGGGGACACTTTCTGCAAAAATAGCAAGAAACGAAACATTCTTCTACGAAACTAATTGAAGTTATCAAAAAGGCTTTTGAGAAAATTTCAACACGAAAAGAACGCACAAAACTTTTGATAAAAACGGATAATCCGTTAAAAATAAACCACGTCTGGATTGAGCAAAACTCTCAAAATTTTTGAACGTGTATCAGTTAAATTAAAGACCTGAAAATTCAAAGTACTGTCCAGAAAACATTCATTCATTTTGAACATCTTGAACCTACAATCTTCCCGTATATATATATATATATATATATATATATATATATATATATATATATATATATGCAGTACTAAAATGACGTCAAGACCTCATCAGTTTACACTTGAGCTGGCGAGATTTAGCCATAAGTTCTACACTAACGGCTTTTTTTTTTTTTGCACTTCTAGCTTATGGAACTCTCTTCCGATTCTACGCTTTCCAACCAACTTCAAAAGTTTAAATGCAATGTCAATCGCTGTCTACTGTCCTTCTGATCACACTTTCCTCTTCCCGCTCATGTTTTGGTTCCTACCTTTTTCACACACAGTAACCTCTTGTGTTTAGTTGATTCACTGCCTTGCATGGGGTAATACCGAGTTTCTTTTAGAAATACCGCAACAGATCAGAATGTTCGTTCTTGTTTTGTAATAATTGTGATTCTGCCTGACATGCTTCGGTCTCAACTATTAAGAATAAAAGCATCCCGAGTGTTTTAAATTTTTCATTGGATATAATCTTGTTTTGACTTCTTTAAACGTTGTAAATTTACTGTTTATAATCATAACAATGTTGAAAAAATATTTGAAGGTAAGCTAATAAACAATCTTTCCGCCATCGTTTTAATAACATGAGCTGGGCTAAGAAATTTTTGCCTAAACTATGAAGAATAATCTTTAAAAATTATAATGGCTTAAATTTGCTATTTTTCCTGTTTACAAATTTCATAAATTAATATCTTGGCTTAAATTAATTTTGCACTTCAAAATGATACGGTATGAACAAAATTTTAACGAAGCCAATTCGTGTTCATTGAATTTAGTCTGATTGACTATTCGTGTTCATTGAATTTAGTCTGATTGACTATTCGTGTTCATTGAATTTAGTCTGATTGACTATTCGTGTTCATTGAATTTAGTCTGATTGACTATTCGTGTTCATTGAATTTAGTCTGATTGACTATTCGTGTTCATTGAATTTAGGCTTCATCGTTGGAACGATGAAGCCTGAAGAATAAACCTTGTTTACAAAACAACTGTAAATATAAACAACTGTTCCCTGTTTGCATTCTTGCATTTAGTGAATCAGTGACAGTTTAATGTCTGAATGCGTAATACTTTTACCATTATTTCCTCTAATGTACAAAAATACATTTCATGTTTATCAAGTAACCATGTAATAATTTTATTTTAATAACATTTACGTCATTAAAATATTATTTATTTCCTTTTTCAAATCTTCTCTATTAATTAAATCACTTAAAATATCACCTTTATTTATATTTTCTTAATGAATAAATTTCATTGAAATGTTTTTAATAAAACTAAATAATCATTTAAACTATAAGCTCCTATTAATTTTTATCCCAGATAACACAGATAAAATAATAAAAAAATACTTTATTCGATCAAACTAAAAATAAAACGAAAATTTAATTTAACTAGAAATACCTATGAAAATTTCACAGTTTTGCTTTTTAAATTTTCTGATGAATCATAATTCATAAAATAATAAATAAATAAGTTAACGATTGAATAAATTCTTTGCAAATTCTACGACTATAAAATACCTGCGGAGATATTCATTATTCTATTGTTAAATATTTGCACTGGACAACTTTAGAAAATATTGAAATAATAATTATAAATATGAATGCAGTGAGGTAACAACATAGAACTGAAAATAAGGGAAACATTAAACACATGACGGCATTATTGCCTTCCTTATCTTTTTATTTATTTATTTATTTATTTTTCTCGTTGGAATCAAACAGCGTCTCTGATATCTTTTCCGTCTTTCCCAGCGATGAAAATGGAATAGTATTGGCCGGACGTAGCGCACGTGCTGACTAACTAAGGAACTAGCAGAATTGTAATATGATGCTTTTTACAAAGTTAAAGAATTGTTATTTAGTCTAAATGACAAAGACAAATAGCACAAAAAAACCCAAAAACCTTTTATCCGTTTAAATCGAAAAACAATAATTCATATTAATTAAATTATTTAAAATATTATTTATTTCATTACGAAACAAATTAAAATTTTACTTATTTTACTCAGAGATTAGTACAATAACAATGACTTTAAAATGTCAGGTAATGTCATCTGTGAGTTACTTTATAAACTATGTTTCTTGTCTATTTTGTTTGTTCGAAGCTGTTCAACTCATACAATTCCTGACAATCTCTGAAATCTTCAGTTGCAAAAAAAGTACCAATCTTAGCTTTGGACAGAATTTAACCATTCTTAAAATGTATAATGGATCATGAATGGTTGTCTTTATTGGCGTGTATTTCCATCGAGAAACGAATACTTATTAATTTAGAATTTAAAAATATTGGATGACAAGAAACTAGGTGAATTTGTCATAAAAGTATGGCAAATTATTAAAAGTGAGTATTTATTTCACATAAAATATGTATTTTTATTTCATTTAGTGACCGTTCGTTTTAAATGTTAATTTTAATATAGAAAAGCCATTCATACGTTTTTATGATAGAAATTCATTGAAAATAAAGCAATTTTGTATTTTTCAATTCTAAAATGACACACTAAATAACCATAGCCATGACAGCTCACTGGATATTTATTTGTTAAATAAACATGAACAAACAATTGGTCATGTAAGATAATAAATATATTCAAAATATAGAAATCAACCACTAAAATGATTTTCACGAGGTGTTGTCTGTATAATTTAAATGTAAGACAGAAGATTAAAAATATGTGTTAGAGATAAATTGTTAAACCTACAAATCCTGGGCTGGTTGTGTGATCAAGGGAAATAATCATGTTGGTCTTCCTACAATCACCTGATTGTTGAGTAATCAGGATGTATGTACAGATTTCTTAAATAATATTTTAATTAAATGTTTAAAATCTTTTACTGAATTCTCCTATCTTAAATTGTATGAATTGCATTCAACCCTAAATTGTGCTTTTAATTGTTTTTAATTGCAACAGTCCCAACCACAAAGAATTCATTAAACTTAATAAAGCACTCTGTATTTTTGTATGTTAAATAAAATGTAAGATAGCCAAAATATTCAAACTATTTAAAGCAATAATTTAAAAAAAACATTTGAACAAATTATTTTCGGCTAAAGTAAAATGTAAGACAAGAAGGTTTAAACAAATAGTTCAGATAACTCGACGAACCCCCAGGCCCCTAGGATGGTTGCCTTATTTTGAAAATTCTACAGATAAAGGTAAATGATTTCCTTTGATAAGCTGTTGTCAAATAACGTCAATGTATGTAGGCAGAAATTTATTGTAGTTGGAGTAGACTGTCATTAGATGCTTAAAATCTTCGACTCAATATTTTATACGCGAAGTTGTATGTATTGTTACAACAATTTTACACAGCCTGAGTACCACTGATCAACTAGATTCCCCCCCCCACATATATATATATATATATATATATATATATATATATTTCCCACATATACACACACATATATATATTTCCCCCCCACACACACACATATATATATATATTTCCCACATATAGACACACATATATATATATCCCCCCCACACACACATATATATTTATATATATATATTCTTTTAAACATGTCAGATTACGTAAATAACTTACAAACATTATGTTTGCTTATTTTTAATAAAATCTGTTCATACTCACGGATAATCTTTCGCATATTACAATCAAAAGATGTCCGAAATGAGCTGTAACATTGACAGCTGTTATTTTCATTCATTTCTCAAGGTACCCAAGTACTTTCAACCTCTTTCCGAGATCATCTTCAGGGATGGTAATTATGTTAACAAATGTAACCGGAAAATTGTGCTGCTAAAAATTACTGTACTTTTTTTCTGCTTCAAATATAACGGCTGACAAATTGCTAGTATTCATTAGAACGTAAAAATTATACAAAATGGTATTTTTTATGTGTTTTAAAATATTAATAGAGTTAAATATTATAGAATCAGCTATGAATACTGCAGTAATGTTCTAAAATGCTTGTAAAAAGTACAGTTTGTTGTAATGTCATGCTCATGACGTCTTTGTGGTTGCCAACAATGTTTCTTTATAGATACGTAATTTAGAATAAAGCTCATTTCGTCTTTTTGCCTTGATAAAGTCCATCACAGGACGAAACGCGTAGGTGATTTAAAATACAGTTTTCCTCTTGTCTTTATTTTATTTAACCATATATATATATATATATATATATATATATATATATATAATTTGTTGTGTCTTCAGGCGATTTGCAATAACTGATTTTACTGTTTTTTTAAATTTTAAGAACGCTCACGTAATGTTGCTTTTTTGAACGCTCACGTAAGAGTGATTTTTTCAACGCGCAATAATCAAAATTAGAAGAAATTTTAACGTTTTCATCCATAGTTGTATGACTCTTAATAGACATTTTATAGTATCGTTACAATCAGTCATAATTTCGGTTCTTTCATTCAGTAATTCATTTTTGTTTAGGAATAATATAATAGCTAACATTTCTTCCTGGCAGAGTCTACATATTTTGTCACCTTTGTAAGTCTTGGGTGTTTTCACTCTACTTCACGTTATATCTGGGTCTTTTCTATATTTTAATTTCAATTTCCACACCTGGCTAGCCAACTTTGCACAATTTTTTACGTTTTCTATTGTAAATGTAGACCTGTGGTTGAACCATCTGGTTTTAAAATTATTGTTGGTTGATCCCAAATATATTTTGTTTGTCCATTTAAGTCATGTACTTTTGCTTTGCAAATGACTTCCTTTGTATGACAAAGTCCTTGAAGAGGGCATTTATTTTTGTCCCTACAGTTACATACCTTATTACTAATCTTGTTTTCTACACTGCTATTTAAATTTCTGACGTTTTGTTTCTTTGTGAGATTTTCTAAATTACTAGTACAGCTCAAGTTGATTGTATTTCTATTGAAAATTTTGTTTATTTCTGAGCTTTTTGGAAAGTGTTTATTGATCAGTTTTAAAAAAATATTTGTCCTATTTTGGTTTTTACTTTTAAGTTAAATGTTGGGTTGAACTAAATATTGTTTCGATTTCTATCATTGTGTTTTATTTGTCTGTTTGGTTGGGAATTCTATTCTAAAATGTTCTTTTGGACAGATTTTCTTAGTGTATCTTCATAGTTTTTTCTTTTCGTCAAATATTGTTTTGTTTGACGAATTTTGATAGCCTCGGTTATATATATGATATATATATATATATATATATATATATATATATATATATATATATATGATCGATACATTATATATATATTCTGCTTCATGATTAAACGAAATCTTCATACCCTGAAGATAATGTTCAGGTATGAAACAGACTGGAGTATAAATATTATAATTTACTAATCTAAGAAATGATTATAGGGTCACCAAATTTGCCGTTAAAGGCTTGTCTTTAATGGTGCTTGCTCTAGAAGGATCTGGTCGTCTTCCTTTTTTGTCGATTATCTGACCTAAGTATTTAATTTTGTCCATAAAGAACAGTTCACTAATTTTGAGCCCGTAATCATGTAGTTTCTGAAATATTTGTTGAATCAGTTTTTCTTGCTGTATTTTCGTAGCACTTAATAAATATGTCATCTATGTAAGCGACAGTATCGTCTAATCCAGCCAACATAGTATCCATTATTGATTGAAAAATACTTGGAGGACAATTCTAAGAAAACTTACGACCATTTAATTTGGCAAAATATCCTCTAGAGTTGGGAAGAGATGTATATGTGAGGCAGTTATTCAACCCAGTCGATAAATCTGCTCATAAACGAATCTTAAATCTTAAAATAAATTTCTGGCGTAGCCCATTCATGGTAATATATTTTTCAATAACTCAGGCTCTCTAAACTATCCAGTTTGGTGTTAATCGACTCCAACATAGCAAAAGGTATCTTTCTTTTAGGCTTAAAACCAGGTATCGCATGTTCTCTTAATTTAAAAAAAAATGTTTTTGTACATTTTCCCAATTGCTCTGAGAAAATACTCGGTAATTTATTTTTTAGGTTGCTCAGTGTTTATTTAGCTGTAATATTTTTCTCGGACGAACAATTAACTTTTCGACACAAATGAATTAATAGGCCATTTCCACAGTTCAAATAATTCTAGTCAATCGATGCCTAGTATATTCGTGTCGTGTTGGAATTTTTTAATACGTAAATTGCTGCTTTTTAGTTTTACCCGCAAGGGTGGTGTTATACGTAATTTTCCCAAGAAAAATAATTTCTTGCCCGATAATCTTCTTGAAACCTTGTCGTTTTTTTTTTCAGCTTTTTCAGGCTTGTCATTTCTGTTCCAAGTTTATTCATTAATTATTATAATAGTTATCAGAGTTCAACTGAAATCTCACTGTAGCGTTATTCATTTTTACTGTAACGAATTTTCTATTATTGGAACTTTCCAGTTTTTTAGCTGGTAGCACTATTTTTACCAAGTTAGTTTGCGTATTTCTTTTGCTTTCCGACTTCCAGATGCTTTGTTTGTTACCCTTTTTTCCACAATTAAAACTTTACTTCGTTTTAAAGGGACAGGCTTTTCTGAAATGAAGCATACCACAGCCATAACATGAGTTACGTTTTGCAGTATTAGTATTTCGGATTTTTTTCTTTTGGTAGTACTGTCTTTTCTTATGTCTTTTTTTAACTAGTCGTACATCTGACGATTATATTTGATTTTCGCTGTATCATGTCTTAAATTTTTGTCACTCTTCCGCCATATTCTGTATCGTTAACTTTGCATCCTGTTCAAGTTTTGAAAGAATTCAAAAGAGTATTTCCGCATCGTTGCTTGATGTTAAACTTTTAACAAATTTATATCTGTCCGGAAATAGTTCATCCAGTTTAAATTCTCACACTTACGGTTGACTTACCGGCTTATGCAACAAAATCTTCATCTTCGTTCTTAGTTCATGCACTGCTAACGCTTAGAAAAGGTGCATTCTTTTCACCAAAAAGTTTTTATAATAATGACACAGATTCGTTAAATAACACTATTTTAGAGTATTCGGCAAAAAGAAATTCAGATATTTTTCATGTTCAACGGGACACAGTTCTCGCAACAGGAGACGTGCCGTCTCTTCATCCGATCATTCTTGACATTCTTCTCTGAAAATAGACTCGTACCTTCTAAAGTACGAAATGAATGTAATATTTTCTTCTGGTACGTACTTAAATTTATTCAATGAATTAGTGACTGAGTTCGGCGAAAATGAATTTGATGTATTGTTTGTTCCTTACATTTCCAGGATTACCGTTACCAATTCTTGCATTTGTTGTCATAGTATCTTCTGGAATTCTTGCTGTTGCTGAATCATCAACTTCAATTCTTCCAACTTTTCTTGTTTGTGTGAATTCGAATTCTCAGTTGCTTTGTTAAGTCTTCGTTGCGTTAAACGAAGATAAGACAATCAAGAAATATATGGTAGCTTGTCAGGCGTTGTTTCATAAGGCATTATATCATCATTGGTGAACAATTTCAACCAAAGCGCTAAGGCCATATGAAGTGAGCCTGTTGCTTTGTTAATCCTAGCCCGCTTATCAGACTATCTTGAACTGAACTTCTCACTAATAACTGATATAATGCCTTAAGGGACAACGCCAGGACGTCGGAGAGGCTATCCGTTGCTAGTAAGAGGAACTTGAAGGTTAACTGACTTTCACGAAAGAAGGAGCACTCGCCTCAGCATAAACGCTGGACCCCCTCCTCGCATGAGTGAAAACTTCTTAGGCATGGGAAGTTCTTACCGGTGTCCAGAATTAGCCATTTCTATCCGTTTCCAAACACATTCACTCTAAAAACGCGATTCAAAACGTATGTTGCTGAATCTCAACGCTAGGCATACCCAGACCGCCTTCATAAGGGTGAAGATAACAGATCTCTCAACATACCCTGAGTGCCTTGCCTCTCTACGAAAAGGAGAACAAAATCTTAACTAATTACATTAGTATGGCATAGGTGAGTGGAAGCAAGGAGAGTCAGCAAAAGAAAATTTGAAAGATGTGCAAAAATAGTTTCACCTTCCTCTTTAAGGAAAGATTCCCTCGATATCACATACGAACTGCATCTTCGACCTTCTCCCGAACCTCCGACTAATTCATTTTCAGCAAGAGATCGGAACTAAACCAGATGCTGAGGATCTTGATCGGTCCGTCCGTCCGTCCGTCCAGAGGAAAGGCCTGGAAAGAGGAACTCCTTTCCACGCTCCCAACTTGAACAAAATTAGGGATAAAAAGGTTGCAAATAGTAAAATAGAAATATAATTAGAAAACATATTTTCAAATCGTGAGAAATTGGATAAACATAGTAAAATAGAACAAATGTATAAGAACAGAAAAATGAGAAAAAGATAAAGACAATAAAATCGAACAAATGCAGTAATAAATACAGAAAGATAATGGTAAAATGATCAAATTAGAAATTTGAAACAAAAGAAATGCATAAAAATACTGAAAAAATAAAAAAAGTGGTAAAATGGGTCAAAATCATAACAGCATGCATAAATTAGTGATAAAGATAAAATTGAACAGATGCATGAAAACATGAAGGAAATTAGTAAGAAACAAGTTAAAAACAGTAAAATGGAAGAAAAGCATGAAAGCATTTTGAAAAAGAAAAAGAAAACGATGAAAAGCTGAAAAGAGAAGAAAAATCATGCTTAAAAATAGAAAAAATAAAAATGAAAAATAGAAATATAATAATGAACAGACTTATCAACGTTGATTTTAGTCTGTTACTCTTTGGTGTCTTTGCCGAATTATTGGCATAGTACCTGGCTGAGGTGGTAGCACCAGATAAAAGAATTCGTTTTTAACTTGAGAAGAAAAAGTTCTAACGCAAAAACGTAAAGCAAAGACAGAAGTGTGTAAACTTGACGAATGGCGCGAGACAACATGAAAGGATCCGATCGTACTCCATTCACTTTCCCACCTGCGCACCGAGGAATGGGTACAAAAGTTGGAATCAATTTCGAAAATAAGACTCGAAACCGACGACTGAAAAGATAGCCTCCAGAAAACGATGGTCAACTCTACCAAATGCCTTAGACTGATCTAAATTGATCGAATTGCTCGGTTATCAAGCGTACCACATGAAGATTATCCTCAATAGTCCTACCCTTTACTGCACAAGTCTCCTTAGAGCCAATCAGACTAGACAGGACAACTTGCAAACGGCGAGATAAGATTTTGGTTAAGATTTTCAACTCTGTTTAACATCGTCAAAGCCCGAACGTTATCTCTCTCATCTTCACCGTTCTTGTTTTTGCATTGCAGTTTGATCACATTCCTGGTGAAGAGATCAGATATAGATCTCTTCTTCAGTTAGTTATTTTAAATTAGTTTCAACAAGGAAACAAGAATGGGTGGTTGCTTCAAGTAAAGTTCGTAAATAAAACCATCTAATCCCGGTGTTTTGTTCCGGTCAATCAGATTCAGTGTTTCCAGAATTCAGACCTGCAACAGGGTTCTCACATCTAGCAACTTCAATCTCCTGGAAACTGGAAATATCGGCAAAATAGCTATCAAACTGAGTAGTGTTTAGAAGGGCTTCCTGGTAAACAGACACTGAAAGTAGTCACGAAAACCCTCACATATGCCCACGTTTGTAGTTACAGTTCGTTTATTTAACAATGTGATGCACACGATATACCTAGTGGATGTATTTCTAACTACTTCCTTACACAGTCCAGGGGCAATATTCGTTGCCTCAGAAGACATTCTTTTTAACTTAGTCCTATCTAGAAGAGCCTGATCGTTTTTGATAAGCAAAGAGGCCATCTCCGCCCTCGCTAAAGCTACTGCCCCACTATCACAGGATTTAACAGCCCAATCAAATTTTGCTTCACATGGCGTTTGTGCTGCCTACCTAATTAGATTGAGTCGACAACTATAATCAGTAGTAAATGACTTAACTTTAGATTTCAATAAATCTCACCACTTATTCCAAACCACAGTCCTGGTCAATTCTCGCTGTATCATTTGTAGCAGCTAGTTCTGGAAATCTCACTAACCAAATAATGATAAGTTCAATTTCCAGTATCCAGCCATACTTACCTCTTAGGTTTACACAAACCTAAACGAGCCTTTGATCTGATTAAACTAAAGAATGGAAACTTGGACAACCTAACAGCTCTATATCAACTCTCTTAAGAACTCGATCGAGGTAGCTATAACTCACCACCGAAGCAGAGCTGTCCCTATTAGTCTAAATCCACACTACCTCCCGTGAATGCTTGTTATGATACAAGGTCGAACTTGTCCATAAAGTCCCATTCCAATCGCCCGCTAAAACAACCTGACGAGACGTCTTTAAAACGACTCGAGCTGCCGAAACAAATCAGGACGCTCCGCATGGTCATTGGGCGCATAAACCCTAATAAGACGAAGAGACTTATCCATTATAGTAAGATCCAGTACGCAAATTCTGCCCGCTGGATCTGCGAAAAGAACACAAGCTGCATTCAAAGACTTGCTCATTAGCTAAGAAACACCATCAAGAGTCCATCAAAACATGCTAAACATGGGAAAAAATCTCTTCGAGAGTATATATTCACGGTTGCGAGTTGTAAACCGGGTCTCCTGTACACAAAATACATCCATACGGAGACGTTGAAATCGCGAACTAGACTCCGACCTTAGGTCTCGGCTAATTAGACTAGCCAACCAGAGAGCTATGTTCTGTCCGATTAGGGTTGGGGGTTTGTATTAGATATGGCCAGGGATAGAACACCGACGGTCTGTTCCATTGAGCCTTGGCCCATCTAACTTTTATTAGTGGTGTCAAGAGACAGGCCACCAATATCCCAGAGGGACGTTAATTTCAGAGAAGGGTAAGCAAAAACAGGGATCATTCTTGAACAATACTGATTTCATTTTTTGTATTATCTTCGTCGAAAAACGCCAGAATGCCATATATCTCTCTTCTATAATCGCCCATGCCTGTCCCGATCGTACCACAGTTAACACCCATTGATGTTAATGGCGTTATGGAAATTTTGAGGGCTTTCTGCGTTTTTTGAGTTAACTTTTTTTTTAAATTCAGAAGATATCTTAAATCTTTTACTTTTCGGGTTTGCGTTAAAGCCATTTCCGCCTGCTCCATCAACACTCGGCATACGTCTTTCCCTTTGATTCCGCTGATGGACATTTTTGCCTTTTTGTGTTGTCCGATTTTTAGGTGAATTAAACGGTGTATGAGCAGGGGATGGGTTTGGTGTGCTAATTCTTTTTAAGGGTGATATTTTGTAACTGGAAGTGGAGCCATGATATGTTCTTTGATTGAAGGAGAAGACGATGCCGAGGAAGAGAGGCGCACTGCTGGAGGTTTCTGTCGTCTTTAAAACTTTAGCACATCTTTCAGTTGTTCTAGTTTCTCCTGTTTCTCAAAACTCGTTGGGATGTTAATTTAATTGCTCTCATCTTGTCGGTGTAGCTGGCTGGGTCATCAGTGGAACTGCGCGAGACTTTACCTGTGGGGGCTTCCGGGGACTGAGTTATCGCTGTCTGGAGCTTCACTCTGGTTTTGCTAATGACTAGCCATTCTCCCTTTTCCGTTTTCATAACCGCACAAGTAGCTGGCAAAGGCTTTTTGAAAAATGGAAATATAGCATTAGACCCATCTGGGGGGTTTACCTCGCCTTTCCCTAATCGTTGGTATGCCCATCACAGACGAAGCGGAAATAACAAAGTAGACGAGAGATGGATTTGAGTCAGCACAGGCCAGAATTCCAAACAGGAAGAGGAGGTGTGACCATTCTCTCCACACTTCTAGCAGGTTGGTTTACGCTCAGTCACAATGACCGGCATTTTCTGAGCGTCTACATCTAGACAGTTTGAGATGGAGATGAAGGCTTTTCGATCTAGCATTATCGCAAAACTTCATTCCCACTTCAGGTAGCTGTGTATCTGCCGGAATTATACACTATAGGCGGCCAAGTGCTCTGCTAAGATTTCAGAGGAACCTCGTATACTGTTAAGGGTCTTTCTTTTACAATCATATTCCGTGCGTATTATAAGGTCTTTGGTTATGAGATCTCTACTGGAAACGTCCTCACAGTCAGCAGACATTGGTAAAAGTACGTCCCACGAAGTAACCTTTACCCTTGACTACTCCTTAGGGTTTACCCCTCAGGAGCGTCAAAGATTTTACGCGGTGTCTATTATGGAACGACAAATTTTACGCAAACGCTTGTTGACCAAAAAGACGAACACAATTCTCAAACCTCTGTAATTCCTGAATTGGCTACCAAGCCCATCTTCTTTGATAATTTATCTCCAGGAACTCCGAAATGTTGATTATGCAATTCGGGGGTGGGGACTTCCAGCAAGAGGGCGATTCTCCAGCTGCTACATCATCTTTGCTGCTGTTGTTGGCATTTCTTTTCTTTTCCTTTACATTCTGGGCTGTCTTATTTTGTTGGTGTATTTTTTGTCTTTTTTTTTTTTTTGAGGGCGACGAAACTGATTCTTTTAAAAGCCATATTTTGTGGGCCATTTTAAAAAAGATTATCCCTTTTTTGTTTATTGTTTTTTTTTGTTTTGTTTTTTGTTTTTTGTTTTTCCTTATAAAAGAAAGAAACAGCTGACCAAACGAATAAAACAGAAACATTAAAAAAAAGAAAACTAAGAAATTAAAGTAAAAGCGTGGAGGAAAATCTAAATCTCGTTTAAATCTCGTTTAATGTCATAATAGTAACAATGAAAAAATTAAAATGGAAGTCGAAAAACTGGGCTTACCAGGAAACGAAGGAAATTGCAAAAAGATTTAACGAATAAAAATAAAAGAAAATTACTTCAAAGGCACGAACAATAAAACAACGCAAAAGCGAGAGACTTTTAAATTAAACAATTAAAAATAATCAATGCAAAATATTAGAAAGAAAAACAAAACAAGGAAGACTGAAAAATAGAAGTCAAATTAAACGCACGTGTAGCAAAAAAGATTTTCACATAAAAACCAAATGACCAAAATAAAAAGAAATTTGACATAATGTTTAGGGTTGAATAAAAATTAAACTGGAAAATGTGTTTTTAAATTGACGTTAATGACGGGGTTTTTAAGAATAAAGAAAGAAAAAATAAACACTTACAACAAAATTAAAAGAAAAGAAAAGAAATCGAAAGCCCTAGTGCAACAAATAAAGGGACGTTACACCAGAAAATATTTATTTAAGATTATTATTATTTAAAATTATTATTTAAAATTATTATTTAAACTTATTGCCTGGAGATGGTTAAAGTATGCTGAAAATGCAAACAAAATGCAAAAATAGCAACAGATATAGTCAATGTAAAATAAATGTAATCAAATAACTTAAAACTTTTTAGCAGTCTTTGAAAATATATACAGGTACAGTCTTCGCGAGAATTAAACGTTCAAACAGCGTCAAAAGACTTTATCAATGCAATAACTGTTTCGTAGCCGTCTTCTATACCGATTCTCGGCGTCAGTATTATACCGTTTAGACGAGTCCGCATGGCCCTCTGGAGCGATGTGTACATCTCCACAACACTAACCGGTTTACTGAAATTTTTACTAGCTTGATCAGCGCGTTCATTTGTAATGAAACAAATTTTTACCTGTCTAGTCGAATATTTAACAGGTCTTGCGATCACGCTATCGGGGATTAATGAACCATAATAATCCTTATTCTTCTGTTACTTATTAAGTTAATTAGCAAGTGCGTTAAGTTATGCTATTGCCTAACATGGATAACGGACGATACTGTTTTGATACCGAAGAAAATATCGGTTTAGTACAGAAAATATCGATTTAGAATAGAAATCGCAAGTTAAAACCTTCAAAAATCATTTACGTTTTTAAAATAATACTTTCCCTGGCGTAATAACATTTCTTTCGTTTGTGCAAACAACTCATTTTAGGGAATAGACAGTGGGCATAAATGAGAAGAGCTGAAATGTTGACGATAAAAACCAGGTCCAAATGCATTCAGCGCCATTAGGCAACTCGACGTGATGAAATGGTTAGCAAGCTTGTCTTACTAGGACCAATTACAACTGAGTAGTGAGTTCTATCCTCACTGGGTACCCCATACTCTTGGCCTTGTGCCACATCTAAGCAGTGCTTAGAAAATCGCTAAATGCATTTGCTGGAAAACATAATTATTATTCGCCGTAGTCGGAGTAGATTAAATTTTCGAATTAGTCTTCTTTTCTTCTTTATGTATCGTGTCCTTTCAGGACGTTGATGATCATGGATTTCCATTTGCTTCTCTCTCTTGTGACTCTTAGTATATTTCCCCTTGGTATCTCTCCTAGTCACTGTTCTGCCATCCACCTGCTTAAGCCCATCAAGTAACTCTCGCTTTGCTTCCCCCTGTCTCTCTGTCCCTCTATCCGTCCCATGAGTATCAGGTTCTCCAAGCCCTCCTTCCTCAATACATCCCAAAAACCTCAGTTGTCTTTTCCTGACAAGTAGAAATTCATTTTTATTTACATTCTCTCCAAAACCTTGTCATTGCTCACGTGTTCTGTCCATGGTATCCTTAGCATCCTTCTGTAGAACCACGTTTCTGTTGCTTCATACTTGAAGAGATCGTCTACCATTCGCTGCTATATAAGAGAACAGATATCACATAACAGTCCAGTACTCTTTTTCTTGTCTCCAACGAAATCTTTCTGTCTCTCAATACTCTGCTCAGCCTTTGAAATGCGTCCTTGACCATTCTCGTCCGTCTTCAGATCTCAGTGTGACATTTTCCATTCTCTGCTAGAACACTTCCCAGGCATTTAAAATTCTGTTCCTGTTTGATTTTAGTGTCCCCGACGTGTCGTGGGCATTTTGGGGACCTCTTTTTGCCGATGACCATCCATTCGGTTTTCTTGAAGTTTATGCTTAGCCTTTTCCCTCCATTTTTCTTTGTTACCTTCTGTAAGAGGTCCTGCATTTTCTTTTCTATGTCTTTTATCAGCAGCGTATCATCTGCGTATTTTAGATTGTGGCTGCCAATTCTCTCAGAATTATTTTACTGTACAGGTTAAATAAACCCGGTGAGAAGACACATTCGTGTCTTACACCCCTTTCTATTTTCGTATATTGGCTGAATTCATTTCCTGTCCGTATGCAGGCGGTTTGCTGCCAGTATAGATTCTTTATAAATTCTAATGTCTTTCCTGGATATGTCATGGTTGTCGAGCATTTTTAACAAGTCTTTGTAGCGTACTTTGTCTTTGCGTAATCCATAAAACACAGGTATACATCCTCTTGTATTTGTATTGCTCTTTTTGATAACATTCTGAGCATAAATATCGCGTTTCTTGCTCTGGTGTTTTTGACGAATCCGCACTGTTCATTTCCTGGGTCGATCCTGCTGCGCGGTCTGTTCGTCAAAATCCAGAAGATAAGTTTCATTACGTGGCTCATCAACCTGATTTTTCGGTGAAGTTAACATTCCTTTGCGCCTGGCTTCTTAGGTAGTGCTATAAAAATTGATCTGCTTATATTTTTCTGGTATATCGTCGATGTTGTATATTTATTTATTATTTTTGTAATCCTGTGTAAGCCGAAGTTGTCTAAAGCTGTCAGCATCTCTATTACAATACCGACTGGTCTTACTATTTTGTTTCTGCTCAATTTAGTCAGTGCAGCTTCAATTACGAATTTTAATATTTCTGGTCCGTCAGTATTTCTGTATATTGCCGGTTGTTCTCTCTTGTCGTGGAAGAGATCTCCAATATATTCGATCGGTCGCTGGAGTATTTGTTTCTTTCTCTAATATCAGCGTTCCGGCCTTGGCTTTTATGCATCCTGATGCTGAGCATGTCTTTTCACCTGTTAGGTGCCTTATTCCTTTTATGCCTACCTTCTTTATTTGTCGCACTCAATCTCTCTATTCCTGCATATTTGTCTACACATGGGATAAACATATCATGGATGATAAATATAAATAAATAAAATCTAGCTGTGATATCAACTATGAAATAACGTGTAAGTTTTTTTTTTAATTTAATGTCTGCCTTCGACAGAAATCTAAAGGGAATTATTTACTATAACGGTATTTATATTTGTATTTGTTATAAAACGTGTTAAAAATTATTAATGTGAAATACATTAGAATTATTGATGTAATGAATTCACATTATTTACATTGTTCGAGCTGTTTTTATTTGCGTTTTTGTTTTTTGTTTCTTTATAATCAACTCACCACAAACAAGGTGTGAAGGGGATTATATGAGAGGAGAGCAGAAAAAAGAACACGGTACAGGGGGTGACGGAGAAAGGATAAGAGAAAGATGGGAATGAAGGAGATGAAAGATATCATTTGACGTTGCACCGAAATTTTTGTAGATTGTAGCTATCAGGGAAGCAAGTATACGGAGGGGAGTTCCATTGGCGGGAAGTGCAAGAAAAGGAATTGCTAGAGTTCTCATCGTTATTTCCATATTCACGACGTTTCGACCGTGGTACGCTCCGGTCTTCTGCGAATGATAGGAATTTCAAACCGAATCCTTTAGGATTTACAGTAGGGTATACTGTTCCTGTTCAGAGCGTACAACGGCCGAAATGTCGTGATTATGGCAATAAAGATGATGACAACACTCCGAACAATGCAAATAATATAAATACTAACTCATCTCAGAAGTATAGACAAATATTGTTGCAATTCATGTATTGTAGAAATCTGAACAAATTATTCTATATGAAAAAATGGAATATAATTCCCAACATAAATACATTTTTATTTAAAAATTCATCATTTCTTGAAGAAATACGTTGAAATCGGATTTCAAGTAGAAAATGTGCAGCGACAGGTTTTCATGAAAGAAGTCATTGAATATGAGTTATTTTTGTCATGTATTTTATTTGGTTTATTAGATAAATCTGATCGGAAATGATTTAGCTGAAGACCGCAACGTCAAAATATTTACTGCCCATAAACATAAATGATAAAAATATGAGAAATAATTGTGCCCAGTAATTCTTTATATCAAATGATTTCAGAAAGAAACATCAAAGCATTTATTTACGTCTGGGCCGGACAGATGACTGTTTGTAATAGGAATGAACTAGAAACTCTTTAAGATGAGAAAAAAATATGAATCATTTGATGGCGCTGTTGTGTGAATTGTAGAGGTTTATCTTGAGGGCGACGGTTATTGCCTATTCAGGAATTTCTGTTATTTTTAAGGGGAGTTGTATTTTCCTGTCTTCGCACTCACTCACTCAGTCTATCTATCTATCTATCTATCTATCTATAAAGGTTCAGTATAAAAATAAGTAAGAACAATATGTTTTATACATACATACATACATATATATATATATATATATATATATATAAATGTTCAGTATAAAAATAAGTATCTATCTATCTATCTATCTATCTATCTATCTATCTATAAAGGTTCAGTATAAAAATAAGTAAGAACAATATGTTATATATATATATATATATATATAACATAGTGATGATCCACGTATACTGTCTTAATATGTATAGAAAAGAATATTAATAAAAAAAAGTTTTGAATTTAAAAATGTATTTTTTTTTGGACAGTATTTGTTTATTTTTATTATTGTATTTTATATTTCAGACCGTCCTCGGTCCTTCATCAGAAACATTTTTAAATTCAAAACTTTTTTTTATTAATATTCTTTCCTATATATATATATATATATATATATATATATATATATATATAAGAAAAACAAAAATTGTTAATGGAACCAACGGACACCTTGCCAAAATCTAAAACTCTTTTACTGTCTCGAACAAAAGCGATAAAACTGAAAAAGGAAGTGAGAAAAGGCTTAAAGTCAATTTTCCCTAATCAGTAAAATGCTGGAAGCCTAGTCCAATCAAAAAACGCTTAATAACGTTAAATCCTATGAAAGAAACGCTCACAATAACTGAGTTACATAATATTTTTATAATGAACAAATAAATACTTTTTAATAAATCTAATAAGGTTTCTGCCTGTTCATTCATCGACAAGAGCTGTTTCCATATCCTCGCATTTACTTCTTATCAATCTCATCACCCAGGAAGAATGTTTATATATTCAATTAAAAGGTCCGCTCAGCATAGATTCAGTATAAACCACAGGTGGGCTCTGCGGGTGTTGAACAAACAGGCATCTACAATGAGAATTAGCTAGCTGCCCTGGTGGACAGGTATCCGCGAATACGTGTGACATTACGTATGTATTGTATCTTAATTTGAGCCTTGGTTAAGGAGATTAATTTGTGCAACATCAGCCAAAAGTTTATACTTACTTTAAAACTGTAATAGGTTTGTTTTATCTATCTATTTATCTATCTAATTTATGTACTTACATATCTAGAATAACGCGAGTGGGTACTGCTGTGCCGACATACAAAGAAATTTATTCGTTTCGTTTACTGGGAGACTAACTTTCATTTTTACACTCACCGGAACTATTTATTTTGTTTTTTGCCAATTTCTCCTTATTTATTTTTCTCTACTCTTTTTAGTATTAAGCTGTATTTTAGTCGTAGTTCCTCGTTTCCTAGTAATTTGTCTAGCACTTTGAGATTCCCGTTAACTTTTTACTAGTCGCTAACGATTATTCTGATGAGGTGTTGGCAGAAAAATGGTTACTTTTTAGGGAAATAAATATGTGGTTTTGTCTGTTGAAAACTATTTACAAGTTCTGTAGCATTATATATATATATAATGAAACCTTATATAATTGTACATATATATATATATATATGTGTGTGTGTGTGTGTGTGTGTGTGTGTGAATGTATAATACTTATAATCTATTTATTAACTACTAATTTTTACAAGAAATGGAAATGAGAAGAAAGCATTTATCATGAGGCTTTATTACAAATTCGACATGAGCACCGGATTTTGATACTAGTTTCTCGAGCTGCTCAAGAATCGCGTCAACTAATTTCACCAGGAACCCTTGTGGTATAGAAGACAACTTATTGTATTCGTCCTTCAAGTTCTTCCAAAGTCTTGGTTTGTTATTATAGACTGGCTCCTTTAACTAAACCGAAGGAAAAAAAATTGTAGGGTGTTAAATGAGGACTCCTGGCTAGCAAATTCTATATTAAAATAGGGAGAAGGTGGTAGGAATAAATATTTACTCTCAAGAAGTATTTAAATGTATTATTATGTAAAAGGTTCTCTTAATGAACTGAATACAACAGATATGGAAAGGTTGTGCTGCGCCAACCCAAATTAGGTCAAAACAGCCAGCGTGCCGACTTTGAAAATCAGCAAGTAAATTTCGAGCTTCGAAATCGAAATCACATTTTTTAGAACATGAACTCGAAGCATCACGGCAAAGTACACAACAATGTACTCCTCCAAACAGGTAGAAAAGCCAGAGACTGGTTTGAATGGCTTATTCTTTCCGTAGGTACATTAATGTTATTTGATGCATTGTTACGTTTAGATATTTGACGAGATTTGAGGGCTTTCAGTTCAAATTTTCAACGCTAAAAACGAACCCAATGAACGGGATGTGTTTTTCTGCCTGTTGAAGTCTTTCTCTTTTAAGCAGGGACCGGAAAAGATTTCAAAATGTAAGCATAACGTTTGATAAATGTAAACACAGCGACAACGAGCAAAATTGTCGTGTTTATTTAGAAAAAAAGATTGTAAAAAACAAAACAAAAAAAGAATTAAAATATTTAGAATATTCATTAGGCTTTCTTGGTAGTTAAGCAGATATTGATTAATTCTCAAACTTGTTTACCAAAATGACTTTCATCTTTCCAGCCTCATAGTCTGGATTGTCTGATGGAAAAATTACACACAATGGCAAAGAAAGAAAGTAGGTTCTCTATCTCCCTCTTTCTCTCTCTCTCTCTCTCTCTCTCTCTCTCTCTTGCACACACTTTATATATATATGTGTGTGTGTGTGTGTGTGTGTGTGTGTGTGTGCGTGCACGCGCACACATACACTACCTCTCACTCACACACACATCCTCTCACACGCACACTCACTCGCTAACAACCACTCACTCACACACAAACTAATACAACCTCTCACTCACTCACGCAACCTCTCACGCACACATCCTCTCATAGTCACCCACTCACTCACTCGCGCACATGAACAAGCTCTCACTCACACACACAACCTTTCACTCACTCAAACACATAATCACTGACTAACCCTGCCTCTCACTCATTCACCCTCACACAGTCACCCAATTTCTCACACACTCACGCACAGCCTCCTACTCACTCACTCACTCACTCACTCACTCACTCATTCTCACTTACGCACATCTCACTCATTGCTGAATTTGACTATTAACAGGCTAAGTAAGTTAAGTTCAAATTTCGGTTGAAATAGTAACTAACTCTCTTCAAAAGAATTTGAATGCACTTTTTCGAGTTGGTCAGTCAATATATTGTTTCCTACTAGTGGTAACCCGTATTGATATACGGGTTTTCACGACTTATTGTTTATGGAGCTGGATACCACACACACACACACACACACACACACACATATATATATATATATACACACACACACACACACACACACACACACACACACACACACACACACATCATATATATATATATATATATATATATATATAAAATCGTGTATTATAATCGTGTACCAATCCCCCTTTCATAGAAGTTTCGTTAAAGACGACTGACGAGGTACTTCGATTGGGGTTTTTTGTTTAATTTTTCTCTGAGAGAAATTATACATAAATACACAACCCCAGTCAACTACTATAAAAAGTTTAAAACAGCTAACCTCTTCATCAGCAATAACAACGCAGCCGCAAGACATAAATTACAGAAAACCAATATTATTTATGATTTCACAAGCCTCTTAAGGAATTGCGTTCCTGATCAAAGCAAATTCATAAATAATTATATTGGACATACCACTACATGCCTATCTCAAAGATTCACGTTAAACCTCGCTGAACAAAAGCTCAGTTCATTTAAACACACACAGAAACCTAATGAACATCATCGGCAACATACTCGTAGAAAATACAAGTATCATAGCCTTATCCACATGTGAAAAATGAGGCAAAAATAATGGAAAAGCTAATAATAACAAAGAAAAACACTAAATAACATCAACTATGAAGACGGCCTCAATGTTTGGACTGTGTTTGGAAAACTATACAATATGCTCATCATAATATATAGAAATATCTACACATTCAGTTATAAATGATAAAAAACATAAAATAGCCAAAACCGCTTGGACAATTTTACACACTTTGTTTCCAGAATAGAAAAATTAAATAATAAGGTTAATTGTAGTACCTTGTCAGTGATCTTTAACGAAACTTAAAACGATATATATATATATATATATAACAAATATTTTGGTGGTTATATTTGTATATCTATCTGTCTAATTATATAGAGTGTATCAAAAATACTTTTACAAACTTTGAGGGCGGGTTCCTCACGCCAAAACAAGGACAAAATCCGCATAAACATATGCCTGAAAATCCTTCGTTTTTAGTTGTTAAGTTTAAAGTAAATTTACAGTAGATGATGCTGTGTTGCTTTGTAAACTGAGCTACATTTGTCATTTGTGGCTAGCCTCGCGTCAAAGTTTAACGTATGTAGTAGCGAGTTAACTAAGAATCGTTCCGTTTAACAATGGCAGGATATTCATATGTTGAGCAGGTAGATATGATATTTAGATACGGCTGCGCGAACGGGTGTATCAGATTGTGTTTCCAGACCGAAGGTGGCCGAGTTATTGAACCTATGCTGAGACGAAAACCGTGGCGCTATAAACTATAGATCTAAGAAGTCCAAGATTCACTCGTACGTCTGACCACGAAGAAAACATTCTACAGGCCGTCGAGAACGATCCAGGTATAAAAACACGTGTCAAATGACTCTTGTATGTCGTAAATCTTAAAGTACCGCATAGAAGGTACTTCAATAGCAGTACCTGTATCCATGTCATTCACAACGTGTGCAAGGTATTTCGCTCTGATCACTCACCAAGGAAGAACTTTTGCCGATGGTTTGTTGTACAAACTGATAATCCATTTTTTTCTTCTTCAGTCTTGTTTTCAGATGAGGCAACATTTGAAAGAGATGAAATAACAAATTTACACAAACAACAGTTAACTGCAGTATGTGATACACGCTTGGGTGATCATGTCTTTTTCGTTAGTTATCATTAGTTTTTGAGTTAGACTGGTTGCCAAACAAGGCTAAAATATTCATTCTGTCTTGATATTCAGCCCATAGTTGAAGGGAGAAGAGATGGATTAATACCTTTTCAAATGTTATTTAAGCGTAAGCGAATGTTTCCTTCTAATTAAAAGTTGTCACGAAAGTAAAACTAAAAACAAAAAAAAAAATGCATACTTAAAAAAAATAAAAATGTTGCCTTTTCAAATCGATATTTATTATCTATGATATCAAGTCACTGTTCATATATATATATATATATATATAATCTTTAGGCCATAGTTGGACCAATAGTTGGACTCATACACGAACACACAGACAGCTATGGCCAGTGAAGAATCGCTAACATTCGTATGTATTTGACAAACGACCCAACCTAATTGCTTTCAGCATTTGCATTTAAGAAATTTAATCTAATTAATCATGATGATTGATTGTCGAGATTAGAAATTCTATTGCTCCATGTTTGCAATTAAATAGAAGAAAGCAGCTATATATATATATATATATATATATATATATATTGTCATCCGCAGACAGATCTGTTTCGCTGTATCACGGCTCATCAGTACAGTTAGACTCCGATTGCTACACAACCCAGGCTCGAAACCCGACCGATTTGGCGTCAGTCGGTGACTCTACCTCTTTTTAGCGCATATCATATTACGCGCCCAATAGATAGAGTGATCAAATTCATTTTTACTGAATGAGCGATATATATATATATATATATATATATATATATATATTATTATTATTATTATTATTATTAATGGATACTTGTATTTGAGATCTGACGTATCTTAACCGATAGACCACGTAGGACTAGCGTTGAAACAAATTCTAGGGGGCGCAGGTTCGAATTCTGCCAGAAGTCGCATACTTGCTAACAAGATTTCTCCAGTATTCAGGTTAGTAGATGCAAAGAAATATACTGTTTAAATATTGATAAAATACATAGCCTCTAGAGTATTAAAAATGTTGACCCATTTCGTGACGGATTCCTTCAATTTTCATATATATATAGGAAACGTATCTCAATCTAACATGTTTTCCTTTTATTAAATCTTCTTCAGAGATTGAGAGAAAAATAAAAAAACAAAATGACAGAACACTGTTATATTTTTATTTTGGTTTAGTTCTTATTGGTTGTACATGTGTCACGTGTATTGAAGCAATACATAAGTTTTAAATATATCTTTGTGGAATATTTTGGACACTAAAGTGTGTAATAGTGTATACGTATATTTGAGAAGAAACGCTTTTCTGTCTAGGTGTATGTTGGACGGTAGTGTTAGTTAATATATGTGTTTATGTGTGTGTGGATGAATACATGTGTCACGTGTATGAAAGCAACGGATAATTTCTAAATATATACGTGTGGGTATTTGTGTTTGTGTGTGGTAATTCACTCACACACATACAAACGCGTATATATATATACTGATTGATTTGGCACATACTTATCGTTACTTGCTCACCTGTATATCTTTGATGTTCAGCTACTCATCCATAATCATCTTGCTCACCTGTATATCTTTGATGTTCAGCTACTCATCCATAATCATCTTGCTCACCTGTATATCTTTGATGTTCAGCTACTCATCCATAATCATCTTGCTCACCTGTATATCTTTGATGTTCAGCTACTCATCCATAATCATCTTGCTCACCTGTATATCTTTGATGTTCAGCTACTCATCCATAATCATCTTGCTCACCTGTATATCTTTGATGTTCAGCTACTCATCCATAATCATCTTGCTCACCTGTATATCTTTGATGTTCAGCTACTCATCCATAATACGAATGAATTTAACTTGTACAAAATGTGTACAGGATGAAAATCCACGCACAAACAACCGTGCACACGCACAAACATAAACACTTACCGCTAAAACACACGCAAAACCACACAGACAGACACGTCCACCATTACACACTCACACAAAACTTCTATCACGCAAACACATGTAAACACTCACTCACACACAGACAGTCGGGAACACATACACTTTAACCTCTCACACACACGCACGCATTTCTATGTGAGCGTATGATTCTGCAGAGGCCTGTGATTTGGTCAGGCTTTTTTGCTCTGGAATCTTAGACACATCTTCGATTTATGTAACACTGGACTTTACAGAGACGTCGGATCGATAATCCCCCGTAAAACTAGTTCACAAAAAACGGATAAACTCAGAAAGGGTCTAATAAAATTTTCGAAGACTACAATCTTAACATTACCACCATCATTAACGCTAAAGTCATAAATTTTTTAGATGTTACCTTCGACCTGAACAATGGTCTGTACAAACCGTACGCTAATGACTCACATAAATACATCAATAGGGAATCAAATCACCTCCATAGAATCATCAACAATCTACACAAATCCATCCAATTTCGTTTAAATTATTAACAATTCTAAAATTAAATACATTAAATGCTTTAGAAAAAAGTAAACTGAACACTAGTTAAGAATAATACGTTAAAACAAAGTAGGCAGAAATAAACAGAATTTACGTAAACGTAACATTATTTGGTTTAATCCACACTTCAGCCTTAATGTCGAAACAACAATTGATAAATTCTTCCTAAATTTAATTCATAAATATTTCTACCATTCACCCACACTAAAAAAATTCAACAAAAACAATTTTAAAGTCAGTTATAGTTGCATTACGAACATACATAAATATATTACACAACATAATAATATGATATCAAATAAATACTTTGACACACCTGAATAATATCAGTTACCCTACTTCTAATAATAATGACCCTTCAAAAAATAATTGCAACTGCCGAAAAAAAAGACCTCCCCATTGAATGGCCAATGTATGTCCGAAAGTATTGTTTCTGGAGTTAGCATTCATTCGGATGATAATAATGTAAATGTTTACTGCTGACATGTGGAAATTTCGCTTTAACAACCACATGTTGTCTTTAAACAACAGTAAATACAGCAAAAGCACTGCTTTATCTAGATATTAATGGAAATTAAAAAAGCAATAACAAGAACCCAACTATTACCTGGAATATCATCGAAATCTTACAATGGAAAAGGAGACAGATGTAACTTATCCGTTTTAAGAAAACTTGTAATCTTAAACCATATAGATAATTCTAATCTACTTAACAAAAAAAGTGAATACTTTCTTAAATTTTTAGACCCTGATTAATACATTTAGATTTCTTTATAAGTTTGCCTCTTTCTTCCTCACTACCTTAATTTCCTCGTTTTTTATTCTTTCTTTCTTTCTTTCTTTCTTTCTTTCTTTCTTTTCCTCGCATATATTACTATTAATAGTTATTAATTAGGACCCTTTGATTCCATCTCACTGCATCTTAAAATTTATATAACTTTAAATATTTATTTTATAATTTTACTTTTAAAATTGTAATTTTAATTTTTTTATCTCCCTGTAGTCTTCGTTTCTATATATTTTATTCTTGCTATTACTCTTATATATATATATATATATATATATATATATATATATATATATATATAATAATAATAATAATAATAATAAAATTGACTCTGTACGTATTCAAATCTTAAAATGTTACACAAGTAATTTTTAAGAACCACGAATAACCGGCAGAATCTAACTCCGTTATCGCCCTCGGCTATAAAGCTTTGGACAACGAGGGGGAAAAAAAAAGAAAACTGCGGAGCACCGACAATACATACAGCACTTCACAGCAAAGAAAAAAAAAACCCTCAAACGGAACAAACCACAAAGAAAGAAAAGTGCTCGATACTAAACTAACCAAAAAGGATTAACTAAGAGGCAGTTACGTAGAGCAAAAACACACGAGAAAAAATCGCAAGATCGCCAAGACCTACCGCGGTTTCGCACAACGGCTCGTCAGGGCCCTGACGAGCGTTGTGCGAAACCGCGGTAGGTCTTGGCGATCTTGCGATTTTTTCTCGTGTATATATATATATATATATATATATATATATATAATAGAGAGGATGATAAAGAAAGAATAGAAAACATTTACAAATTTAACATATTTCGCTTTTATTTAAGCTTCATTAGATTTTTTGTGGGGTAATGAACAAAGTAATGGAATTTTCTCTTCCATAATTCATTCCCCAACGATTTCCGATGAAGCTTAAATAAAAGCGAAACAAGTTAAATTTATAAAAGTTTGCTATTTTTTTATCTTCTTTTCCATTGTAATGTTTGGATTTAGCTACGATATCCCGGGTAATTATTGGGTTCTTGTTACAGTTTCTTTTTTTTTTTAAATTTCCAATAATGTATGGATAAAGCAGTACTTTTGCTGTATTTACTGTTGTTTAAAGACAACATGTGGTTGTTAAATCTTATCTTCCACCTGTTGGAAGTGCTTCCAAAGTATTAACATTATCATCCGAAGGAGTTCGAGCTCTATAAACAATACTTTCGGGCATAAATTGGCCATTCAATGGGCAGGTTTTATTTTTTCGGCAGTTGCAATTGCTTTTAGAAGGGTCATTTTGCTATTAGTTGGGTAACGGATGTTGTTTATGTGGGCCAAATCTTTATTTGATGTCATAGTATTATATTGTGAAATATATGGTTTTTATATTTGGTAAATTGGTGCAATACAATCTTTCTTCCTGTTATTTGTTCTTATGCTAGGCAAAGTTAAGTACATGTGTGTTCGTTTTATTCAATTGTCTATGCTTCACTAATTAACATGATTTTTAATTATGCCTGATTAGCATAAGTAATAGTGACTAAACTATTTTAACTACCATTCGCCCATGCATTGAATAATTTTGCCTATGTCTGGTCAGGTGCGCCTGCTATACATCTCGAGGTTCTCGACAAAATCCAAAGAAGGATCTGCAACGTAATTGGTCCTGACCTGGCATCTCGACTTCTGTCACTTTCTCACCGACATGATATGGATTCCTTCTGTCTTTACTACAATTAGGATGTGGTTTCCGGCTTTCTCTTTTCCAATCTTTTCACTTTTCTTTTTTTTTTTTTTTCAATTGGAGTAGATAGACTAAACTATCACCCGGTTCACACTCACCACATCTATTGAACAGGTGTAGAGGTTCATCCCTTTTTCCCTGTTTAAGATGTGGTTTCCGGCATTCTCTTTTCCAATCTTTTCACTCTTACGTAGCCCCCTGCACATTAGTGGCGTTACCGTAAAAAAAAATTATCTATGTTTTTAACGCAACTATTACCGATTTAACAATGTTTTTGTTGAAGATTTTTTTAGTGTAAGTGAATAGAAGAAATGTTTGTGAATTAAGCTAAGAAAAAGTTGACCAATGTTAGTTTGAACTTCGAATGAATTTTTTAATTAATATATATGTAATACAGTTCTGTTCATATATTGAGCAGTTTTATTAACACCTGAATGATAATACTATACATATATGCGCTATCATCGTGCGTAAATTTATTAATTTACGTCAATATATATATATATATATATATATATATATATATATATATATATATATATATATCACACACCTAGAAACTTAATCTTACAAAAGTACTAAAAATAGAGAGATGTCCTTATAGGTAGATATATTTGTGTGGTGCTGGGCATGCTGTGAATGCCTAAGTTTCATTGCATACACGAAGATCATTATAATATATATATATATATATATATATATATATATATATATATCAATTATATAATTGATAAATACACACACGCATGCATATATATATTAAAGTACTTAAGATTATATATATATATATATATATATATATATACTTTATTCTGTTAAGAATATATATATGCATGCGTGTGTGTATTTATCAATTATATAATTGTCTTAACGTATACAATTAAACTAAGAAAGTTGCAAAATGTTTAACGCCATACAAATATATCCATCTACCTCCACATATGGCTTTTTCTATGTATGTAAGTATGTACGTATGTATATTTATAGTTGCGTGTCTGCATGTGTGTTTGTTTACGTATATATATAATCATTCATCTGTATGAAAATATAAACAGATGTCCATATTAATACTTGTATAAGTATATATATATATATATATATATATATATATATATATATCTGTGTGTGTAAACATGTTACGGAAATTAACGAATTTTAACGAAACTTGGTTATAAGCAACAATTTGTAAATGTGTAGCAACATAATTCATTACAAATTCATTACAAATTGTCGGTTGCTTATAACCAAGTTTCGTTAAAATTCGTTAATTTCCGTAACATGTTTACATTTGTTGACATTACGATACATTTCAGAGCATATATGCTTGTTTGCGGTAAAATCGAAAATTGTGTTATATAAGCATGGTAAAAACCTCGTCTGATCAAGAGGCTATCCATGGTCGAGTGGTCAAGACGGTACCAGGTCAAATGGTATGCTTCCCCTATGTAATAGGGGTCGCAGGTTCGAATCCTGCTGGGTAGCACACATTTTCGTAATCAAAATTTATCGTAAATAATCAGGCCGGTAGATATAAATATAAAAATACTGTTTAATTAAAAAACAGAATATCTACTTAAATACAAGTATCGGTAAAAATAATGTTCAAAATAATATATATATATATATATACACTAGGCAAATAAAAGCCAGCAGACGATAGTTCGTAAAAAAGATCTCAATGAATACTCAACACAAATGAACTGAATATGTAGAGCTAACAATAGCTTGTCTGAAGAGACCTGCGTGGTCGAAGCCTGGATAGCAACCAAGTGAGGTGTTTTCTGTTTGTTATTTAACACACACACACACACACACACACACACACACACACAGATAGATAGATAGATTTACGTATTTGTCTATATTTCTGAGATGAGACATTGCAATTATTTACCCTATTTATATTGTTCGGACTGTTCTTCTCATCTTTGTTGCCATATTTACCACGTTTTCGGCTGTGTATCTTAAGGTGATTGGAATTTCGTTCCCCCGGGATAGATTGTTTTAGTTCAACGACTCATGTCTTTTCAAGGTGTCTCCATATCAGACGATTTCTTTTTGCATCGCTTAATGTTTTTGTTTTTTTGTTTTTTTTTTAATATTTGTTTCAGATTAATTCAGATTAATTAAATGTTCCTCAAGGATAG